>JAMPIV010020624.1:0-333733 GCA_024509875.1 Oreohelix idahoensis
ACAAACTTGTACTGAGAGATAACAAATGCATCTTCTAATGTAAAGGGTCTCCTGACAAATGAATTTGGCGCCCTCTGCTTCCATTCACCACTTATCTTCCTCAGAAAATTTACCCTTTCCGAGCATTAATGTTATACCCAGTGAGTCAGATGGAAGGTAACATTTGGGAAGTGGGAATGAATTGCATTATATATATATATATATATATATATAGCTAATCTTATTTACTAGATATATATATATATGTATCTTAAATATAATATATTTATTATAATATTAATATATATATATACTATATTTATATATATAATACATACAACACATAAACTTATTAAATGTTAATATAATAAATATGTCTCCAGGGTTGGTCAACATCACCCACTCCTTGCTCTACATGGAGCCTGGCTACCGCTGCTTTTTGTTTTGGGGTTCATTGTGAGAAAACCAGCAAGAAGCATTCTCCAGTTGCTTGCAAGTGGTGGTTTATGGATCCAGTCATGTTATGTGGCTGAGGTTGCCAGACTTTATGGAACCTGTATATGCACAAGTAATTTACACTGTTAAATACTAAAATCTTAAATGATAAATAAAATGTATTATTACAACTTACTCAGATATTTACGGGAATCTAGTTAGAAGTTTTTTGCACAGGGAAACTTCCGAATAGTATTCAGGCAACGGTTTTAAGCTGGCGTCTTACAATGTGGCGGGGTATTACTTTAATTATAACCCCTCTGTTATTCTGTATGTACGGTTCTAGGGTGGTGGTTTCCGTACTATAGTCAAGTTTTCTTTCTGTCTAACATCAGATCCTCTAATACTTGGCTCCTGTCCTTTATGTTGGAATAATAATAATAATTAGCCCCCTTCAGTCATAACTGTCTAGGGGATGCGCCCTTTGTGAGGTGACAGCCCTCAGCTGCTTATTTTCTGGTGCTCCTTTTTCGACGTTTTCTCTCTCACCTCTGCTTCTTGTGCGGGGCTCTCTTCGCCCAATCTGAGGTGGCGCCGTAAATAGCATCGCCACTTAGCGCGATCGGCAGCTTCATCCTCCCATGTTGCTGGATCCATGTCCAGTGCCCTCAGATCTCTCTTGCACACATCTTTGAACCTCAGCTGTGGTCGCCCAACTGTTCTCTTGCCATCTGCTAATTGTCCGTAGAAGATATCTTTTGGGAGGCGACCATCTTCCATGCGGCGAACATGGCCAAGCCAGCGAAGTCTGCGCTGTCTAAGAAGCGTATACATACTTTGAAGGCCAGCACGTGACAACACCTCGACATTTGTCACTTTATCTTTCCACGCTGATTGCCGTGGATGCGGCGTAGGACCACCGCAAATGGAAGGTATTATTGAGCCTTCTTTCTTGACTTAGCAGTAGCCAAGATATATGTTGGTATTTCCTGTTTCTATTCAGCTTTACTGGCTGTCTGAAATGTCTTCTTCGTGACGAGATGGTATGTGCAGTGAAAACAGTCCCCAAATGTATTGAAGATTGTTAGAAACAATTTTCGCTCTCACCCGTCCAAGTGGTTTTGTTTGGAAAAAAAAAACCCAATACAGAAATGGTTTAAATTAGCTCTTTCATGCCTATCCAAGCTACAAAGTAGGGTCTTGATGTTGGTAGGGGTCTTTTTTTCCCCCACTACCCTTCACCTGTAGAACATTCTGCATGACACACAAGGATATTTTTTTTTACATGTCGTTTATCAAACTCCTCTCTACCTGTCTTCTATGACCATATAAGGTCTTGCTTCTTCCATTTCCCCTGCCATGTTTACAAATCACTACTTAACTGATCTAACATTTTTAATCTCCGTCCATGAGTTATTTCCTTGTAAATTGTTTATTACAACCAAAGTATTGGGCGGAAGAAAGCGATTATGGTATCTCTTTCTGTGCTCCAAATTCACATATGGTTATCTTACTGTCCATGTCTTCATCTTTTACCAGCAGATTGCCATTTGCAGACACTGTCATTTGCGAACTAACATACTTAACGTCCAATACCGTCTTGTCCATTCATATTGGAACAATTGTGACAACCATAGTATTTGTATGTCTTCCCAGACAGAATTTTCTGGGTTAACAGTAGGAAATGTCGCTGAGTGTAGGACATCCATCGGAGCTGGCAATAAGGTCAATGTGGCAAGTTTGCTCTGCACCAAACAGAAGGTTTAATGTTGCTTCACCTAAGCTAGGTACGAACGATCATGTAAAAATTAATGGAGTGACATAATTACAACAAGATTGTGTTAAGAAAAGACCTTGAACTCTGGAATCGAATACAGCATCAAGGAGAGGGGGTGAGAAAAAAGGAAACAGGTAGGGCACAGAAAAAAGGTAAAAGGATGGCACATTCAAATGTAATGATCGTTAGATTGACTCGTCACTAAACAGGCAGTCCTTGTTCGTGGAATCCCCAGGGTTAAAAAGCGGGCAGAGGAGAGACCAGGGAATACATAGAGAAGAGAACTGCATTACATTGAGGGGAATGGAAGAAGAAATGGACAACGGACTTGAGCTGATGGCACAGGACAAGAAGGAATTGTCATAAAAGCTTGTGCCCTTTTGGGAGTTTAAAAGGTGATGATGGATTAGTTAACAAATTTACATTAGATTACGTTAGGGCTTTTTCAGTATTTAAAAAAAATAGGAAAAAAATAATGGGGGGGGGGGTTGTTTAAAGAGATTTGTGATGTCCACGTAAAGGGGAGGGCCATGGTCTGGGGTTTTGTGACCTTAAATAAGAGGTGGTGGGGGGATAGGGGGGGGGGGGGGAGGGTGTTAAAACTGACAAAAAATCTGCTTGAGGTTCATATGTAGACGACCCCCATGGCCACATCTTACACAGTGTTTTCATTTGGATTGTCCTGAGCAGGTGTTAGAGTTCATAGTTTGTCATGTTTCAAAATATTTACTTTAATCTGTTTAGTCAAGTCTAATAACTTTCTCATGTCCCAGGTAATCAACCTGGACTGTACTTCTATACCAACGGGCTGATCCCCCGTTTGCCAGTCACTTCGATTACGGAAACAACAGCAAATGGATTGATTTGCCGTTGCCCTAAAGACGCCAATAGGCGTGATGGGAAACAATGGCAAAGAAAACCTATCTGCTGTTGCCCTAAGACGCCACTAGGCGTATAAGATACACTGACTGAAGTTTGACGGTCGGTGGCTAAGGGACAGAAGAAGAGAAGAAGTACTTATACGGAACATGTATGCTGTTTAATTGTTATACATTGGGAGTACAGTTCTTTTATAAATACATTGGACTATTGAATCACAAAGATGTCTCTAAAATTATACAGTGTCCCAAATCCCGACTGTCACGTGTCATAAGTTCATGGTGTACAGTTTTGAATTCTTTCCTTCTCAAATATCATCTGGACATCATTCAACAAGATCGTCATTTTATCTTCATCTTTGTTGTATTTCTAAGCTCCCCAACAGTGTGAGGACCACTGTATGTATTTCAAACCAACTTTCACCAAAAGATACAATGCTCCGTTTTACAAGTATAGGTGTGTGACACAAAATTCGGGTCACTTGCATTTAGCAAATTTAGATAAACAAAAAGACAGGGCGTTTGTTTTTACTAAACTGGCAGCGCTGGTGACACTGATGACCTTCAACTGTTTTAAACAAACTACACCAAGTTGGCAATATGTAATTTAATGTGACAAAATGAACTCTGCACGTGTTCATTGTGGATTATAAGTTTAGTTTTAAAATTATAACTTTTACATTAAACACTCTGTCATACGAGAATAATTCTCCAGGTGGAGTATTTGTAATATATACACATTAAGGAAGCGGTAGGAGCATGATGTACACGGCTACAGTAGGAAATCTATACAGAGCGATATAACAAGTGGCAATCTGGTGTTTCGGCCCTTAATTCTCCTTTACAATCTGGGGGGGGGGGGGGGGGGGGGGGCCCAATTGGATCGTGCACGTTTCGGCCCCCGGTTGTGGTGTGCAAATAATTTAACCCACCCCCCCTTGTTTGTGGCTTTCAACTTCACTCCTGTTTTCCTGCCAGTTTGGAGGGAATTGTGAAAGTAACCCGTATGTTGTAAATAAATTACTGTCCATAATTCCATAGCCCGTTACGGTTGTTCCTCAGCTAGCACGATGCCCTTTCCGCAGTTTCACCGAGTCTCTTAAGTGTCCTTGATCTTGACTATCCTTTCAAACCCAACAGTTCCAGTAGATTATACATCGACGGCAGCAACTAGACCTCTTGAATCTACCTCTACAGCCATGACTCTTGCAACAAATCCGTCGTAATTCTCAAGTCCGTGACCAGATCATTATACTTCGCCACTTTGTACGAGTGTTGCTCGTGCAGTCTGGGGTCAAACGTCACGGTCAGCTCAATCATCATAATCTGGTGCAATGATGAGGAATGCAGCACTATATCGGGCCGTCTTCGAGAATCTTCTGATAACTTTCTGGATATGACTTCGCCTTGGTAGATTACTGCCATCTCCCAAGTCATTTGCAGGCAAGATTAAATGGTAAAAAACTGCTACTTGGTTTGGGATGTGCTAACTTTCCTGCTCTCAGAAAATATGTATTTGCGGTGCTCGGTCTGACTTTGCTGCTCTCCTTCACCATTGCCAGGTCTATTGTAGCAGCTAGCTCTGTATAGTACTCTGTTGTGGCAGCATGTGAATCGCCCTTGCCCTAATGACACCTTGCAAGCTACATTATTTATGTGTGCTGTTAATAATTTTTTTTTCGCTTCCTTATGGTACAAACTATTCACCTAGTCTACCACGATAAATGATATCACAGATCCATTTATCAAATCACTAAATTTAAAAAAAAATATGAGTAGCTGCGTGTTTTCTGTACTTCTGTATAGTGCGGAATGCTGGAGAGCATTAACAGAAAAGGAAATGTGTCCAAACAGTCCTTTTTCCACCCAACCTGCCTAAGGAAAATTCTTCGAATTTTCTAGCGGAACTCCTTTACCAACCAAGAAACTGCTTTGAGCCAACAAGAAGACATGCACACCATCATAGAGGGTATACATTTTAATTGGATTGGTCACACCCTTAGAAGAGACCCTGACACCATCACCAGAACTGCCATGCTATGAACTTCAGAAGAAAAGCGAAAGTCACTAGCTACCTGGCGGAGAACTATGGAAGCAGAGAAGCTAAGCATGAACCAGAGCTGGGACACCACACGAAGGATGGTGCCGACCGAGTAAAAGTGGAAACAGTTTGTTGATGTCCTAAAAGACGCCACCAAGACGCGATGGTCACTGATTGCTTTGTCAGTCAGCGGCCAGTAACCAAAGAAGATACAAACAAAAATCATCGTGTATATTCTCATCAAGACGTTATGCAGTAAATTTAACACAGCTTTGGTTTTTCTTCCACTTCGGTCTCTTCGATTTTTGGTGTGTTATTACGTAGCTGTGTCCCTGAATCTGATCAAATTTCATGAAAATACTGCATTTTTGTTTTTTTAACGTTTTTATGAAGCCAAACCATTTCTCTCCACAAGACATAGGTTTATATTGTCCAGTGATGCATAGTTTTTTACTTTTTAAAGGATAAGTGACCAGGGGGTGATCTTAATTTTCCTTGACAACGCATTGTTTACCTCTGATTACTAACCACTTTTTAAAAACATTATGATGCGCACACTAAAAAAGGTGAAATGATAATAATTCCATAACTCTTCTGTACCAGAAAATACCAGAGAACCATTTATGAGAAGGGAAATTACTCTCCTTAAAGTCAGTTCTTTATGATCTAATGTGAAAAACGTGGGCTGAAAATTTTTCTGCTTTTTCTCACTTTCCCTATTTAGCATGACAGGTACATTTTGAGACGCGATATCTCAAGAACGAATTGTTGGAATGCTCTGAAACTTTGCAGAGTGTTTCTTAATATCTTAAACCTTGTCCTGACACAAATTTTGTTTTGTTTTCTAAATTTTTTTTATTTGTAGAGATGTTTTGCATTATAATGGGGTTAGATAAATTTCCTATTTTTTTTTTTTTACAAATGGTCACACATAGGACATGCTATATCCCAAATATTTTTGGTTTAGAACATAATGCACTCACTTGTGGACTTGTATGCAGAATTTCAACTCTATATGTTGAGAAATAATTATGTTATGCAGGTTTAAAATAACCCTGCATTTTTTATACTGTGGCGGCCATTTTGAATAGCTAATTAGCATAATTATGCAATCACTCATATGGTTTGATTTCTCTCTTACCAAGGAACATTTTGACATATATAGGCAAAATGTAAAGTTATAAATAAGAAAAATTCATGTTTCTACAACACGGCTACCTTAAAAAAAAAAATGAAAAATCCCCGTCATCGGATGTAACCACGCACGTAGCCATGGTGTAACCTGCCTTTTCACATCTCTATGTCTCCTTCCGCACTCGCAAACTCAAAATGTGCAGAGAAACTTGCCGGAGGCTAGCTTAACCTCCATTTTGCGCGAAAAGCGGAATAGCGTCCCATATTTCACCCAAAGAAGCGCATCTCTG
The DNA here is from genome assembly GCA_024509875.1 of Oreohelix idahoensis. Lineage (NCBI taxonomy): Eukaryota > Metazoa > Mollusca > Gastropoda > Stylommatophora > Oreohelicidae > Oreohelix > Oreohelix idahoensis. Next base: position 6,535 of record JAMPIV010020624.1, read on the forward strand.
ATATGACCTGTGACACAAAAATGGTGGTTGGTATCAGTGTTGCCACTTTTAGTCTAAGGGGGAAAAAAATGATACCCTTTTCGAAAAAGCTCATGTGTATTCTATGATTTACAGGTCAGATACGTAATTTGGTATTCAACTTCAGGTAAGCGGCAGGAAAAAGGGTACCATCGTGAATTGAAGAAAATATTACTTAAAATAGCTGACTGTCCTTAGAAAAATGCGCTTTTTAAGCTCAAGGAAAATCACTGATCGCTTCCACATAAATTGTGCATAATAAAAGTAAAAATGAGCAAAACTCATCGTCATAAGCACAATATAAAGCAAAAAATTACACACTAGAAAATCTAAGTTTTGAAGAAACGTTTAAAAGTCCTTATATGGATTCTTACCATTTGTCAGTTTTTCAAGATATCTGTTTTGAGAGTGTCCACACTCGTCTTATCGGTCAGAGTACTCACCTGTCTTGGCAGAATTACCAAGTTCTGGATTCAAGACATGGTAGCATTGTGCTCAAGTCTACCCAGCTGAAAATTGGTACCTGACTCTGCTCTTTTTTAGGAAAAGCAAAGGCAGTGTGAGGAAGAGAACTAGTCACCCTATATCCTAAAGTTGGACCAGGTAATGTGAGTTCTATCACCTTACTTCCCTGTAGCAGTATCTGCTATGGGGCCACCTTTACTTTTTATATTTTTTATGACAACGTCCTTCCTTAACATCGCTTGTAAGTGATTTTGGTGGACACCATGTGTAGCAGCCAGCTTTTTGATACATTACATCCTCCTTGTAGAAGGTAAAGGCACAAACAATGCCATATATATCATCAGAACATTAATAGAAAGAGCCATAGAAGTAAAAACAAATCTGCTTATGCTTTATGGATTACACTAAGCATTTGGCAATGTGAAACATGAAGAAATTATCAAAATGTTAGAAAGCATCAACATTGATGGTAAAGACTTGAGGATAATAAAGAACATGTACTGGCAACAAACAGAGCTGTAAGAATTAGCAGCCAAATAGGAACTTTTCAGCAAGTTTAAAAAAAGTGTCAGGCAGGGATGTGTGCTGTCACTGGATCTGTTCAATCTGTACAGTGAAAATATAATGAGATCCCTAGAGGACATGGCAGGAATTTCCTTTGGTGGAAATAATATAAACAACCTGACATACGCTGATGATACAGTCTTAATAGCAAAAAGTGAAAAGGAGCTGCAGGAAATGGTTGATACAATTGTAATGGATTTGGTGGTATTGTATGATTGTGATATTACCTAGTGTGATGCATGAGGTCAGCTGTGAAGGCTCCTGAGATAAATGTAGCTGTGAATTTACAGAAGGCCCTTCTTGCTACCACTACGACCTCACACCTATCTTTTTTTTTTTTTTTTTTTTTTTTCTAATGAATGTGGCTACGTTAAAATTCTAGGGTACTGATATGTAATGTGTTGTGGTAGTTTACATACACACACACAGATAATTAATAAGTCTAATAATATTAATAAAATGTTATAACACACTGAACTAACTCAAGCTGTGTAAAATTTTAATAGTAAATTTTCTTTAAGTTTATTTGTTCTGAACCAAGGTTTTATTTTGGTCAGAACATATGAATGGTTTTGCAATTATGAATGAAATGCATGAATATATGGCATAATAAATGAAAGGTGTCACCCGTGTTTCACGGGGCCCGTAAAGGGTATTCAAAGAATGGTTCACTGTTTGCCAAGCATTTGTCGTTGCGAAGCGACTAAGGTCAGGGAGGGGGGGGCTTTCCTGGAGTGGTCTGTCCAGATACTTCTTTAACAGGTTTACATGATAAACTTTCTCCTTCCCCAAATTGGACAAGTTTTAAAGTTTGTTAAAACACAGCCATCCTAGAACCGGAAGGTCCTTGCCATCCAATTTGTAATTTATTCTGGCTGCCGGGTATGATGCAACACAGAGAAAGCCGAAAGGAGTCTGTGGTGCTGACTGACGTTCTTTCGTCTAGGAGGACTTCCAGATTTGGCACCGGGAATGATCGGAAATTAAACGAACAAGGGCCAGTTTCACAAGTAGCAGCAGAAATGAGGGAATCAGTTCGTTCTGGGAATTGATAAATGAGTGGTAAAGTCTCTTCCGACAGGAAGAAATCTGTCCAGGTCCTTAATAGTGCTGTCTAGGACCTTTTATTGGCCTCCCAAATAGCAGAGTTGCGGGAGCCATCCCTGTTGAACTATGTGGTACCTCCCGATACACAGCAAACAATGCGGTGGGCAGGAATTGATCCCAGAATCCGGTTTTTCGTTTCCAACTTTCTCAGGATAGAAATGAAGTCATGTTGAACCTCTCATACCTGGCCGTTATGCACCAATGGTATGACTACAAGAAAGTGTCTGCTTGAAATAGCATTTTATAAAACTTCTTCCGTTAGTTTCGATAAAGTAAACCCTTGAACTGAGACATCCAATTTTATGGGTCAAGAATTTGATGCGGTAATCCTAATCGGGTAAATATTGTAAGTAGTGCCTCGGCTACATGTTTTGAATCAATTGATGGCAGGGCTACCGCCTCTCCCCACATAGAACAAGTGTCCACCAGAGTAAGGATGTAACTGTTTCCTCATAAGTGAGAGGTACACAAGGCAACATGGATATCACACTGCATAGAACTCTCAAAAGGTGTTCCCATATGGGCATTTCCCCAAGAGTTGCAGGAGCATCCAGTGCTTTGGATGCTACCCTTTACATAGAGGGCAGATTGGCATATCACCATATCCTCCGTTATCCCTGGCCAAAGTAATGAAAGCTCATACGCTGTCCTGTGGCGCTGATCCCCATGTGCACTGAAATTAATAGCATGCCCGAGTTCCATCATGTTATCCCTAAGAAAGTGGGAAGAACCAGCTGGTTGTGACAAATTTGTTCCAGTATTCCGGCCTTCCTGTATAATAGTTTGTTCTTCATAAAATATGGCCCCTTGCTCGGAGGTGTGTGGCATTTGGGCAATTTTTTAAAACATGGCTTGAGTGTCCTATCCTCAGCCTGCGCCTTCCTCATCTCCTCTGGATGAGCATTTATAGGTTCACCTTCTTCCTCCTACTTCTGTGACCTGGTCTGCACTGTCGCCATGATCACAGGTTTCTCGGGATTCCCCAAGAAGACGTATCTACACCCCAATATCAGAGGGTAGATTGGTTCATCTATCACTGCTGCTCTGATTTCTCCTTCCACATAGCGAGTTTTCACCGTTATCCTTGCGATGGGAAGTGTCATGAGTGGTATGTCCTTAGTCGCCCCTTGTATTTCCACTGTTTCTGTGGTATACTGACTTGGGTCCACTAGGCTAGACTTCACAACTGAATCATAATCCAAACCTGTACAATAAAGGCACCTTATGGTGACCCCATTACAAATAACATCCTCACAAACTGGGGGGTGATAAGGTTCCTGTTGTCCATTAGGATTAACCTTTAATCTTTGCGTCCCCGACTTCATTGCAGCAATGTTTGAAGGTTTCCTTCTACTGGGAAAAAGAGGTTCGGTGTTATGGTTATGCCTAAGAAGGGAAATTTACTTGCACATTTACACCATAATGTTTTCAGTGCTTGGTTAGACGGTTTTCTTTCATTGGATTTTTGGTCCTTGAACTGTGAGTTTCTGTCTCGAACAAGTCAGGTTTTCGTTCAAAGTTTGTCAGATCATTTATTAGACCAGATTCTCTGCACCTTTTCCATGAAGAATACCTTGTCCCATGTTGAACAAAGTCTGGAGCCATGGACTCTCTTAATTGCTCTATCTATGATCATCTTTAAGATCTTGGGTCTTCCCCAGAGCAGTCCATTTCTCCAAATAGGTTTCCAGTCTGGCAGAGAATTGGTGGTATGTCTCCCCAGACAACAGTTTGGCATTTCTAAATTTCTTACGATAAAATTCACCATTTTTTTCGTACCTCATTAACAAATCCTGCTTTGGGAAACATTTCATAATTGTCTTGGTGCTTCTCTGTTCATTTTTTTTTGCGAAGACTTCATTAAGAAGTACCTCTCAGTCCCATGTGATAACTTTAAATGGAATCCACCTCTCTCTCTGACTAACCCATATGTTAGTAGCTAATCTGGAAAACGTCCGAGGTACCCCTCTTATGTCCCATCGTCTTTCTCAACAAAATGGTCTAAATGAAAACCCATAGCTGATGTTGAGGCACCCAATTGGGCTGAAAATACATCTGAAAAGCAAAAGGGCTGGCACCATTTTCAGGAGCCTGGCCTTGTAATTCCAGAACTTGAAGAAACACCTTAGTCAAATTCCTGCTCCCTTTGCAACCATATCTTCAGCCTCAAAGTTTTCGGCAGCGATTCAAAATCTTCTGCCTCCAAAAGGCAAGAGGCCTTTTTCATCTGCATTGGGAAGTATATGGCCTTTTTATCTTCTGCCTCCGTTTCCAACAGAAACTTTTTTTTCTTCTGCTTCCCTTTGCTGTCGTTTTTCTTCAAATCTAATGCTTTAGCCTCTTTGTCAGATGGGAGTAATGGAGCCTCAACAAAGACAACAACCAAAAAGCTGCAGACTTTTAAGTGCTTGCGTAGAATAGAGGGATTAAAATGGTTGACAACCTCTACCTTCGCTGGATTAATTCAAACAAATATAAGGTTTCTTTCAGGCACTCTTTTTTCTAAGAAGTAGAACACCCGACAACAATCTACTTACAGACATCAGCCGTTACATATTGATTTGAACACTGACCATCCGTGCCCATATCCTTTGCCGTTAGCACATGCAGCGAATCTGAACTTTGGCTAGCTCCGCCATACTTTTTAGACATTTAGCAATGAGCAAGATAAAATTCCAAGCGGACTAAAGTAATTCTAATTACTATAGTCTAAAGTAATTCTAATTAGCCAGTTAACTAATTAATTACCACTGGCTGTGAAGATTCACCAATTTTATTTTTTTTTTAATTGTCCGGGACACTTTTACTTCTTTTATCCTGAGTTCCCCTAATTTAATTCTCCCACAGGAGATCCTAATCTTACTGTTTAAGCTAATTATCCCGTTTACGAGGCCCCAATATATGTACCTGGATTTGGTGGTATTGTGATTATGATTTGATATTACCTAGTGTGAATGCATGAGGTCAGAACTGTGAAGGCTGCCTGAGATAAAGAAAGCTGTGAATTTACAGAAGGCCCTGGATTGACTACACACTACGACCTCACACATATCTTTTTTTTTTTTCTAATGAATGTGGCTACGTTAAAACCCTAGGGCAAGATAGATGTGTTGAGGTAGTTTACATACACCAGAAGATACATTAATAAGTCTAATAATATTAATAAAATGTTAAACACACTGAACTAACTCAAGCTGAGGTAAAATTTTGATAGTAAATTTTCTTTGAGTTTATTTGTTCTGACACCAAGGTTTTGGCATGTGGTCAGAACATTGAAAGGCCTTTGCAATCCTTTGGGAATGAAATGCATGAATATATGCATAATGATGAATGAAAGGTGTGTACATATGTATTTTACAAGACTAGTTAATATTACTACTGTTTATAGTTGTAATTTATCTGGGAGAACGTTTAATGGATGTGCTGTTGGGGTGGCCTCATCACTCCCTGTCTATGGCTACTAAACATTGTCCATTTATTGATGGGAATATAGTTGGTGTGTTAGAAAATAAGTTGGTGAATGTCCAGCAGGCCAGACGCTCACGTATCTTGACTGAGTAGTTCTGGTGCTGGAATCTGGTGGCCCCACCTCTCCGTGCTTGGGGGCAATATAAGGCTGCTCTGCCAAAATATTAGACTGCACGGGTCCACTCTTGTATTATTCAACACATCATTTGACACCACATTGGTGCCAAATAAAAAAACTCACAGTTCTGAAATAAAAGTATTTGGTCATGTGTCAGAACTCTACCTCCTGAGCCACTTCTACACTCAACACTACACAACAACACCACATAGACGGGGTCAGATCTCTCTGACCATACAGCACATCTTACCAAGTTGGTTTCACATAGGATAAGTTCCCCCAGACTACATATTCTGAAATATGTTCATTAGCTTCCTGCCATTGAATAGGATAGGTGATATGTTCCACTGATCTCAACACTTGATCCGCCCTTCATAATCCTTGCTGGAGTTTATGTATTTTGTTTGTCTCTAGACCCTGAACTGGGGCGGGGGGTCTAGAGCGAATCCTTACTTGTTGTAAGGGATAGATTTTGATATGGCAGTATCAATTCACTCGAAACATTAAACAAATATTAAAATATACAAAGAAATACTTTCAGTCTTACCAGAATTATGAATAGAGAACACAGTTATATGCTAGCAAAACTCAGCTGAGCTGCTGGCTCTAGTATGGCGTCCCTCTAAATATTTCAATTAGCTTTTGGGAAATACACCACTGAATTATTACTGTGTCTACTACTGGACAACTTATGATGAATGGCAAAAATGCGCGTCTGAGCGCCGATAATATGTTTATCTGTGGCCAATCACCGCCTTTTTTCCTTTTCAAATTCAAACCTCCTACCCAAAAGTCAATTCAGTCATACCTCAGTCAAGTATGTATTATTGTCTGTTGGTCCGTCTGTCTCTACTTGCGTTTCACAAAAAAAACACACTTGTTTTTTGAACCAACTCTGCCGTCCCCTACACAATTTTGCCTTTAAAGTTATTTTTAGCCACAATTCTCCACCACATTCCCTCTCTTTCATTCCAACTGGATTTTAGCACTTGAGTCTCAAGGCCGCAATTTTTGAAAATTAGTGACATTTTTTGTTTCAATGCAGTCGCTCGCTGATATGAACAACACAGTCTTTTGTCAATATCTTTCTTATTATCTATCCGTCTGTATAAATGAAAGCATATTATTTCACTGCTCAAGATGGGCCATCAGGCCAGCTAGGTTTTATATTCCTAACATTATTATTAAGAAAAAGTTACTTTTCAAGGTTAGTTGGTTTTTTTGAAATATTTTCGAGCATCTTCTGTAATGCGTTTGCCGCTGAATTCAAATAAAAGGACTAAGTTATCGCAAAAGCGTCCAAGAAATGACTGTTGCGTATAATAGCTAAGGTCCCTTTTGTCGATTTCTTTACCTTGTGTCAACTTGGGGACGTGAATTTTTTTCCTTTCCCCACCAATTGCGTCTTTTTAGCCTTGCTAGTTTCAAGCACGTGTTCAGTCATATTTTTTCCTTTTGATCTCCGTTCTCATCCCGTTCCAAGGGTAAACGTTTTGCCTTCACGTCTAACAAGTTAGTTTCCATGGCGGGTAGTGACCCGCGGCGTGGGCGATCATGTAGTCTAGTAGCTTACGCATTATTTTTATCCCTACATTTTATCTTTGGAGATATTTTAACGTTGTATCACGGTTAATTTTATCACAACAATAGTGATAGAAAGTGAAAATAAAGGCCTCAGCCTTAATTGCAAAAAGATAGAAGTAATGGTCCTCTCAAAGAAAATGGCTTCCCCAGAATGTACTATCAAAGTAAGTGGAACAGTTGTAAAACAGGTCAGTAGATTCAAATACATAGGTACATTAATAACAACGGATGTAAGATGCATCTCAGAAGTGAAGAGCAGAATAGCTTAGGCAAAAACAGTATTCTATAAAATAAAGAGTATTTTATGCAACAGTTCTTTGCCAATGGAAGTAAGAAAGAGAGTTCATCAGTGTTATATAGAACTAATCCTGATGTATGGGAGTTGTAGCGAAAGGTTTTCCTAGTATGATAATAGTGGTAGAGAAGAAGTAGAATCTCTCTCCAGAAAGTATGAAGTTCCAGTGCCCGAGAAGTACACTGGTATCACAATTGAGTTACGGCTGTGAATACTCTGAGCTGGACAATAGATTTAGGCTTCAGAAGTATACGGTGCCACTTTCGCTATAGTAACCCTATGTGATAATATAATTAAATTAGAAAAAGTAACTCAAAATTTAACAGTTAAAAATTTACCAAGTCAAATGAGTACAATTTCAGAATTTATTATGTACATCTATATATTCTTGTAATGAGAAATGGGTGTTGGAATATGGTAAAATGTATGATTATTTATAGTTACAAATTAAAATAAATAATAGTAAAAAATCTTGGATGAATCTTCCAATGAATTTACAAAAAGTCTGTCACAGTATATCTTTGATATATATTGCTATCTAGTCTTTAGCTGTTATCATCATCGACAGTCGTTTTAGAAACTGCTCACAGGATTTGTTGGATTGAATAACACATAAACTCATCTGGTATTTGTTCGAGGTTCCTGAGACACACTGATGATCAGGAAGACTTTCCTTCAGCCCGCCCTATAACTACGGGGGACTAAGGTGTTGAAGATTGGTTGACCTCTAGGCTTCAGTTAGCAGGATCAACGGTCCTCAAGTCTTTAGTTAACTCGAACATGTGCTTGATCAGGAATGATCATAAAACTCGATCATAAAAACCTGGAACAAAAGGTAATAGGTGGCCATGGTGTTCCAACAATCTCACCACCCACTGCTGTTCATGAGGCGACCATGTCTTCAGTGTTTGTATATAAATGAATGAATCATGGTAGTATGTTACAGAGATAGCATGATAAGATAATGTCTACTGTGCAGAATTAACAAAATACATGAATAAATCACATGTTATGATACATGGGTAAGATATAACCTTTGCCTTCCACTTATGGATGTCAAGTCACTTATGTACTTGCTGGTATGTCGTAAGCTTCCAGGCAAGAACTAGCCATGATATATTTGGCTAACCAATTAATGGTTATGCTTCCTGACAATGCCGGTGGAGGTTATCTCTGGTTAGCGTCATTCCCTTTTTATTATATCTGATACAATCAAATCGTAAATAAAATCTGAAATAAAATGATATTAGTCATACCTATATCTTTAATAAACTTACATACTCTCTTAGGATTAATAAGCTCACGGTGAGACTGTATTGGCTGAATTTAATCTGCCCTGCATGCAGCGTGAAAAAAGAACTTTTCTTGCAGATGCTGTCTTCCATTTTCTCACTCTGGCTTCTGGATTTGGTGTGTGTGATTTTCAACGCGCCGCTCTGTCCTTATATTTGGGTATATCTCATGTACGAGAAAGCATCTACTAAAGTCCCAAAAGATTTTCGTTTAATCTCTCGGTTTGAGGCGATTTTGAGGCGATCTGTGTTTTTTCTGTACTTGTTTTCTCTTCTTTTCACTACACACTTATATCCTTCCTTCCTTCCTAGGATCCTTTCATTTTCCCCATATTAGGCTTTCATTCTATCTAAGTTTTATTTAAATCCGTTAAGCATGTAGTTATAATAAATTTTTAAAGATTTTTAGCTAACTTTTAGCAGATGTGATGACGATGACAAATGTTAATTATTATTAAAACTATTTATATTTGAATAATATCCTTTTGGATATCATTTATAGTCTATCTCCTTTGGTGAATTATTATTATTTAAATGTATTCAAACCAGGCGTTCTCTTGTAGCTTTAAATTTTCTTTCCAGTAAATGCAAACTTTTAAAGTCGGCCATTCCTATATTCGCTATTTCCTCGTTCTTCAATACCGTCCGGCTAAACGTAATGTACATTTTCCCGCCTCCTTCAAACTTCAAAGCAAGACCGCCGCGTTGTTCTTGCGCTGTGTGTGTGTGTGCGCGTGTCGCGCTACACATTTTTTCACAAACAAAGCAAGTGGTACCAAATCTCGCAACAGGAGTGAGTCATGGACAATTAGTAAATGAGTAGGGAAAGCACAAGAGGCACAGAGATGTGGTTTTACAGAAGAATGTTAACAATACCACAGACAGCCAAGAAGAGTAGTGAGGATGTCCTGAAAGAGGCCGTTGCACAAAGGAAACTTATTTCACAAGTTAGCAATCCACTTTTTTTGGGCATATTATGAGAAGAGGAAAGCTGGAATATATCGTAACAACAGGTAAGATTGAAGGTAAAAGAGATAGTGGAGGACAAAGAGAGCAAATACTGGACAGTTTGACATCGTGGCATGGAAGGAAGTGAACAGCAGAATTGATAAATTGTACTGGAGGCAGGAAGTTGTGGAGAGACATGATCTCCTATGCCACTAGGCGTGGTACTTGAAGAAGACATCATTGTAGTGGTGTTGATGGTATTGTATGATGGTGATATTACTAAATGTAATTGTATGAGGCCAGCTGTGAAGGCTCCTGAGATAAAATGTAGTTGAGAATTGTCAGAAGGCCTTTCTTGCTACCACTACGACCTCACACTTAATTTTTTTTAATGAATGTGGCTACGTAAAGTGTCTAGGGTTATGATATGTAGTGTGGTGTAATAGGTTATAGATATACCCACAGATATTTAACAAGACTAATAATATTAATAAATGTTAAAATACACTGAACTAACTCACGTGTGTAAAATTTTTTGATAGAATTACATTTATTTTGTTCTGGATCAATTTTTTAGGTTGACCAGAACTTAAAAGGATTTAGAGATTATGAAAGAAATGCATGGAATATTATATCATAAATGCAATAGTGTACATATATATGTACTATACTAGTTAGTTTTATTAAAATGTTCTAGTAGTCATCTACTTGGGAGGATAGTTAATGTTTGTGCTGTTGGGGTGGCCTCATCACACCTGTCTATATTGACTACACAGTGTCCAGAAAATGGTGGGAATTTTTTATGGGGATATTAGTAACTACCAAGCGTTGGTGAATGTCCAGCAGACCAGAGGCTCACTCATCTTGTAGTTGTAGCTCTGGTGCTGAAATCTTGTGGTCCCACCTCTCCGTGCTGGCGGGCAATAATGGTGGTCTCTGTCACAAGTACTGCACAGATACACTCGAGTAAAGTCACCAACTGAATAGACACTGCTTTGTTGACAACAGAAACTCACAGCTCTGCAATCAAAGTATGGGCCATGTGTCAAAATCTATTCTCTACCCACGTCTGGACACAACACTGACACAACAACCACATCATACAGACAGGTCAGATCTCTCTGACCAAACAGCACATTTACCATGGTGGTTTTACATCAGATAGATCCTCCCAGACTATAGATTCTGAAAAAATATTTATTAGTTTTCTGCCCTAAAAGAGGATAGGTAATATGTTTCATTATTCTCAACACTTGATCTGTCTTGCCTAATCCTGGCTGGAGTTTATGTATATTGTTGGTCCCTAGACCCTGACTAGGGCGGGGGGTCTAGAGCAAATCCCTACTTGTTTGTAAGGCTAGATTTCGATATGGCAGTATCAAATCACTCGAACATTAAACAATATTCATACAAAGAAATAATTTCAATCTTACCAGATTATGAATAAATAACACAGAAATGCTAGCAAAACTCAGCTGAGCTGCTGGCTATAGTATGGCGTCCCTGAATTTATTTCACTTTCTTTCATATGGAAATCACCACACTTTAAAATCTGTGTCTATCACTGAACAACTATTGAAGAATGGCCCCAATCGCGCTCTGAGCGCTAATAATATGATTGTCTGTGGCCAATCACTGCCTAGGTTTATTTTAAATTCAAATTTCCTACCCTAAAGTCATTTCAGTCATGCTTCAGTCAAGTATGGATGGTTATCTGTTAGTCTGTCCGTCTCTACTTGTGTTTCTACAAAATGTACTTGATTTTTGAACCAACCTTTCTCTCCCCTCCAAAATTTTGTCGTTAAAAGTTATATTTAGACACAGCTACCACCAATGTCCCTCTCTTCCATACTACGTAGATTTGAACACCTGCGTCTCAAGGTCGTGTTTTTTTTGTGCAATTAGCGACACTTTTAGATTCAATACAGTCTGTCGATGATGTGAACAACACTGTCTTTTGTCATTATCTTCAATATTATCTATCCGTCTGTAAAATTAAGACCATATTAGTTCACTGCTCAGAATGGGCCATCCGGCCAGCTAATTTTTATATTCCTAACATTAATATTAAGAAAAAAGTACTTTTTAAATTTTGTAATATTCCAAACATCTGCGTTTTAGCCGCTGAATTCAAATCAAGGGCTTGGTATTGCAAAAGCGTCCAATAAATGACTGTGGCGTAACATATCTATGGTCCCTTCTGTCGAGTTGCTTACTTTTTTTGTCAACTTGGGAAACGTGACTTTTCTCCGTTTCCCCCCAATTGCGTCTCCTTAGCCTTTCTAGTCTCACGCAATCTTTCCAGTCATATTTTTTCCTTTTTATCCGCCGTTCCCCTCCTGTCTAGCGAGTCAATTTTTATGGAGGGTGATGACCCGCGGTCTAGGCGATCATGTACTATTCGCAGCCTACGCATTATGTTTTTATCCTTAAATGTTATCTTTGGAGGTATTTTACCGTTGTATCTCTGTCAATTTCACTACACATCTCCCCACTTGAAAACATGCCTATGGCAAGTTCCAAAACCAGCGATACACATAGGTAAAAATTACTCCTCACGTCTGCCACTACTCTAATTTTGATCACAGGGGTGCCGACTGAGGAAATCTGCACCGACATTCAATTTGCCTGGGATATATTGGATACTAAACTGATAAGGTTGAAGCAACAAAGACCACCTCAGCAATCTTGCGTTTTCATGCTTAGCCTGAGACAAGAACACGAGAGGCTGATGGTCCGTCTCCACCACAAAAGTCCTACCATACAGATAGATTTGAAACTTCTTTATTGCCCAGATTAACGCTAAACATTCCTTTTCGCTTGTGGAGTATCCTTGTTCCGCCTTATTCAATTTGCGGCTCGCATAAGCGACTGGTTTAAGTTCCCCATCAGGTGAAGATGATCTTTGCAACAAAGCCCCTCCGAGTCCTACATTACTTGCATCGGTTCTTAAGACAAAGTCCTGTGTCAAATCAGGCAGTTTGAGAATAGGCTTGCTAGTGAGTTTTTCTTTTAACTCTTGGAACGCTAGTTCACATTGTGCAGTCCAAATAATTTTATCTGGAAGTCCCTTGCGAGTCAGATCAGTCAGAGGAGCACATATAGCGTTAAAATTTTTGATGTATTTCTGATAAAATCCGCATAACGACACGAATGATCACACGTCTTTTTTTGTTTGTGGCCTAGGTGCTCTCTGCAGTTTTTCCAAGTTCTTAGGATCAGGGGTCATATTACCCTGATATACAGTGTGTCCCAAGAATTCCAACTCTTTGCATCCAATACAACATTTTGTTGGCCTAGCAGTTAAGTTCGCCTCCCGAAGTCTATCAAACAACATCTCCAGAGCTTCAATGTGTTCTTCAAATGTCTCGGTGGCGACGAGAATATCATCCATGAAATTTGTGATACATGGGTTATTCAGGGGATCCAACAATTTGCGCATCATCCTTGAAAACACACTCGGAGCATTTTTCAGTCCGAATGGTAGCATATTGAATTCATAATGTCCATCCGAAGTGCTAAAAGCCAAATAAGGTCTCACTTCAGGCTTCACTGGGATCTGGTAATAGCCTTTACTAAGATCCACTTTTGAAAAGTATTTTGCCTTGTTCAGTCTGGCAAATAACTGTTTTGTGTCTGGTAATGGATCCACTTGTCCTTCTGTGACAGCATTCAGTTTCCTGTAATCTATGCACAGTCTGTGTTCCCCAGACGGTTTTTTTTCTCAACAAAACGACACTAGAACTAAAAGATGATTCACTGTGCGAAATAATCCCCTCCTTCAACAAATACTCTATTTCTTCCTTCAATGCCTTCTCCTTCGCGAACGGAATAGAATAGGCTCTCATACAGATTGGGTTTGAGTCTACCAGTTTCATGTCATACTGTAGCAAATTTGTATGGCCTGGTTTATCTGTTAATACATCTGTATGTTCCTCCAGAACCTGTTGAACTCTCTCCCTCTGGTTTTTAGTCAGGTGCTTACTGACTTTTACCTGTGCTGCTGTTTCACAAGGATGTAATGGGTATTCATGTGAGGTGAGTGGTTCTTTTTGCATCTGGGTTGCAATAGCCAAGGTCAATAAGGGGGTGCTTTCCTGGAGTGGTCTGTCCAGATACTTCTTTAACAGGTTTACATGATAAACTTTCTCCTTCCCCTTTTTGTCAATTTTATAGTTTGTTCTAGACACCTTCTCTAGAACCGTATATGGACCTTGCCAACCAATTTGTAATTTATTCTGGCTTCCGGGTAGTAGAAGCAGCACCTTCTCTCCGACTGCCAGTTACCTGTCCTTTGCCTTCCTATTAAAATATGCTGCATGTTTCTTCCTGGCTTGCTTCAAATTATCATTTGCCAGTTTCCATCCAGCTTTCAAACGAGTGGTCAGTTCGTTCACGTATTGATACGATGAGGTAACAGTCTCTTCCGCCTTCTCATCTGTCCAGGTCCTTAATAAAGCTACATCTGGATCTTTAATTTATCATACTTATTTTTCATGGAACCCGTCTGGTCCCGTCCCTTAGAAGCTTTATAATGAGGACTTTTCTTCCTAGAATCATCACTCACAAATCGACCACTACCAATTTTTTTCTGGGTTTTGTCTCCCCACTTAAGATTGCTTATGAGAGATCTTCGCTCTCTTTTCTGTTCTTCCAGTTTATATAAGTCTGACCGAGGGATTGTCATCTTATCCTGGGTAAAATTTCTTCTTTGTACTCTTCGCATAGTGGCCATGTTAATCCATTCAAATGAAGACTGGGTGTGAAAAGGGGGCTCCCATTCCACTTTGTCTACCCGAGTATAATTAGTTTTCCTTTCAGGCCTAAAGTTGCCCCGTGGCGTTTCTAGGTCCTGTACATATTTTCCCTTTGTGGGTGTTCCCTCATGAAATGCGCCACATGCTTCTACAAAGTTTTCAACATCGACATTTACGTCGGGCCAATAGTATTTTCGAGCAATCTTTTGGCAGATGGTACCGACTTTCTCATGGTCACCATCTTTTCCAACATGTAAGCTCCTTATTAAGTTTGCCCTATATATCTTGGGAAGAACTAACTGTCCGTGACCAGGGGATCTAGTTCCTGTCTTCCTGTATAATAGTTTGTTCTTCATGAAATATTCCCCCTTGCTCGGAGGTGTGTGGCATTTGGGCAATTTTTTAAAACAGGGCTTGAGTGTCCTATCCTCAGCCTGCGCCTTCCTCATCTCCTCTGGATGAGCATTTATAGGTTCACCTTCTTCCTCCTTCTTCTGTGACCTGGTCTGCACTGTCGCCAATGATCACAGGTTTCTCGGGATTCCCCAAGAAGACGTATCTACACCCCAATATCAGAGGGTAGATTGGTTCATCTATCACTGCTGCTCTGATTTCTCCTTCCACATAGCGAGTTTTCACCATTATCCTTGCGATGGGAAGTGTCATGAGTGGTATGTCCTTAGTCGCCCCTTGTATTTCCACTGTTTCTGTGGTATACTGACTTGGGTCCACTAGGCTAGACTTCACAACTGAATCATAATCCAAACCTGTATCATAAAGGCACCTTATGGTGACCCCATTACAAATAACATCCTCACAAACTGGGGGGTGATAAGGTTCCTGTTGCTCCTTAGGATTAACCTTTAATCTTTGCGTCCCCGACTTCATTGCAGCAATGTTTGAAGGTTTCCTTCTACAAAATTCGGTGTTATGGTTATCCTTCTTGCACCATTTACACCATCTTTTTCCTTGGTTCAACGGTTTTCTTTCATTGAACTTTTGGTCATTGAACTGTGAGTTTCTGTCGCGATAGTCATTTCTTGGCCGCTCAAAGTTTGTCCTACCTTTATTTCCCTGCTCTCTATTATCAAATTTATTAAATTGCTGTGGAGCTTTAAAATTGTCTATGTGCTTCTTCTTAGCACCACTTACCTCTGCCTGAGCTGCCTGATACCTCTCAGCAACATTTAAAATTTCCCCAACTTCTCTGCACCTTGTTCCATGAGAAATTTTCTCATGTCTGGAGCCATGGACTCTCTCAATTGCTCAATCATGATCATTTCCTTAAGATCTTGGGTCTTCCCCAGAGCCGTCCATTTCTCCAAATAGGTTTCTAGTCTAGCAGAGAATTGGTGGTATGTCTCCCCAGACAACAGTTTGGCATTTCTAAATTTCTTACGATAAAATTCACCATTCTTCTCGTACCTTAATAACAAAGCCTGCTTTAACATGTCATAATTGTCTTGGTCTTCCCTGTTCATTTTGGCAAATACTTCATAAGAAGTACCTCTCAATCCCTGTGATAGCTTTAAGCTCCACCTCTCTCTCTCTAACCCATATGTAGTAGCTAATAACTCAAAACGTCCTAGGTACCCCTCTATGTCATCGTCTTTTTCAACAAAATGGTCTAAATGAAACCCCATAGCTGAGTTTGAGGCTCCCAGACTTGGCGTAGCATCTGAGGCAAAAGGGCTGGCACCATTTTCAGGAGCCTGGCCTTGTAATTCCAGCTCCCTTAGTCGTAATTCGTGCTCCCTCTGCAACCTTCTATCTTCTGCCTCCCTTTCGGCAGTCAATCTTTTCTCTTCTGCCTCCCTTTGCTGTCGTTTTTCTTCGGCCTCCAATGCCTTTGCCTCTTTGTCAGCCTCAATCTGTAACCTCTTAGTCTCAGCCTCTAACTTCTTCTCTTCAACCAACCTGTCAGACTCCAATTTTCTTTCAGCCTCTTTTTCTAATCTCCTTTCTTCCCGTTCAATATATTTATCACATTCAGCCGTTACGTATTGAATTAAAATTTGACCATCCATTCCCATCTCCTTCGCGGTGAGCACAGCAGCTGATCTAAATTTTGCCAACTCCGCCATACTTTTTAGACAATATAATAATATACAAGCTAAATCTCTAACCAGTAAATACACTAAGTACTTCTAATTACTATATGACTATAGTCTAACTAATTCTAACTAACCAGTTAACTAATTAATTATTACTGGCTGTGAAGATTCACCAACTTTTATCTGTAGGGACACTTTTAATGTTAAAGGGAATTTTACAATTTATTTCCCTACTTTTATTTCTCCCACCAGGAGATCCTAATATTACTGTTGGGCTAATTATCCCTGGACAAGACCCCAATTTATGTAGTGGTGTTGATGGTATTGTATGATGGTGATATTACTAAATGTAATTGTATGAGGCCAGCTGTGAAGGCTCCTGAGATAAAATGTAGTTGAGAATTGTCAGAAGGCCTTTCTTGCTACCACTACGACCTCACACTTAATTTTTTTTAATGAATGTGGCTACGTAAAGTGTCTAGGGTTATGATATGTAGTGTGGTGTAATAGGTTATAGATATACCCACAGATATTTAACAAGACTAATAATATTAATAAATGTTAAAATACACTGAACTAACTCACGTGTGTAAAATTTTTTGATAGAATTACATTTATTTTGTTCTGGATCAATTTTTAGTTTGACCAGAACTTAAAAGGATTTAGAGATTATGAAAGAAATGCATGGAATATTATATCATAAATGCAATAGTGTACATATATATGTACTATACTAGTTAGTTTTATTAAAATGTTCTAGTAGTCATCTACTTGGGAGGATAGTTAATGTTTGTGCTGTTGGGGTGGCCTCATCACACCTGTCTATATTGACTACACAGTGTCCAGAAAATGGTGGGAATTTTTATGGGGATATTAGTAACTACCAAGCGTTGGTGAATGTCCAGCAGACCAGAGGCTCACTCATCTTGTAGTTGTAGCTCTGGTGCTGAAATCTTGTGGTCCCACCTCTCCGTGCTGGCGGGCAATAATGGTGGTCTCTGTCACAAGTACTGCACAGATACACTCGAGTAAAGTCACCAACTGAATAGACACTGCTTTGTTGACAACAGAAACTCACAGCTCTGCAATCAAAGTATGGGCCATGTGTCAAAATCTATTCTCTACCCACGTCTGGACACAACACTGACACAACAACCACATCATACAGACAGGTCAGATCTCTCTGACCAAACAGCACATTTACCATGGTGGTTTTACATCAGATAGATCCTCCCAGACTATAGATTCTGAAAAATATTTATTAGTTTTCTGCCCTAAAAGAGGATAGGTAATATGTTTCATTATTCTCAACACTTGATCTGTCTTGCCTAACCCTTGCTGGAGTTTATGTACATTGTTGGTCCCTAGACCCTGACTAGGGCGGGGGGGTCTAGAGCAAATCCCTACTTGTTTGTAAGGCTAGATTTCGATATGGCAGTATCAAATCACTCGAACATTAAACAATATTCATACAAAGAAATAATTTCAATCTTACCAGATTATGAATAAATAACACAGAAATGCTAGCAAAACTCAGCTGAGCTGCTGGCTATAGTATGGCGTCCCTGAATTTATTTCACTTTCTTTCATATGGAAATCACCACACTTTAAAATCTGTGTCTATCACTGAACAACTATTGAAGAATGGCCCCAAATGCGCTCTGAGCGCTAATAATATGATTGTCTGTGGCCAATCACTGCCTAGGTTTATTTTAAATTCAAATTTCCTACCCTAAAGTCATTTCAGTCATGCTTCAGTCAAGTATGGATGGTTATCTGTTAGTCTGTCCGTCTCTACTTGTGTTTCTACAAAATGTACTTGATTTTTGAACCAACCTTTCTCTCCCCTCCAAAATTTTGTCGTTAAAAGTTATATTTAGACACAGCTACCACCAATGTCCCTCTCTTCCATACTACGTAGATTTGAACACCTGCGTCTCAAGGTCATGTTTTTTTTGTGCAATTAGCGACACTTTTAGATTCAATACAGTCTGTCGATGATGTGAACAACACTGTCTTTTGTCATTATCTTCAATATTATCTATCCGTCTGTAAAATTAAGACCATATTAGTTCACTGCTCAGAATGGGCCATCCGGCCAGCTAATTTTTATATTCCTAACATTAATATTAAGAAAAAAGTACTTTTTAAATTTTGTAATATTCCAAACATCTGCGTTTTAGCCGCTGAATTCAAATCAAGGGCTTGGTATTGCAAAAGCGTCCAATAAATGACTGTGGCGTAACATATCTATGGTCCCTTCTGTCGAGTTGCTTACTTTTTTTGTCAACTTGGGAAACGTGACTTTTCTCCCTTCCCCCCCCCCCCCCCCCCAATTGCGTCTCCTTAGCCTTTCTAGTCTCACGCAATCTTTCCAGTCATATTTTTTCCTTTTTATCCGCCGTTCCCCTCCTGTCTAGCGAGTCAATTTTTATGGAGGGTGATGACCCGCGGTCTAGGCGATCATGTACTATTCGCAGCCTACGCATTATGTTTTTATCCTTAAATGTTATCTTTGGAGGTATTTTACCGTTGTATCTCTGTCAATTTCACTACAATCATCCTTAGCAATCAACATATTCGCTACTGTATCACATAGCCTATTTCCGTGTTGATTTTTCCACGTTTTACGCGACAAAATACTCCTTCAACATTTAAAAATTTAAAATCGTTGAAGCTGGGAAAAAGAAATTTTCGACGAAAAAAAAAAGACACAAAATGATATACGCGTATGTGGAAAACACACAAGTGGCAACGCTGGTTGGCGTAGATGTTTTGGAGGGAGTTGAAAAGAACAGCATTGTTTATCCCCGCGTGTGTATCTCACGCGTTAGATTACAGCCGCATTACCCCTCTAAACGATTCGGTCCTTGGCGGACTGGCATCGCTTTTTTTCACATTTAATTATTGAAAGCCGGCTCTATCAGTAAGTAGTTGAAGCAACTACGGACTCCGTTCCAGCGATGAATACAACTTGTCCTAGTTCGCACTAAATATGTCATAGAGTGCTTTATAAGGAGGATAAAACGTAAGTCAGTCCAGCAATAACGTAAGTCAGTCAAGCAATAACGTAAGTCAGTCCAGCAATAACGTTAGAAAGAATCTTGCATCACTGTAGACCGGCTCGCATCCTTATTTATTTTGTGTGTGTGTTTTTTTTTATACGTTAGCTTTTGTTTTTGTAATATAGTGTTTTATTAACTTTTGTATTTCTGATGGGGTCTTAGTGCCTATGGGATTTTCTACACTCATTTCTACCTTTTGATTAAGCCTACTGCAGTAGGCCTATGTCAATGTTTTGCCTTTGCTGGTCATATTTTTTGCAGTCCACTAGAAAGTGTCTAGGCCTAGTTGTGTTTGTTTCTTGACACTCTTCACACGTGGGTTCATCATGAAATATCCAGTTCCAAGCTTAAGCCATAACAATATTTTATTAACTGGTATTTTTAGTTCATCTTGTACTTGACATTATTTGCTTGGGGTTTTTTTTCTCAGGATACTATATGAGTGTCTTCCTGTTTTGCTTTGGTCCCATGCTATTATCCACTCTTTAGTTAGCCTATTGCTTTTTTTTTTCATTGACCAAACGAACAAACTTTATTTTCAAAGGGTTAAGAATTGGGCACGTAGGCCGGTCTGACATTCTGCCCTTCCTCTCTCTCTCTCTCTCTCTCTCTCTCTTTCTCTCTCTCTCTCTCTCTCTCTCTCTCTCTCTCTCTCTCTCTCTCTCTCTCTCTCTCTCTCTCTCTCATCATGCATAGGCCTACTGTATCCTTCCATCCCCCCATTTACTGCAAGCAATTGTTTGGGCAATTAAGCTCGCAATTTCAAACTTCCCTAAGTCTACTTCAATTTTGTTATAACTAGTTCTTCCCCGGCCCCCTTTATCTTTGTCTGCAAGCTCATTTCCTCCTATCCAACATGTGCTGGTATCCATGTTAGTGTCACACTGCATCCTGCATTGTGTAGATATGTATTGACATGTAGTATGTCCTCTAATATCTGGCCTGCTACATTCATTTCTGTTTCTGATAGCTAGTACTGATGAAAGGGAATCTGTGAGAATGGTTGCTTTATTTGGTGGGTTTTCTGCAACTATTTCTAAAGCTTTTAGGATTGCCTCTAATTCTGCTATAAAGATGGATGTATTACCGTTTACTTAATAAGCTCTATCTTTTATAAATTTTCAATTTTGATGATGCTATTCCTACTCCTAATTGTCCATCTTTTGAAGGTAAAAAAGGATCCCGCTACATGTCTATTGAGGCATATTGGGAATACGGTGTTAGGCCCGTATTTTCTTGACCATCGGCACACTAGGGGTGATGTGGTCAGCATCACACCAGCTGCCTTAACCTTCCCAGAGTTGTTCTGGTACCCAATTCATGAGGCTGGGTCGACCCTGGAGCCGTTTGCGGTCTAAAAAATCCCACCTCAACTGGGGATCGAACCATGGACCACCGAGCTAGGAAGCCAGTGCCATCTTTTGACCCATCCGTGTATATATAGTTAGGCTATTATGTAGGCCTATAGGCCTATACTGTTCTATATACTGTTCTATATTCTGTTCTATATACTGTTCTATATACTGTTCTATACACTGTTCTATATACTCTAGTGTTTTACTTTTTGTTGAGATTATGTCTTCGGATTTGCTTATGACCTTTGCTAAGTTTCTGGCACTTTTAGTTACCATGGTGGAATCTTTGCTTTATACTGAGCACTACTATTTATCATTAGGTTTGGATGATCCGCTTCTTCCATTGTTTTCCACCCTGACGGGTATCTATTATAGTCTAATGGAATGTGGTCTATAAATTGGTTACCCTATCAAAGGTTATGTGTGCTAGGTGTGTTGGATCTTTTGCCCAGTAGTTGAATCTCAGCTGTTTTCTCCTTAGCTCCAGGGGTATAATGCCTAGCGTTACTTCTAACCCCTCTCCTGATGTTCCCTTGGAAGCACTTGCTATTATTGACAGTGCCTGGTTTTGGAGACCATAAGTCCGGATTTGTCTGGCTTTTCATGCCTAAATTGTGTGTCCGGCTGGATTTTTAAAAATGTTGAAATATCCGGCTTTTTCACGATCTACTAAATTAAATGAAAGACGTCATTTTGAAAATTCCCCATTTGAATGTCCCTTCCGACTGAATTTCCTCAGAATCCAGCAAACAATGTATCAACAATCCCGCAATCTTTCATTTTGTTGGATTGTTTATCAGTAATAGTTTATAATCATATTTTAATTCAGTTTTACACATTTTCACTCTATTTGTTTATTGTCACCTGTTATCCAAGAATGCACTTTGAATGATAAGACAGTAAGAGGTTGAGCCATTTACAACTTTGTTGTCTATTGCAAATTACAAATAATTTTAACTTTAATATCAAATAAAACATTAATTAATAACACTATATATTTATTGTGCAAGCCTACTCAAAAAGTGTCAAATTAAGAATAAAAAATAGGATTTTGCCTCGTTTTGGCGAGACACACTTCCTTCAGCCTAGACACATGGTCTGTTGGTTATATTAGGGCGCATGTTCAAATATGTATTGATCAAATATTCACACTAAGAACAATTATAGAAGAATCAGTGGAAAGGCAATCGCCACTTATTATCACCTTCGTCGATTTTCAAAAAGCCTTTGATAGTCTACACCGCCCATCATTGTGGAAGATACTTACAATCTATGGTTTTCCAACAAAATATGTGAATATAATCAAAGCGCTATATGACAATGCAAGATGTTGTGTTAGAACAAATAAAGGGAATACAGAATGGTTTACAGTAGAAACAGGGGTTAAACAAGGCTGTATTATGTCACCACTACTTTTTGGAATAGCTATTGATTGGGTTATGAGAAACTATACCCACAATGAACAATTGGGTATAAAATGGACAAATGGAAAATTCCTGGGGGACCTGGATTTCGCAGATGATGTAGCATTCTTAAGTTTAACACCAAGACAATCCCAAGAAGCAATAAATAATTTGTGTCATCTCTCGGTTAAAATAGGTCTCCAAATAAATGCCTCTAAAACTAAAGCTATGAACTTTTCTAACGAGACCTTTGATATCATCTTGAACGGGGAAAAACTACAGAAAGTTGAAAGTTTCAATTATTTAGGCAGTAAAATGACTCAGGATGGTGACACAACAAGAGAAATCCATACTAGAATTGCTTTGGCAGCTAGCGCCTTCAATAGATTATCTAACATTTGGAAATTACGATCATTGAATATACATACCAAGCTTCGTCTGTTTAATTCAAATGTTATCTCAGTGTTAACATACGGCTGTGAGAGTTGGAAAATAACAAAATCATTGGAGAACAAGCTGAATACATTCGAGAACAAATGTCTTAGAAAACTCATGAACATCAGTTGGAAAGAATTCAAGACTAATCGACAAATAAGAGAAGACTCTAGGCAGAAATATGTCTCCGACTATATAAGGAAAAGACGATGGTCATATATCGGTCATGTCCTACGAATGCAAAACAACAGAATACCACTACAGGCGCTCACTTGGGTTCCTGAGGGTAAGAGGAAAAAAGGAAGACCAAAAGAAACACTCAGAAGAACAATAATAAGAGAAGGAAGAACGTTGGGCCTAAATAATGTGCAAGAGCTAAGAGGAGTGGCGTCACAACGAACAACCTGGAGAGCACTGGTTTCTGCCTTATGCGCCGTGTTTGGTGCTTAAAGAATTTATTATTATTATTATTATTATGTTCAAATATAAAACACCTTGTGCTTTGCATAAAAAAGTGTAAGCTATTTCCAGATAAATTGAAAAAAAAATGTCCTTGTTTTCACAGAGGTCGGCAAGATTTAGAAGCAAAATGTCTCACGTGCAGAGGTGGCACATTTGTGTCCCGTAGCAAATAAAGTTGCTGCTGATTAAAAAAAGAAGAAAACACACACACATGAATGTCACAAGAACTCACTTATGTCTGAAAGCTCATAATCAAAACTGACATTATTTACACAAGAAACAAGCACGGAACCAAAAAAGTAACTGCTATAGAAGGACGTTTTGTTTTTCGTACTATGAAACATTACAGTAATTTGAAATTAGTGGACTGTACTTTAAAATGCTTTCTATCATTCAGAAGAAAGTGCCAAGAAATTTGCATGCACCAGAACCAGAATAGCTAGTGTTATTTATGTGACAATGTTTCCGTATGTATTTAAAAATAATCAAGCGTTTTATCTTCGTAATATATCAGTAGGCTATCCACAAAATCAAAGTGGTTTGATGAAATTATTGTTTGATGTGTAATAAATAAGCTTCACTGTCATTTATTATTTAAAATAAATGTCCTACTTTTTCAGTGTCCTCCTGTCCATGACAAAAAAGTGAATATTGTTCTCCTTTTTGCGTTGAATGATATGGACAATTTAATTCACACACCAAAAAGTTGGGCACAGTAGGCAGCGTCCGCCATGTTGCCAGAGTGGCTGTCAATATACTATAGCTAGCCTTAACCTAACCCCAACCCTGACCCAACCTTATTTCGAGCTTTATCAAAAATAATGTCAGACAAACACCGAGCCCGTATTTAATTTAAAAAAAAATCCAACTCAAAGTATTCGTTCAACGTGGTGGCCTCCAGTCTACCGTCTGCATCATCAGCCAATAAGAAGAAGAAAAAAAAGCATAGAAGAAATGCAGGGCATGTATTCGAGAGCACTTGACTATTTGGTAAATCCTTAAGGTATACCATCCTTCATAGATCCAGATTTTGCTGTAAGTAATTGCAGTAACGTGAGAACAACTGCCTAGTGTAGATCGGTTGAATCGCAATTTGCTGTAGGCTACATTGTCATCTGTGTTGCAGATTGGGCCTGGTTTGGGTTAACTTTATTTGTGTATTCAATTTTGTCAGTAATTTTTGTTGGTGTAATAAATTAAGAGTGCTATTGTTCAATTTTCAAGAGAATATCCTAGGAGTGAAGGATAAAAAAAAAAGCCCATGACGTTAACGTGACATAGCTGGCACATGTGCATTAAACAGGATTCAACCATGTAGACCTAGGATAATGTAAGGGTTAAGATTAGCAGTAGCTGTAATTGCTGGGAGATTTTTAGCCACTTACTTGTATGAAATTTTTAAGAAATGCTGGACAGAGTTTCAAGTGTACCTGTTTAGGACTTGGGGTTAGGCTTAGGGTGCAGAAACGGCAAAAAAAAAACAACTCTCGAGCTAACCCGTACCCTGTTTTGAGACATTTAACAAAGAATTTATCACCAAGAGCTAACGCTCAATGACAATGGTCAACAATGAATTTAATGTGCAACAAAAGATTTGTTGAGGCGGTACGTTTAAAAAAAAAATCAAAACACCAACTTGCTGCTTATTATGACATCTCCGGATCCTTATTCAAAGGTGTAGGCCTATTGACCTGGGTTATGGAATAGCACCCAAATCAATAACCATTTGGGCAAAATCCACCAAACCCCATTCATTGTGAGAACAGTGGGATGTCTTCTTTGATGTCACCCTTGTACGTTGTGAACGTTGTTAGGGTTAAGGTTAATGTTTGTGTTCAGGGTTAGATTTAGGATTAGGATTTCTGACCCATACCCCTTATTACTGTGTCTCAGAATTCTTTTATAAGGTCTTATTGAACACAGGATTTCCCAGTCTGTTGGTGATAATTAAGCACAGAAATAGACTCAATGAAAACATGATCACATCATTTTTACAGTGTAAAATAACCTCAGACATTTATTGTTTGGGTTTTTAAATAAGTGAAGACCTGCTTTAAAAGGCAAAGTCTCCATGTCTCAATTATAATGCAGCTAATTGAAAATATTTTAAAATGAATTAACTCTTGATATGTTTTTTCAGTCTTTGTGCGGGTCATTGTACTGGGCTTTTTGGATTTTTTGTACAGGTTTTTCATCTCCGAGGTGTGGCATGTATGAGAACCAATTTTGATCAAGAAGTGAGTCGATGTCAATTAGTAAGAAAAGCACTAGAGGCAACAGAGGTGTGGTGTTCCAGAAGAATGTTAAAAATACCGTGGACAGCTAAAAAAGGCTAATGAGGATGTCCTGTTAAAGGCCAATGTGGAAAGGATTCTTTTTGCTCACATTAGAAGGAAGCAGTGTACATTCTCCTGGCAAGTTACGAGTAGAAAGTTGGAATGTATTGTGACAACAGGACAGATTGAAGAAAAAAGAGAGTGGCAACAACATAGAGAGAAGATAATGGGCAGTTTAACATCATAGCATGGTAGGAAGTTGTGGAGGGGACGTGATGGCCTACACCACCAGATGTGTACTAAAAGGAGAAACAGAAGACAAAGGACAATTTAAAAAACCCACATGGAAAAAATCTGGGATTACAGTAGTAGCTTTGTCATTATTCCTACGCATACAGCTGAATATGGATTGAAACACTTGACAATAAAAACATCAACCACTACAAATGGAAGTCAGGAAGCTCTGACACAACAATTGGATCTGGATTTTGCTGATGACCTTGCCATTGTATCCCATAATTGCAGTAACATACACATGCCTTTGTTCGTAGGGTACAAAAGACTTCAGATGTTTCCTTCCAATTACAGTTACTACGACAACAGCTGTGCTACCTGAAGAGATACTTGTTTAGCTGCTCTCAGAAAGTGGCAGAGTCTCTAAGACAGAAGGTGTGGCCCAGAGAGCATCTGTATGATAGGAGAGATCTTTACTCTGTTATGGTGAGTTATCTGTCTGCAGTAATCGGGTCACTGAAACATGTCCATGCTCTTTACGTACTCATGTTAAGTTTTCTGTGAAAGATTTTTTATATTTAGTATATGTTACTGAGAAAATTCTTCAACCTCCCAGTAAGACAATGAGAACAGCAGTAAGACAGTAATAAACAGCAGAGTAATGAAAAATATGTAACGAATCTTACTACGACAAAGCACAAAGAAAATTGCCTATAGTATATGTAACTAATAAAGAGGGCTGATGTAAAACTGAAAGATAAAGCAAAATATAATATTTAAATACATTGGTATGGAGTCCGTTTTACTATTTAACTATACACTTCAAATACAGGACATTTTGGGATTTACCCTTTCTCAGTGGCACATCAGGGGCAAAGATAAGAAATATAAGTATGTTACGTGAAAAAATATACCATCGCAATAAGGAAGCTGAAATTTTTCGGTCATATAAAAAGACATAATAGCCTGGAAAAAAACAGTGATGGAAGGCATGGTCCCTGGAAAAAGGGGAAGGGGTCGACCTAGACGACGGTGGACCCAGGACATCACAGAGAGTCTGAACTTGTCTTTGGCTGATGCAGGTCGACTTGCCCAGAATCGTGATGCGTTCAGAGCAGCTGTAATGGAGACAACGTTCTGGAAAGAATACGTCACATGATGAATGACGTGAAAAAAAGACGGTGAGCGCTGCAAAGACAAAGTAAATGAGAAAAAAATAGACTAAGGTGGGTGGCACAGGTAACATGAGGAAAAAGTAACGTTAAATAATCAAGTAAAAGCACAGAACAAGAGCAAAAGAAATATCACGGCTCAGAATAAAACAAAGAAATGCAAAAACAATAAAATGGAATAAAATAATACAATAAAAAAAATGAATGGCCCCCATTATAATTCCAAGAGCTTTAAGATGCATTCTTGTAATTTTAATCAGGCCGTTCTGTTTACCCAGTTGTCACAGGGTGCAGAAGTTTTGTCTCTTAGCAGTGAAGTTACCAAAAGCAATAATGCTGTGTGTTTTTAGAGAAAAGTCTGTTCCATGTTATAGTAATTATTTGTGAATAAAATAACCCATAAAACTTATAACGATAGTCGACTCATTAATGAAAAAAAAAACAGCATAGCTTATAATGTTATGTGAATTAAACACAGGTCAGGTCAAGTAAATAAGCCTTAGTTTGCTGATCTTTATGACCAGACTTTCTCAGCAAGCAAGAACATACATTTTGAAGTACAGACAAAACTCGGCCACGTTGTTAATGTGTTTATACCCTACAGTGTTTGTTCTGTATAATTTATGTTTACCTATCTTGTTTGGTAGGATTTTCTTCAAGTCCAGTCTGGGAGTTTACAAAGGTTGGTCAAGGATCTAGTCAAGTTTTCAACTCAGCATGTGTATGACTGTTCCTTGTGTAATTTAAAGGGCTTTGTCTGCGAGATCTGCCGTAACCCTCAGGTTATCTACCCATTTGAAGTGAATACAACTGTGAGGGTGAGTCAAGCAAGTAGGATTGGCATGGTTGTTACATAATGTTAATTGCAGGGTTGTGGAGTTAGTAGTTTTTTTGCCGAATCTGGGTTGGAGCCACAAACTAGCCCCCTAAATCCGACTCCTCATAATTTTAAAGTTCCAGAATGCTTGAAAAAATTCAGGGTATTTATCAAGAAATCAAAATTTTTTTTGTTTAAACTCTTCATGAAACTTTATTCTTTGTCAGTGTGGACTGACAGGTGTGCAGTAAAACTTTTACTCATTTACTTGGCGGAAAGTGCCGACTTCTTCCTTTACCTGTTTACAATATTCTATGTACTTAACTATCCACTGTAAACTGAGAGCTTCCTTGATTTGCAGCAATCCTCTTAGTGCACATTTTAAAATTTTTTTAGTGTTTTAGCAATTAGGAAGATTGTAATTTTCACCTCTACACCTCACGGTAAAAGGGGAATGACTAAGTAAGTAATTTTCAGTGTCATTTAACCATTGAGAACTGTTTATTGCCAACATTTATGTAAATGATTTGTTAAAACCAAATAAAATTTGGAGCTACTGTATGAGTGGGATGCTGTTTAGCTAACCTCTTTGTGCAGATTTCAATAGCAGTCCTTCCTTGGTTTTGTGGCCAAAATTTCCACTGTTGAATGTATCAGTTTATTCCTACTATTGCTAGCCATAACTCCAGAAGTAACATTTTAAAATTTACATCTATGTTAAGTCCTGTGATGTTTTGACAACTTAATTAAATGGTTTTAGAATGTGATTCATACATTTAACATTGAATAAATTATGCAAATTACCTATTAAGTATGAATGGTATTGCATATTTGTACATCAAGGCACATTCAATGACCTCAGATTTGAAACAGGCTGCTAATAGTTCAACTAAAGATTTCAGTATTTAATTTTGTATTGTTATTTGTTGATTTTGCCACCAGTATTTGCTGACAACAAGCCACTCTGGGGGGTAAGAGTGGCTAAAAGTATGGCGTCCTCAAATTCTAGAGGTACTAGGTTCGATTCCCAGTAGAGGAAGTATAATTTATGAAAATTATTGTTCAGAACCAACAGGCTTAATGTCATACCCCCCTCCTCCTCTCCCCCTTGAATAGTGAAATCGGATGCCTAGCCTTCTTGGATAAGGGCAAAAAAAATAGGAGATCTGTGTGCAAGTTGTACACATTAAAAATCCCACGGCAGTTGGAAATCATGAAGAGTAGGCCTTAAGGCTGCTGCCCTGGCAAAATTTAAAAAAATTAGGAAAACCTACCCACCACAAAATATTTATGGAATGTGTGATTCCTATATACACACATTGCGATTCTCGCTGGTGCTGCAGAGTTCGTGCAATGTGCTGAGACCCTTGTGTGATCTAAGTGAGGAGATCGGAGCATTGATGGCGTTGTCCGTGTGCAATGAAGATAGTCCTTAAAACCAAGCCAAGAACCTCTTGTTGTAATGCTCTAGAGTTTCCTTTCACTACCTGCGCAGGAGCCGCGCTAGCGTAGTGGTTACAACACCGCTCTGGCGACCGGGTGATTCAGGATCAAACCCGGGCGACGGCATTTGAGGATTTTTCGTCGACCGGGATTTGGACTGGATTAACTCGAGACCTGGCGAGTACATTTGAAGGAGTGTCGTCGACCAGGGATTGGCGGCTCCTGAGCCGACCCAGCTCTAATGGGTACCTCCGAAATCGGCAAGTATCTGCCTGAATGGCGAGGGACACCTGTCTCTGTACAAGAAAAAAAGGGATACTCACGTAAAATCAATGTCAGGTTAGACATTAAAAATAACCTGAGATTTCCCCTCAAGTATTAGCGGGCGTACGGAAAAAAAAAAAAAAAAAAAAAAAAACTACCTGCGTGATGAGTGAATGTTTTTTGTTTTCGCGCAGTACCATTACACCACCAGCTTCATTCTGCATATGTGGGTGTTATGTGGGTCTGGAAGAGGACTAATTGTTCTCTTCAGCCATCAAAGATGGAATAAGGTCCCCTATTAGGAGGCTTATGACACAGCACTAAGAAAGCTGAATGGATCATGAGCTGCTGGCTCACCATGTTTCTTCTAGGAAAATTCCAGATTTGGTACCTGGAATGTTTGTACTCAAGTGAAGAAAGACTGCACAGATGGCAGCAGAAATTAGAGACTGCAGAATTGATCCTTTGGGACAAGGTGGAAAGGCATAGAAAGGAACAAACTGAACCAAGGAGAAATTGTACCGGCTTCACTCATGAGGAAGAGAGTGCACAGCATAGTTGAGTGGTTCAAAATCTGTCAAATGGAAGTGCAGATAGCACTTGTAGAATAGGAACTTTGTCAAAGTTGTAATTGGCAGCTGTTACCCATTCTGCTTGCCATACTATAGGACTGATCAAACTCGTCTGCTGTGTAGCTTTTGTATGTTCTCTCTTGCTCCCCAGGTTGTGCCAGCAAGTTTTTTTTTCATAAATGCCATTTCAAGCCTTGCTTGCAACTAGTTTTCTTTAGCTGCTGATTCGTTAGTCTGCAATCAAAAGTAATACCTGGATATTTAGGGCTTTCTTCCAGCACAGATTTTTGTTGTTTAACATTAGTTTGGAGCACTGTGTTTTTATGTTCGAAAATGAGATCACTGTGTAGATGTTTGTTTTGTTTAACATGACATGGCTAGTCATGTTCTTGACTACTCTTCTGTTGAAAGAGTATGCTGTGATGATTTATTTTTCGGAGGTGCCATCTGTTTTGATACGTTTTCCAGAGGTTGACACGGCTAGGCTCTCTCAATCAATAAGGAATGTGCTTTAGCACATAGTCCTTGTAGCGAAAGGTTTTTATAAGTGTGTAGTGTCAGTAGTATTACTGAAGAAACAGAAATAGAATTCTGTCTTGAATGAGTGAAGTCCCAGTGTTGGAGAGGAACACTGGTATCAGGATAGTCACGGCTGTGAAGGTATCTGATTAAGAAAATATTCAGAGTAAAGTCAGATCCTAAAGGGCCACCTTCGCTTTGTAACCTTTAGCACGCTGCATTCTTTTCCCAACGCCCCATTTTTATAGTGGGTGACTTGTAAATTTTATAGTTTTTTGGTCAATTGCTCTAATTTTTGGACTATATAGAAATGAATGAATGATGAATCTGATGATATAAAATTTGTTTGTGTACATGTTAGATGTGATAGGAAGAGAGGAAAGGAAAGATAAAAAAAACGAGAAAAAAAAAATAAAATTTTTTTTTTTTTAATTTTAAAATTAAAAAAAAAAATTGACCAACAAACGAAGAGTCCATATCCCTTGCATCTCAATGAAAGTCATTTGACCAATAGACCAATACAAATCAAATGACGATCTTTTCGTTGCACCCATCATCGGTAGCAAAGCAACAAACGCCCTCGTCAGCAGTGACATTCGGCCGTAGCCCTAAACCTTTCAGATAAACCTAATCCTAACCCCTAAAATTATACATACTAGCATTGCCATTCTACTTTCGTTTCCATCTCGGCCATCAAACATATTCTGAGAACCGATATCAGCGCTTATAAAGACAAAATCTCATCCCCACCGCATGGCGTCAGAATCCAATAAAATTAGAGCGAAAATGGCCGCGTGCTCGATGCCGATTGATTTCGATTTAAAAAATTTACAAAAAATAAACGCGAATACACCCATCACTTTTTAAAGATCGGAAACGGAAGCTAACTCTCTTGCTAATAACATTAGAACTTAACATCCGGGGCTGAAATCACGTGTACACACATCCTATAGCATGAAAACGAAGATATCCGCAGGCGACATATGTCGCCTCCAGCTGTCAGAACATGGGTTTCTGCGGGCGACACGTCGCCCGCAGCGTGCTGAAGGGTAACTACCTATGATAATCAAACAATTCAATAAAACTCAAACTTCAATAATATAAAATTAATAAGTCAGAGTGTTACAATTTTGAATTATTTAATATTTACACTATCTTTCTTTGTGCTGAATGGTGAATATTGGATGATGTAACTCAATGGATAAGTATATTACAAAATTTGGATGATTGTGAATTTCTAATCTAAGTATTAAACTAAAAAAATAGTTTGGCCTTGAGTCTTCCAAGTAAATTTTGAAAAGTTCAGCAAAAGTTCCTTTCACTTTAGTCTCTTAGCTATGCTAATACACTACAACTTTCATCATTAACAGTCATTGATTGGTTCTCACACTTGGTTGCATAAATTGGCTACAGAAATACTTAACATCCAATCTGTGCCTGTCCTCAGTATGAATGTACACAATGTTAATTGAAGTCTTGCTCCAATCCCCTAAACACTGTTGTGGACTAGGGCTGAATTCCAGCAGACAATATCTGATGCTCCTGGGTTTCTTCAGGGTGCAATGATTGTTCTGGGGTCTTAGACTTCTGATTTGTGATGACACGTATGAACCTGCGGACAATGACAGACATGTGGCTAGCTTTTGG
Source organism: Oreohelix idahoensis (assembly GCA_024509875.1). Taxonomy (NCBI): domain Eukaryota; kingdom Metazoa; phylum Mollusca; class Gastropoda; order Stylommatophora; family Oreohelicidae; genus Oreohelix; species Oreohelix idahoensis. Next base: position 38,869 of record JAMPIV010020624.1, read on the forward strand.
TTGTAAAGCCCACAAGTCTAGTGTGTATGAGATGAATGTGTTTCAGATGTTTGCCTGTATATGAATGATACATGGCTCAGTATGATTAGCGATAGCGAGACAAGATAGGTATCTGCAAAACATTTTCTAAAATAATACATAAATATAATAGTTTATCCATAGGTATGATGTTATCTTTGCCTTTCACATATGGAATGCCAAATCAGCTCTGAAAAGTGCTGTAACTTTTAGCAGGTTATATTAATCCTGAAAAGGACTGTTGACAGGACTTTGCTGAGTCACTGTTGGTTATATTGTCGGTTTCCATCTTCATCGATCATACCATTTAATACAAATATTATGCATAGTACAGTCACATCCTAACTATGTATATCAACCAACTAAATTCCTGAAATAAAAAGTTATATTAGTTTCACAAATATATACATACATATATATACATATATATCTACATACCCTCTTAGGATAATTATAAAGTGCAGAAACGACAAGGTTTGGTGGAGATTGTGCTGCCTGGCATCAGATGGTACATGTTTTAGCCTTGACAAGTTTCTCTCTACCCTCCATCCTTCTGTCTTTATGATGTCCATGTGTAGTTTGAAATTTCCACTGTCTCTTTTTATAGGCTCGCATCCACCGTATTGGAGACCAAGGGTTGGTAACTCTGTTTCAGTCTCTGGTTTTAGCCTATCTGAGGAAAACTGTGTGAGTGGTATTCCAAAACTCTGATTCGTGCAGCTCACCTTTTCTATCCAGGACTTTTTGAGTTATATTCTTCCATTCTCCGTAAGTTCTGCTTTCTTTCCATGTGTCGTTTTCCGTAATTGGTTCTGATATTGTTATATCAAATTTTAATCAGGAAACACAGCATCGTTCGTTATACTAACACCTTTACTAGTATGTTTTTGAGATCCATCTATCCCAATAGTCGATGCTGCTTGGAAGATATCTTCAATTTCCTTAGCTCTATATGTGTTGTATGCCATAGTTTTGCCACTACTGATTTAGATAGTTCTTGGGAAGTGGTGTCAAGATGGCACCCATCCAAATCTCTGGTACAAGACTTTTCCAGCTATTGTGGTCTAAATTTATTGGTAGTTTGGTCAGTGAGAACACCTTTTAAAAATTTAACAATAGTTCTTTTGTTCCCATTGGCAGTGTCCATCTTGCAAGCAAGTGTATCATCAATCATGCAAGACAGAAAGTCAGCCATGTCCTAAGTGTGAAAGGTGGGGACGGCATTTCAACTACAGTAGCATTAGTGAGGACCACCCAGAGGATTATGGGATGTCACCACATTCATGATGAGCAGGCCAGTCTTCACTATCAAAAATGATCATGAAGAAATAGAAATGAACAGGTTAGAATGCCTGTACAGGTGCTGTTCATACAGAAAGAAGCAACAGAGCCTGAAGACATCCCTGGTCGTTTTAGCCAGCAGCGCAAAGATCGTAAGTTTTTTTGAATCTGCAGGTTTGAGCTATATCTGAGATTTCATGTGTTGAACATTAGTGCATTTAATAGATAAGTGGCAGGTCATCTTTGACACCATGGACTGCTGTTTACTATTATACAATATTGGGAAAAAAATGGATTGCTTGAGAACTTTGATTTTGACATTTTTTGGCAAACTTTAAAGCCTTGTTGAGAAGTTTCTAAAAACATAACTTGTATAGTTTTCTAAAAAGCATTGTTACAGACATTTTTTAGAATGTTATTCAAGATGATGGTGATTCAGAGTTTAGTAATTTTTTCATATACTGTTGCTTAAAACATAGTTTTTTGTGTTAAAAAAGGATATTTCCCCTATGTGTTACCTAGGCCCAACAGGGTAGTTAAGAAAAGTCACATTGCAGCCTGCCAGACAAGTTTGTATGAGACCATTGAAGAGAGTTAGTTATGGGGCAGACTACCCCATCTTGTTGAAACTGAACTACAAAAACCTCAACAATAGCATGGATAGGTCAGCTAAAAAGGTAATTCGACTCAGCAGTCATAGATGGAAGAAGGTTCTCTTTTTTCTGCTAAGAAAACATGAAGTCAAAGCACCTGCAATGCTCATACATTATATGAATAAAGGAAAATTGTACATGTGTCAGCATAATTATGAAAATATGAATTCTCATCCAAAGAATTCTCATGAATTAATTACACTTGGAAATACATTAAAAATACTATATCTTGCTAATATCTTCAGGCTCATCCTGAAGCGTGTATAGGAAGGGCATGTAAAATTTCCCATCTCCTTTAGAGACATGACCTCTGTCAGAAGGTGGTAGTTTGCAGAAAATACAATATTTAAATAAATGAACAATTCATTCAACTAAAATAATACAATTTCAACTAATAGAATTGTCTGCAGTATATAAAAATTGTCACAAAATAATCAGGCATACAACTTTTCACACCATTATTGCTCAACAAAACAAATTGAAGGTATACGTGAGATGTAAGAGAGAATAGTGAGCGTAGGAATGAGAGGAATAAGCACAGAGATAATAATAAGAAGAAAACAATAGTACTGTATAATACGATAGAGTTATTACAAAATTGGAAAAAAATTTAGATACACACTACTCTAAAGGGATCAGTTTACTGTAACTTGATTCTTGCACGCACACAAAAATCAGTTCACTTGCTATAAGCACAATCTGTTTCGAACAAAAAGAAATGTTTGTATTTTAAAAACAGACAATGTAAGGAAAAGAAAAAAAATTAACATCTAAACGTGACAGTTAAAGTTCCACGCTGATACTCAGCTATGTGAGATTGTCTTTTATCTCAGGACAAAGAACACTAAAGTGCTTGTGAAGAGAACGCATCATGTCGAATATTACACTGCAAACTTGTTTTAAAAAGTTTTAAGTTAGTAGATTAGGCATTGCTTGGTCTTAATCTTGTTCTGTAGATCCGTATACAGACATATTTCTGGACTATATTAAGTTGCCGTAAAACGGATGAACTTTGAGAATTCCGTTCTGGGTGGGTGGAGACAGGGTGAGGAAACTCTCATTTTCTTGTAGTAGTTTCTTCGTTGCGATTAAGTGATTTAAGGAATGGTTGTTACTTGTAGTCCAGTCTTTCCATCTGTCCAGTGGTGTCTGCTGTGCAGTTAGTGGCTGGCGTGTCTGTCATGTGGGTAGTGGGGGATACATTTGGTCATAAAAATTAGCGTGGGAGGTATGCTTAAGTGTAGCTTTTCTAGATACATGAATGTCAGCTGAGGATGGTGATTGATAGTTATGAGCGGCTGTGCCTGGGTTTACTGAGTTAAGTGTATAATTTGTGTCCCTGGTGGATGAATGTGTGTGTTTCTGGTGAGGAAACTTTAAATTTTTGGCTAGGTAGCTGGTCCCTAGTTTAGAAGTGTGCACTTGATCTCTGTATAGCAGTTCTTTTGGCGCACCTGACTTAGATGTGAAAAAGGGTGTGTTGTTTATGAAAAACGTGTTATGTTTTGAACAAAAAGTGTAAAGCACCTTGTTGTTGATATTCACAGTGTGGCGCGCTTTACCGTAGCTGGGTGGGATTATAGACGAAATATATGTGGATGTGTTGGGAAATTTTTGTTTTATGGTGTCAGTCATTCTGGAGATGTCTGATAGGTTAAGAATGTGTCCATTTGTGCTGTCGTCTATCCCTACGTGTATACTTGTTTTCTTTATGTTGGTGTTTGTGTTGAAACGGCTTATTTCTTTGGTAACTCCTGCTATTCCGCCTCCGGGTAATGGTATAACAGTGACTAGTTCCCCTGGTGTTGTTGACGTTCAATCGCTGTGAATGCCATTTAGCAATGAGTCCCCTATAATAATGTTAGTTGTGTTGTGAAGAATGTGACGATCAGGATGTGGTTGAGGTCGTGTGCGACGGCGTTGTTGGTGCCATTGCTGGTTGTCTTGCAGTAGGTGGTCATTGGAATCTTGTGTCGAGTGACATGGGAGTTTCTGTGCCCTGTCATCTCCTTCTGAGGTTGCTGATTCGGAATCTGCTTGTGTAGATGGGTTTGATGGATTTCCAAGTCGATTGCTAATTTTTACCTCAATTGGGAATGTTTTATTTGGTCGTAATCTTCTTCCTACATCGCTGCTAATGTCCTTATGGTTTTTAACGTTATGGTGCTGTCCTGGGCATGCTTTGTTTCGGGGAATGTGTGGTGGAGAAGGGGTGGGTAAGTTAGGTGGTGTATCTGGTGATTCATGATGAATTGCTTCTTGTGGACTGTCAGTCACCTTCCCATTTTCCTTTATCTTATTACTTGAAATAGGTAGGTGGTCTAGGTGATGAACCAACCTTGTGTTTTCTCTGCGGAGAGTCATAACTTCACGTCTCAGTGTTTCAAGCTCTGTTTTCAGTGAGCTTTCTATACCCTGCTTGAATTTCTCAATCACGTTTTTCAGAGAACTTTCAATGATAGTTTCCAGCTCCTGACAGAAGTGTTTCTCTGGATCACACTCATTTGCTAGTAGATATTTTGTGGAGCATGAGTACACATCTGCGCTATGGACAGGCACTTTTGTTTGGAAAGTAGCTGTATCTGGGAGGCAGGATGGGTTGGTCTCGTTCATATTGGGTGGGTTATCTGAGGGATCTGAAGAATTGGGGAATGCATTATTCAAAGTGTGGTTTACACTGACTTGGAAAATAGCTGAAAACAACTGATTCTCAGCATTGATAGTCTTCGAAAGTGAGAAAGACCAAAATGGCATAACAAGATCACTAATAAGGAGCAAACGACTAGGATCCGACAAGCATTAGCAGAAAAATTGCTAAGAAGAGGACTCCACCGTTGGGTTAGACACACCCATACGAAACTCGTCATGAGCACCATGAGACAGTTCCAGCTTTGGAATACCAAAGATAAAATAATCAGTGACTTATTCAAGCACATCTGGAGAAGTGGACACGCAATCAAAACCAAAATGACAAAGAATACCCAGAAAGACCTTGTGCTGATGACATTCGACAGTGGGGCCGAAGACGCATGCTCCATGGGATTTTGAATGGTATATCTTGTAAGACTTAAATCCCTTACAAGACTCACGGGACCTTGAGTAGAAACTGCGTTCAAGGGTTCTAGTGGTGACATTCCTTATTCTCTTGTAATCTTTCAAGTGAACTGTAGCGGGAGGTTATTTAAAATTATTTATTTATGTAAGAGTATGCCAGTAAAGAGTTCTGACCTTACAAGTAATACCCCAGTCTTAGAAATAAGCACTGGTGTATTGTTATCATAAAAATAGTCAGACTGTGAAACCCCTGGCCCAGTTGGTAAGAAGTAGTACCAGGATTTAAGGTGTCTCCTCCCTGTGACTATCTTATGATTACTTATATTCTAGGGGATAAGTAAAATGTACATTCACTGAACCCACAAAATGGAAGAAGTGAATAAATCCTCAGGTACAGTTAAAATAGTTTAATAATTACACTAATATTCTATTTCTACTAGTTGGAAAAGAGCATACATATATATATATATATATATATATATATATAAAAGTATTCACACAATTACTATTAGTCTGTTTAGACTTCAAGATTTTGAATATTAAAGTTACTGCAATCTGCAATCACTGTTTTTAGTCTCTTGACTTTCCAATTAATTGTCATCAGTTGACTATTTACTGTGTTTCATATATTGTGGTAGTCAGTGTCCTAAGTGACACTTATCTGTTCAACTTGATACTGCTGACACTGAACTGTCCTTTGCTGATATCAGACTTGGTAGGCCCAACAGTAGGGATGCCAATGACCAGTTGAAGTTCACTCTTTGGGGTCCTGCACTTTTGTGGGATTGCCTCTGATGAACGACACAGGCTTCTGATACTGGACAGTCTGGTTTGAGTTATTTCATGGAACCTGCAACATATCAGCCTTGGCTAGTATCTGGCTAGACTTGTAGCTGACTAGCACAGATGTCAGACCAGTCAGTCATCAGATGTCACCGTTATACAATCATAGTAAGTAAGGACATCATTTCAGTGATATAGCATTAATATTAACATTTCAATTAAGTGTAACTGACTAGCACATAAGTCAGACAAGTCAGTCATCAGGTGTCACAGTTATACAGTCATAGCAAGTAACATCAATTCAATGATATAGAATTAATATTAACATATCAGTAATAAACATCATCTGGTTTATTCCGCTCCTATACATCCCTTTCTATAACTTGATCCTTCCAAATTATATCAAGTACAAATTCAAATACGGATGCTATTATTAGCATCTACACAAAATTAATACATAAATAAAGAGAGTGACCAAGCGATCAAGTTGCTTTCTTCGGTAGTACAATTACATAGTTTTGGAATTGAAACCTGGCTGTGGAACACTCCATTTTACCAGCTGTAAATGGGTACAAAGTTGTGCGCTCGAACTAGGGAAGGCAAAGGCAGCGAGGAAGGGGACTAGTCACCTTAACCTCGTAAACTGGGATCTTCCATGATGAAGTTTCTAACACTTCATTTCCCTATGACAATCTCTGCCATGGGACTGCCTTTATCTTCGTAAGCGATAAAGCAATATGATAAATATATCTTCATTAGGCTGTGGGGCTATTTGTGATTAATTTTTGTACAAGCAACAATCATCCACAATGCACATGTTTAGATCATATTAAAAATACAATACATTATATCAATGACTATTATACAGGCATATTTTGTGAATTCTATATGGACCTGAAATAACAAATATTATACACAGTAGTTATCATAATTTCGCTTACCCTTAGACTTCAGATACTGGACTTAAAAATGTTTCTGGCGATCCGCTCACAATTCATGGGTAGTGGCGAAACTCTGCCTCCAGTCTGTCTCAAACCTCTTTCGTTGTCTATGTCTCCAGTTTACCGATCCGCTACTTATACGCATCACGCGGCCGTATTGGAGAGCAGTGACGTCACAGCCTAAGACTATGCCTGAAAAATCTTTCCCGAACAGCGACTCCAGCCGATCTGTGCGTCGACTGAAATTTTGCCTTTCTCATTCTCGGCATATATAATATCCATATTGGTCCATCTTATCTAGTTTTATACAGTTGATAATTCTCTACCTTCCTATCCATGTAATTTCCCAAACTGTTATTTGTTGATTTTAATATTTAGAACAGAAGTGGGTTTACATGCTTTTCCGCGTAACTGTGGGCAGCCGAAATACGCATATATCTCCGTAAATGAGAACTTCCGACCGTTCCTTCTTATATGCAGTTATACACAATCCTTCCCTGTACTGAAATGTAAAATCCTTTTCCTAATGATTCCCTTCTGCTTTTATTTATCGTTGGCGATTTCCTCTGTCTGATACCCATTTCGCTGATACGCCGCCATTTTGAAAGCGGTCAATCGATCGTTGACGGGTTTATAAATCTACCTGACACGTTTGCAATGACTTGAGACCAATTTTGCGACATGAACTAGGCAATACAATTTGCCGCGTTAGAGAATGATTTTTGGCAAAACATCTGGTTTAGTATTTCATTCTTTTATTGAAACCAATATCTCGCTGATTTAGTGTGTTTAATATCAGCCTTCTCAGCAAAATCGAACAAAGGTCGTAGAGATAAGTCAGCATGCTGATGTTCTATAAACGATCTCCAACGATCCTCGGGATCTTTGTTTGGATTAGCAGCATTATTATTAAGTAACATTACCGGATCCTTATCCACCTGTTGATCCTCAGCCTTTTTCTGTGCCCTAGTAGTGACTGCGTTTGCTACAAGTGAGTGTTGCTAATTCCAGTCATCTATATCTTGCTGTGCAGTTCTGCACTTTCGGTAAATTGCCTATAATTAAATCTGCGATGGGAGGGTCGAGGACGCATGCGCGAACTGTACCTGATATGAAAGGGGTATATATTTCGATAACCGCTAGGGGGTAGTACTCTACTCTGCCTACAAAGGTAATGCATCTGGCAGTTTTGCTGACGAGACACGACTCGTCAATGCATGAACGTCTCACTTCAATCGTCGTACATCCAGTGTCTCGTAGCACACTTACTAATTTACTGGCTACCAAACCTCGGTGTAAAGTCAAAGTGCCACCTTCCTCAATCAATGACAACGCAGGCAAAGCGTGACCACAGATCAGTATCGGTTAACCGTTTGGTTCGAATAAAGGCATACAACCTAGACAATCTTCACTGTTAAATGTTTCCAATACCGATGTAGCATTTGCATGCTCTGTCTTCCTGGTCAGACATTCTTTTTGGAAATGATCCGTCGCATTACAAAGGTAACAGGGAGTTTCACGACGGTAGTTATTCCTTGGACTTCCCTTTGGGCTGGATGGTGGTGTGTTAGTAGGGCTTGGACCTGATTTGTCACAAAATTTGGATGCGTGGCGTCAGGAACCACAGCTATGACACCCCCATTTAAAGCTATCTGACCTACGCTGAGGAAAACGCTTGGGCGGGGAATAACGCAGTCTGGAATTATGGTTAAATGTCCTATCAAATCTCGACCTCCTTTCGTATTGTCTGTTCACATTATCAAATCGCGGTCTACGATATGGTGCATTGTTTACTTCCTTTGCAGAACATACTGGAAAATTCTCAGGTTCCACCTCCTTATGTACTGACCTCCCAGGATGGGCAGTCATATACTGCCTCCCTAGCTATAACATGGTGTCAAGATTCTTTGGGTCACGTTCTTGAAAGAACGCAACTAAGTCCGAACTACAGGCAGAGAGGACTGTATCTCTCAAGATGAGATCTTTGAGGCCTTCAAAATCTTTACTGATCCCAGATAGATCTCGTGTAAATGCTAGTTTTATGTTAGCGATAAAGTCGCCAAAATCCTGATCTTTACTGGGTTTCTCATTTTTAAAACGCATAGAATAACCATGTGAAGTAAGACGGTATTTGTGAAGCAATGCTTCTTTTACCACATCATAGTTGAGCTGGTCATTTACAGGTAATAAAAAAAAAGTTTGTACCGCCTGGCCCGTGAGCAGATCACATAACATGGAACTCTATTGTTCTTTCTTTATCTTCAGTGATATCATCTTTCCTTCAAAGCGTTCTAGGTACACGTCGATCAAGTTGAAGGAGTCCGTAAAATTTGGCAACTTTAATTTATATGTATGGAATGGTTCCTTTCCCGAGGACTCATGACTAGAAGCTTCCAATTCTAATTTCTTTAAAGGGAGGCTCAGCTAAACATGAAATGGTGAATAGAACACTCAATTTTACTTATCTTATTTTGAGGAAAAAATTTTCCGGTCCTCACAAAACTTACGATCTTGGCATTTGGTCGCTGCATGCATGAGCCATTAAACATAAATAGACGTAAAACAATGCCAATGTCCAATGTTGATGATGACAGTTGGAGTTCACCGTTGACCTTGACTTCAGATGACCGTTATATATGATCCCAAGTCCAAGATGTTGTCGCCTTGAAAGCACACGAAGTTTTCAAACGACTCTTCCTTGGGACTCGCTCTGATTCCCCATTGAATGGCCACCAGATTGTAGTAGTGCGTTTTGTGGTGGATAACTACTACCTTGTGCTGACACGCGAATGTTGTTAAGTTGTGTGGCAATTAGGCAACAGGAACATGAACAGGGCACGTCAAAATAATGCTAGTGCCAAATAAAGCATGCTGGAACTCTTGGGTAATTTTCATAGTAAACAGTGCATTTTAAATCCTAAGTCCTGAATTTGACTGACCTCTCATCATCTTGCCGTAATCCTTAGGACAGCGAAAATATACTTTATATGATGTATGCATGTTAGTAATACAGTTCTTTCAATCGGCACGTACTTGACAAATAATAAGCTGGCTACACTAACTTCATTTTATCTTGAATCCATTTCAGTACATCCTAATTGAATGTTCTGACTAGATACATCATGGCGAAGAAACGTCATATATATTTATCTTCATTTGCTTCAATGAAAAAAACTTACTGTGAAAAAATTCACGGCGATAGCTTCCACTTGGAAGGCCGTATCAAATAGTCATTAACAGAAGTTTACCCCCAATATGGGGCTCGAACCAACAGACCAACATCTGACTTCTATACCAGCCATTACATCTCTCTCTGAGGTCACTACATCATCTACTGTTTAGCAACAAAACGCAAAAATCCCCACGCACAAATATGTGCGCGATTAATTTAAATACAAATATATTCTTACTGCATTTGTTGATGCGTACCCTCTAAACAGAAGTAAGACCCATGTCTACTTTAATACTGTTAAGGAACCCAAAAAAAGACGTAACACGGTGCAACTGCTTTTGTTGGTACTGTCAGCTCACAGCTTTCCTTGACAACAGCCTGACTCTCACATACACGAAGGTCTAGTTGAGGTTCCTGCTCACACACCACCTCGTCGTGCTCTGGCTGTTCCTGCGGTTGGCATGGTGCTTTCTTTCTCTGCACCTCCTTTTGTGCTGACGAACTGGCTTGTGACAGCTGTGCTATCTGGGACTTTAGAAGAGATACTTCTGCCTCGAGTGCGTCCTTTTCAGAGAGAACTTCTGCACTGGCTACCTGCACCAGTGTATCAGGCTTTTTGCCTTCACCGAAAACAGCATATTCCCTAGGCCCCTGACTCACGGCCTGGAAATTCCTGGTCATCTCGTTGACTGGTGGTCGCTCACTGTAAGCTTCTTCCACTATTTACAGTAGCTTCTCAGGACTGGCCTTGGCTCCACCACGTATCCGTAATTCCCTAGAGACCATGGGTGTGACATTATTCCAGATAACGTCTAACTTGTCTTCTGCAGCAAAGGGCGCCACCTTCCACACGGCCTCTACATCTTCCACAAACTCTTGCCAAGTGGGACTTGCGTTTCCACCAAATCGCCTTACCTCCGGCACCTTCACGTATACTACCTTCATATGCGCATTAGCCATCTTGCTGCAAGAATGCACTGCTGGGTGTTTACAATATTATATTTGCTCGTTAGCCGTTTACTCAGTGTCACTGTCTGCCTATCCTGTCGACGCCGCCATTTGTGGCGGTGCGAAGACAATGTGTGAAGAAGAATAAGGATTTGCGTGTAATGTTGTCGTCACTCTCTCTGGCCTACTTTCACACACATTCCGCAGTCACAGAAAAACTCTCTTGATGACAGGGGTCCCACTTTTATTAATGAAACCCTATCAGGTAGCATTTGAATCATACAGAAAACAATGTTGTCCACAAGTTTACTTTGTAGGTAATTCCTATACAACATCATTTAACCAAGCTATTTAGGTATTCTCTACGTAACACCATATAACCCAGCACAGACTGCTGGACTCTCTCAATGTTGTTAGTTCTCTTAGCACAGACAAAACATATGCGTATCAAATCCTCTACTTCACTGGTGTATCGTATCGAGGATGCATACCGCACATGGAAGACGATCTGGCTTCCTTTCAACTCTTTTTTTTTTCCCGTACACCCTCTAATACTCGAGGCGAAATCTCGGGTTATTTTTTATTTTTTTTTTTAATGTCTAACCTGACATTGATTTTTACGTGAGTATCCTATTTTCTTGTACAGAGACAAGTGTCTCTCGCCGTTTTATCGCCTTTCAACTCTGACTTGACTCTCTCACTGTTCCAGTTTAAATCTACATATCCTCTTCTGTACCACATGATAGCCACGTCAAAAATGTCAGGCTAAGTTCCGCCCATCCATCTAGGGAGCAAATCAGGAATTTTCAAAATTCCTATGCTCAGTTTGGATGACATGAGATCACATCTTAGTAAAGATTATCTTCCTAGACGTCCACAATTGAAGTTCCGCCCACTGGTGGTTACATTCCCACGATATTTCTTGCCTGGAGTCACATCTCACGGTTTCGTGCTCAACAAGGTGTTTTCCCTCTGGTGTCAGACCGCACCAAGATGTCTCCCACATCTCACACGTCTGTCTTCTTCACGGATGGCGAAGGTGTGTTTCGTTAAAATCGCCCATACCGGGTGAGAATGCCAACATGAGCACAAACCCACACCGTAGACTAGATCGACAACTAATTACTCGGTCTAACATTACACCTTTCTGGCCACACGGTCACAATACTTTCATCAACACTAAGCTCTTTGGATGGTATATAATGGCTTTGCCATAGAGGGAGAAGAGTGTCGACGAACGATTTGATTTTGAAAGCTTTGCTGTGGTCAGGGTGCCCTCGTGGTGCAGCAGTTGTATTGTCCACGAGGTGTTCCTGTCCCTGCTCATCACTTTCTTGAACCCTGGCATGTCAAGGAAACAGTCATTTGACCAATACAAATCAAATGACGATCTTTTCGTAACACCCATCAACAGTAGCAAAGCAAGAAACTCCCTCATCTCGTCAGCTGTGACATTGGTCCACAACGTCACACGGGATGAGGCACCTGCATCTTGCCCTTTCTTTTCACTAACCTGACTGGTGTAACGATTAGTTTCCGTAACTAATGTGTTCACAACATCATCTGTGATGAACAGATGGAATACATCTACCCCAGAGATGTCATCGTCAACGCCCACAGGTCCCACAACTTGGTCAAAGTTGCGGAGCCAGTCGTGGTTGTAGCCAGAAGGTGCCCTAACAATATTCACTTTATTAACACTAGACACATCACTATTTTCCCCATCATTACCATCACCCATATTCTGAGCACGGACCACATCAACACTAGTAAACCCAAGAAACTCCTCGTCATCGGAATCAGAATCCATGAAAATTTCTTCTAAAATGGCAGCTTGATCCATGCCGATTTATTCCGATTTGAAAATTGCACAGAAAAATTTCGCTAACACACCTGTTACAACTGAAAGTCAGAAAAGGAAGTGAAATCTCTTCCACATAAGATTCAATTTTAACATCTGGGGTTAAGATCACGTGCACACAGATTATAAACCAGTTATCCGACGATATCCGAAAGTCGACTCAAGTCGCCTCAAGCTGGGAGAACATAGGGTACCTCCGGCGACAAAAGTCGATCGCAGCGTGCTGAAGGTTAAATGAAGATACCGAGAACGTCGCATAACTTTCCACTGTCCGTATGTTAGCTGAACAATTGTTGTTTAGTTCCTGTCCTAACAAAAACCGTCATCACCGGGTACTCAGTTCCAAAACAGCACCAAATAGACAAATGTGGCCGTGTTACTGTTAGTTGTGTCATCTGTCTATTCGTTAGTGTATTAGTGTTTTTTGAATGTTCGATTTAGTGGAATCGAAGATTATTCCATCCAGTGTGTTTGTTAGTCTGTCAGGTATTAGCGTTCTGTTGAAGATGTCACAGGTTCATATGTTTGGCTCGTGAGTTTTATATTCAGTGGTAGTAATGATTATGGTGGGTAATGTCTGAGGATTCTTTCTCAGATGACGTTATTTAATTATCCTGAATATTGTGAAGTGACCCCCAAGCATCAACATACCCAAGGCAGGAACTTGAATACAACCAATTTCTCAACAGCGAACCAAATAGAGATAATTCACTGGAAATCATTGTCTACAAAAGGTTCTCAAGCTTTAATTGGTTCTATCCTTAGAATCTTATAAGTTTTCTTTTAGTAATTTTGCTTACGTTGATAAATCAAACAAGGCCATGTTTTCAATTTCAAAAGTAGTTACTTCTTAGGCTCCATCCATTGACATTGGTCGTAGTCTGTTGAACATTTACTTCGACCCGTTCGTATCAATATTCTCAGCTTCAATTTCTTAACGAAAAGTAGACTCACCTTATAATTCGTTCAGTTTTATAGAATTCGCCCAAGATGTTCCACCATTTCTAGAATCGGTCCGTTATCAGCTGCCCACTACCATCTTGGATTCAAGATCTCTCTTGTTCTTCTTATTGCTCCATTTCTCCTAGGTCACTTGTCTCCATTGGTTTTTTTTTTCTAATCTCTAACTACCACTAGGTGCGAGCCTCAAGAGTGCAATCCTTATTCAATTACACATGCTCTTCCTAATCTCTTGATTTTGCATCTTCATTAACTATGGGTCACATATGTTTTCTGTGCTTCTGTGCTTCTCTATGGCGCGGAGAGCTGGAGAGTTACAGAGAAGGAAATGTTGAAATTGTCCTCTTTTCACACAACATGCCTAAGAAAAATTCTCCGAATCTTTTGGCTGAATACCATCACCAACCAAGATCTGCTTACTCAGAGCAAGCAAGAGGACATGAACACCATCATAGTTGGCAGACGCTGGAGCTGGGTTGGCCATGTCCTCAGAAGAGACCCCGATGCCATCACAAGAACAGCTATGCTATGGACCCCTGAAGGAAAATGAAAGAGAGGCCGACCAAAAACAACTTGGCGGAGGACTGTGGAGGCTGAGATGCAAAGAATGAACCAGAGTTGGGGCACTGTACGAAGGATGGCCGCCAACCGAGCAAAGTGGAATCAATTTGTTGTTGCCCTTCAAGACGCCACCAGGCGTAATGGCCACGGACTGCTTTGACGGTCGGCAGCTAAGGATCAAAGAAGAAGAAGAAGGCATATGCTGTGACATATTCACCCCTGGGCTCTTCAGAGAAAATGTGGCTTATAGCAACTTTTTCAATAGTCTTCTTCTTTCTTGAAGAAAAAAAAAAATCCTAGAATCCAAACAATATAATTATACAGCTTCCCTTTCCCATGGAAATTGGAACTACTGACCGTTAATGCTAACAAATGCCTTCAAACATATAAATAAAAAGTCATCAACACTTTCAAAAAATTTGAATTATAATACGACATATAACCCCTTTTCTTATCATCTTCCACTCGCTATTGTAGTGAATCCAATATTCTATATCTGGATCCCAAATATGTTAGGGTATAAAACGCCAGCTTGGCTCCCACTACGTTGCACTTCGGGCGAGGTTCCTGTGGTAAAGTGGGATGATATAAATATTTATAGGGGACTTAGTGTACTGACTGAGATCAGCTGTGAAGGTATCTGTATCTAATAGGTGTAGTGTTTTACAGATAACCTTACTTGCTACCACATTTATACCTCAGTCAGAATTATTCTGGAATATTGTGATGACTACGTTGAATGTCTAGGGTATGTATATGATGAAGTGTAAGTCACAACAACAACAGACAGATAAACAATTTAATTTATTCCACAACACTTTACAACACTGTGACACTCACACACATTTAACACTCTATAAGACTATCTTAAATGAGTCTATGGTAAAGTTTCAAATATATATGTATTAATTACTTTCACTAACATATATATCCTGATTCAAATACAAAGTGAACCAGGAATCACAATCAAATGTAATCACAATTTATATGTACATAATTTATAAATATGAACCTTGTAGTGACATATTTTATTAATATTATCCTATGTGTGTCAGTTGTGTAGTAGTACTATGAGGTAATACTGGTGTTGGTTTTCAAGCTATGTTGTTATTTGTCATCATGACTTCAAGTGTTTGTTTATCTTGGAAATAGTATGGGGAAAAGTTCACAGTTCCTATCAATTTACACAATGTATTTTCCCTCTGTTTTATTATAATGTCAATTTTTGAGGGGGACACATAATGTTGAGCTCCTCTGGCCACAGAAGCTTATCTTTCGTGATGGCGGCAGGAAAAAACTCCTCTGCTCGGTAGCTTCCCTGTGTTCTGGAGACAACTCACTGGTCGCTATCTGGACCCAGGAGTATGCTGTCAGCCTCTAGATTCAGCAAAGCTCAGACCAGGTGCTGCTCAATAACTTTAGGACCACGGTCCCACAATTCATGAAAATAATACACAATTACGTTGACTGGCAATGAATATGGCACAAAATCCGACCTGCCGCTGTCTCAGGCTTTTATTTAGAAAAATATAAGCTGAATCTCAACGCACTGTTGCTTTAGAAAGTTTATTTGAAAATGTGGTGCTGAACTGACGCTTCTAATTGACTATATTGGCGGGTCTAACCAATCGTGCCATGTTTACACAGCTTTTCAAAAAAAGTACCTCTACTACTGTTTCCCCTAAAAACAAAGAATTAGTATTTGTAGCCCGACTAATCGTGTTTAGCCTTACATTTACTTCTATCCAATCAAATAGGATTTAACATGGGGACCTTTTTCCCGTACAATGGTGGTTTCAAAATCTGCCACTGAGCGATTCTGATTTTGGTGTTGTCTGACACCCTCACTATTTCTTTTGGCTATAATTTGTTAATTCCTAGACTATTTGCGTAACACTTAACATATTATTTGTCAGCAAGTCCTAAGGAACCCAAATATACAAATTTAAGGGAGCTAAGTGGCTGCGTTCAAAATATGTATTTTCTAGGATAGTCGTGTAGTTGTTTTTTTTATTTTTTATGTTTAGAACCGCCACCTGTCCTGCTGTACTGTCAGACTAATGTCAGGATTTTAGACATAAAACAGTAGAATGTCATGTTTCCTAATAAGCGTTTTGTAAGTTTTTAAACCTAACTCTCGTATGGGTAGTGTTTTTTATCACTGTCGATTTGAAAAAAAGTTAGTGCATGTGGCCTTACACGCGTGATGGCAGTAATTGTATAGTGAGACGCGTGTTAGTGTTGCATGCGTTCCGGCTTTCAGCCCTCCCTTTCTTTCTATCCTAAGTTCATCTGTCTTTTCGTTTATGTTAACTTAGTGTATAAAATGACATGAATGGAATATTAAATATAGGTCAGTGTTAAACTCATACTGGCCAGTAGTTATTAAATCACGCTTTATTTGTTAAATGACGTGAATGTCCACCAGTTGATATATGTAGATGTTGGGACTGGTGTAGTAAAGTGTAACGATTGTCAACTCATTAAACCCAGCACAGTTTTGGTCATACAGGTCATCTTGTCCTGGAACGTGATGAGGCTCCGACAAGAATGTGAGTGTAAACAATGAGTGTGTATATGAATGTCAGAACGCGAATGGTAGAATGATTCGATAGAGTTGACAGGTTGGTAGTACATCACTCATACTCACACTGTTCGAATTCAAGAAGTACTGGAACTACGGTGGTCTTTTTATAACATTTAATGGGACGCACACTTGGACAGTACGTGTATGGTTACAGGAACAAATGTCGACATAGACAGCATAATGTTGATCACAGGAATATCATCTTAAGTTAGCATTCATGCTTGGCAAATATCATAATGGAGCATTTGTAAATAAGCATTCAGAGTTCCATCATGTAAATCATCTGGCTTTACTGACTGGGCACGTCAGACCATAACCAATATATAGGAAGGCTCCTAGACCTAACCTCGTCTAGCGAATATCCCTTCACGTAAAGTTCAATATATATATTTTCCATAAAGATATAGGAATCCCAGACATGGGTTCTCACATGTAGCAGTGATCTCTTGGTTCATCGAGCGATAGTACAGGCATCCCTTTTTCTCACTCGATAAATACAAAGTATATGGATTTCAACATGGCTGTGCTTCTCTCGTGAGCTCCACTCACTATTGGATATAGACCAAAATTGGTCATTCGTTAAATGTCCTCATTTCTTCATAGCTTCTATCATAGAGGTAATTGAATAGTATCATATAATCTAGTGCTGATACATAGGAATGTCATCTTCCTTTGAATAAATATTCTTTTCAGAAGTACCACTGTGCATCTGCTTATCGACAACGATGGCGAAGCCCAAGTTCATAATAAATTGTGGTTTTACCTTTCTATGCGAAATATAACTTTGCCATTCCTTGGCAAAAGAGAATAAACACTGGGGTAAAGTACATACAACATGTCTAAATGACTATCACTTTTCCCCATTTACTTATAGATCACTTTTTCGGCAAAAAGCCGGCTACAACAAAATTCGACATCCCGACAGGATGACAGCCATGAATCACACCCCTTGCTAGCGATACTTCCGCTGCATAGCCTTTGACCTTTTCTAGCGACAACCAACATAGTTCGACTTAGAAATGTAAAGATATCCATATATAAGACAGCCTCGTCCTACTCATACAAACACTACGTATAAATTCAGGCCATAGATATACTGAAGCAAGAACAATCTATTCCTACCCAGCCAAAGAATAAATCGCAGTAGGCCTAAATTCGTCCGCGGAATCCGATCGAAGATGACGGAACTCCTTTCAAGGGAAGTAACTCAAAAATGACTTCTCCTTAAGCACTTAAAAAAGGAAATACTTTGTTTACAAAATATTTGCGAACATAATAAGTATATAAATGTATTATATTGCAAGATAGTAAAGATTGCACTTTACAGTCTTACCACACCTCCCGGAAAAAAAAATAAAATTTTTTTTTTTTTAAATACATCTAGGAGCAACGTAGAATAGGCTCACAACGCAAGAATACTGCGCAGATGAAAATATCAGGAATAACTATAATTCCTAATATGACCGGTGAGAATATATCTCAAAATCTGAGAGAAATTGTTTCTCTACGAATAAATGTTTCCAGGAAGGTGTGATGTACGTATAATACAATTCTGGTAATTATACAATGCATACCAAAAATTCACACTATAATCTTAAATTTATGATTTATGAAGAAACAATCATCAAAGAACAGCGGTGAATAAACATCAATAAACCGCTAAGTAGCGATACCATCATTCTATTATTAAATTACAAATGTGTATCTTAGTAAAGAAACAAAAAATAACTGTTGTAAAGTTATACATATTAAGAAAAATCCAATATTTAACAATTAAGTGGCATCATGTGGGCATCTGGACAGAATGTCCGCCATCACATTTTCTGAACCACGGATAGCTCGTACCGAAAAATGAAAAGGTTGAAGAGCGATTGCGTATCGAGTTGATCTCGAGCTCTTCAAGTTCTTACTTTGGATAGCCGTAAGAGCTTTTTGGTCAGTTTCCACTACGAAATGCGCGCCCAGAAGGAATCTTTGGAGTTTGAGAATTGACCAAACCATTGCCAATAATTCACGGTCTAAAACCGAGTAATTCCTTTCTGCAGCATTAAGTTTTCTGGATATATACATTACAGGATGCAGAGTTCCAGAGTACTCTTGCATTAGTGCCGCTCCAATCCCAGTGGATGAAGCGTCACTACGAAGAACAAATGTCTTATCTGTTGTAGGTAACACTAAAATAGGTGGTGATGAAAACATAGTTTTGATCTTCTCTAGTGAAGATTGGCATTCATGAGACCAGTGAACCATGTTAGGCGACCCTTTCTTTAATAGTGTAGAGAGAGGTGCCATGATAGAGGACAGATTCGGAATGAAACGTCCATAAAATTGTATGAGACCTAAAAGACTTCGCACTTGCTTTTTAGTCCTAGGGATAGAGATGTTAAGTATCTTAGTGATATTATGGTCTTCTGTCTTCAAGAAACCGTGACCTACTCGATGGCCTAAGAAAGCAATTTCGCTAAAGCCAATACAAGCTTTGGATGGTTTTGCTGTCAGGTTATACTCACGCAGAGTTGATAATAATTCAACTAACCCTGAATAGTGATCTTCCCAAGTATCGCTGAAAAGACAGATGTCGTCTAGATAAGCAATGACATCTGACCGATATGATAGGATTCGACGCATCATGCGTACAAATGTAGCTGGTGCGTTCATAAGGCCGAAAGGCATAAAATTCCATTGGAAAAGGCCTCTGGGAGTAGAGAAAGCGGTAAGAGGTTTGGCGCGTTCGGATAATGGAACTTGCCAATATCCTTTAGACAAATCAAGTTTAGTGAAAAAAATGCGATTTAGAAAGACGAGTAAGTAACTCTTCTAGTAAAGGCATAGGTTCAGCATCGAACTTCGTAACTTGATTCAATTTGCGATAGTCAACGCAAAGACGTATGTTATTGTCTTTTTTTCGAACAATAACCATCGGCGAAGAATATGCAGAAGGGGATGGTTCGATTATTTGTAAATCTATCATTTCATCCAACTCCTTTTCAACCTGTGTTTGGAAATGTATAGGGATAGGATAAGGTCTAACCCTAATTGGAGTATGTTCAGTTAGAACAATGTCATGCTCAATGACATGCGTTTGTCCAGGGATGTCAGTGAGGACATCCTGAAATGTTTGTAACATAGACGAAACTTGTCGCCGTTCTCCTAGAGACAAATCAGGAGAAACAGTAACGTCTTTCCATGATTCACTAGAATGAAGTGGGATCATTGGAAGCGGAAGATTAACATCCGAAAAACTTGTTTCCTCATCCTGTATTACAGACAGTGATGAGTAATGACCATGTTTGACATGAGAATCGTCCGTTGCCTGGAAAATAGGCTGTAGATAGTCAGGACGTTCATGGAACTCCGTAAGCATATTGATGTGGAAGGTTTTATGCTTCCCGTTAATATCGACGATGTAGTCAACATCTGAAATTTTCGATATTATATCGTACGGACCTTTCCAACTAATAAGGAGTCTATTTTCACGACAAGGTAGCAAAACAAATGCTTTGTCACCAGGACAAAGTTGTCGTAAAGTTCTCTTCTTATTAGCAAATTGTCTTGCCTTCTGCTTAGCAAATTCAGAAGAGGACGTTGCCAATTTGCATGCTTCGATAATCTTCTGTCTCAGCGCGATGACATACTCGTAAGAAGATTTTGTGTCATCGTCAATATTGTCAGCTGTTATAAGATCATGCAGCAAAGACATTGGGCCGCGCGGTCGCGCGCCAAAGACAAGTTCAAAGGGAGAAAACCCTGTATGTTCATTGGGGACCTCTCTGTACGCGAAGAGGGCCGCGGGTAAAACCCTATCCCAATCTTGAGGATGATCCTCAGTTATCTTCCCTAATAAGTTCTTAAGTGTTCTATTTAGTCACTCGACCATCCCATTGGACATAGGATGATAGATGCTACTCAAAGATCTCTCTATCTGTAGAGTAGACATTACTTGAGACATGGTATCCGATATCAGTTGGGTGCCATGATCTGATAATATTTCTCCGGGGAATCCCAGCCGAGAAAATATAAGCCAAAGAGCATCTGCAATGTCAGCGGTAGTAATGCTCTTTAGAGGGATAGCCTCTGGCCAACGTGTGCACATGTCTACACACGTTAAGATAAACTGATGTCCTCTAGCAGATTTGATCTTGAATGGACCAATGATGTCTATCGCCATTTTCTGGAATGGACGAATAGGAATATCTGCAGCCTGAATAGGCGCAGCATGACGAGGACCTTTGGATTTGACTTCTTGACATACTTTACAGGATCGACAATAGATCCGTATGTCCTTGTTCACAAAAGGCCAAAAGAAAGCCGCAAGAACTCTTGACTTTGTACGGGAAAAACCCATGTGACCAGCACACTGAGAGTCGTGTGCATGTTGTAAGATCTTAACTCTCAAATTCTTGGGTACAAGAATCTGAGAATGACTTGACTTAGTGGAGTCTTGCACCATACGTACAAGTACGCCATTCTTCATTGTAATCCAAGATTTACAATTTGAATCTTTATTCGGATCACCTTTCGTTACAAGAGTGAAGAATTTCTTAAGAGTCGGATCTTCTTCTTGTTGTTTTATAAACGAGTCACGAGAAATTACCAAGGGATCATCTTGGTTCTGCACTTCATTATCTTCAACAGATGAAGTTTCAGGCATATTGAGAGCTTGAGCTCTAGTGACTACCGCATTAGCAGATTGCACATTTTGATTTTCCCAAACGGAAATTTGCTCCGGAGTGCATTCTTTGACTCCGTGAATGCGACCGATGATAAGATCAGCGATCGGATTCGGCAAAAGACATGCGTGTACATCTCCTGTGAAGAAAGGAGTAGCAATCCTAATGATAGCGGTAGAGTATTTCTCTATGGTGCCGCCAAATGTTACGCATTTGACTACTTTGCCTGTGTAGAATGAGAAGGATCTATGAGTGACTGCCTAACCCCAATAGTTGTGCATCCAGAATCAAAAAGTACTGAGACTGGATTGTCATTTACTAAACCTTTGTGTAAGACAAGAGAACCTCTCCCATCATGCGCGATTGACGCAGGAAGAGCGGGAAGAGGATGCCCACAGCTTAAAGTAGACACTGTGGTTGGCTCAAATAATGTTTTGCATTGGGGGCACTGAGATGCTCTCCCAAAATCAAAAGCGGCACATGCCATATTATTAGAGTCATCATTATCTTTACTTTGTTTATAGGCTTCGTGGGACTCTTGCTGTGCAGAGTTCGCCTGGTAATGAGCTTTATGTTTTTTGAATTGTGCTCTACCTCTGTTATTATTGCCTCTGTACTTATCATTGTTTCCACCATTATAACCCCTACTCGGGTTTGAATCATAGCTCCTTTGGTTACTATCATCATATTCATTATAATGAGTATCTCGGTAATTATGATCCTGTTGTCTCCATGAAGGAAAACTTGGATAGTTTCTAGAATGACTTCCTTTGCGAAAGTTCCTGTAATTATGACCACCCCTGAATCGAGGGCTGTCAGCTCTTCTCCAGGTATTCGAAGAAGAACCCTGAAATGATTGGTTACCTTGGTTCTGATAACTGTAATAGTTACCTTTTTTATTAAACTTATTTTGAGGTCCTTGGAATTTGTGAGAGTGATTAGGGTTGTATGGTGTTGCAGAAGCAACTGGCATACCTTCTTTAACCTTACTGTTGCTAATAGCTACGTCCGGATGTGCAGTGACGTATTGGGTACAATACTGTTCCATTTCTTTTAGAGACTTAGGTTTACGCTCATGTAAGAATTCGAGGAAAGGTTTATTTATACTTGACATAATCTTGTCTCTGAGTATCAAGTCCATAAGGGCTTCATAAGTCTTTTCTGTTTTGGATAGCTCAATCCAACGATCAAATGTAAGACGTGTCCTTGCAATGAATTCTGAGAATTCTACACCTGCCTCAGGCACCATTGTCTTAAACAACTTCCGATAACCCTCTTCAGACAACTGATACTTCTTTAATAAGGCTGCCCTAATAACATCATAGTTATCTTTGTCAGCCTCTTCAACCAAACTTAAACTAGTCAGAGAATCACCTTTCAGATTTTCTGATAACTGGTTAGCATATTGTGATTTGTCCACATTATGGGCTCGACACGAGCGTTCAAATCTATTTAGCCAGAATGTTATGTCATCACTGGAAGGGTTGAATGCTGGTACCTTGACCTTGTAAGTAAAGGGTTTACCATTACCACCAGATGCTTGATTACCATCACTTATGTTTGTTAACTTTAACTTTTCTAACTCAAATGCTAAAAGTTCTTTTTGGTGTTTATGTTCTCTTATTGCTTTTTTCTCTTGAGCTTCAGCTTGTAATTTTCTCTCTTCTGCAGCAGCTTGTAATTTTTTCTCTTCAGCAGCAGCCTCATCTTTTCTTTTCTCTTTTTCCATTTCCATCTGGAATCTTTTTTCATCAGTCTGTATCTGCAATTTCTTTTGTTCATACTCTCTTTGTAATTTTTTTCCTCAGCTTCTAATCTTTTCTCCTCAGCTGCTAATTTCTTTTCTTCAATCAGTGCTTTTCTTTCTTCAGCAGCTAATGCTTTGTCATATTGAGCAACTGCCCATTCTTCTAATTGCTGACCAGTCTTATCAAGAACCTTGCCTTGTGTGATAAAATAATCTAATGTAGACATCTTGTCTAATAAGATCAGTAATTTGCAAAAGTAAATAAATTCACTTTCTTAGTCTTAATCAAAGACCTTGTATGATAACTTTGTAACCTGTGGAAAATAGTACTTAACTATCCCAATAACTGTGGGAAACAAGCCTTACAAAGGTCTTGTATAAATCCTTATATAATAACAGCTATAAGTTGCTGGTTCACTTTATAATATAAGTGCAGTGCACCAGAAATAGTGTTTTATATCATCAACTGTGTACCTTTAGTAATAGCAATTAACTATCAGTTGATTCTTGTACATCAATTTATATGATCAACTATATTTAAAATAGTGTATGTCGATCAGGCACAAAACAAAACAGTTATACAGAAGAACATGAAAACATTTGCGGAAATGAAATAAATCAAATGGGAAAAACAATAAAAGATAAACCGCAAGAGGATAACAAATACAAATAACGCCACAGTATATAAATATAGATTGAGAATAGAACTGAAAGATAGAATAGGGTAGACCAACAAATTACAAACAAATCAAAACAAACTAAAGAACAGAGGAATATTACAAAAACAACAATGAGTACAGTCTTCACAGCTAACACTAACAGCAACAGCTGTCGCAGCAAATTTTCAATCAAGAAAATTGCACCTATAGAAACGCACACATCAGACCCTCTATTACGTGGGATACTCTGTTGTGTGACACCGCCCAACCAAAACAACAACCCGCTGGATACAAACAAATATCACATATAAATATTTAAACATAAATACATAAATGCATAAATAGTATGGCAATATGATGTAAATAGAGTGTTGCAGAAAGAATGTGTTGGAATGAAGGCTCAGTTACACTGCCTAATAGTACAGTACTGTGGTACTTTATTAAACAAATATTTCTGGTCTAATTATTTTAAATTCAACACAGAAATAGAAGCTCCATCGTTGATGTGAATGATAACAATCGATGTAGGACTTCTCAGTTCAATAACACTTCCTTTCGCAAACACTGTCAAATATTCTCCAGTCCTGATGTGTAATGTTCTATGTTTCAACCAAGCTTGCTGTGTAACACTGTCAGTTGTATGGCAAATGTCCAACGAACCAAATGTCAACAAACGCTGACCTAGTTACTGCATACTGTCGACAGGACAGGTCACGCTGACATCACTGTAGAGTTGTACTGCTGATGTATTTGTGTGTCGTAACAGACCCCAAGGAACGTCTGGTCTCAGTAGTTTACTTCTCAATATGGTCACTGTGCAGGTTGACCCAGGAAGCTGGCACACCAGTTTTCTAGCGACAACCAACATAGTTCGACTTAGAAATGTAAAGATATCCATATATAAGACAGCCTCGTCCTACTCATACAAACACTACTTATAAATTCAGGCCATAGATATACTGAAGCAAGAACAATCTATTCCTACCCAGGCAAAGAATAAATCGCAGTAGGCCTAAATTCGTCCGCGGAATCCGATCGAAGATGACGGAACTCCTTTCAAGGGAAGTAACTCAAAAATGACTTCTCCTTAAGCACTTAAAAAAGGAAATACTTTGTTTACAAAATATTTGCGAACATAATAAGTATATAAATGTATTATATTGCAAGATAGTAAAGATTGCACTTTACAGTCAGCTTGCGTATCTCAAGGTTTTTCTTAGAAATGCAGTACACGTTTTATCGTAGAAAGCGTGTATTGATGCAGTAGGCTTTTACTATCAACGTGAAACGTTACAATTTGCAGACGAAGTAGAAAACAAGGGGGATTTCGAGTACAGTCATTGTGACAGCACTGTTCTTTACCATTCTTCTTTCCTTTTATTGAATTTATGTGTTAGGCTTTACATTTACCTGATAATTTATATATGTGGATTAGAATTTCTCACGACAGTTCCCTCTTTACACATTAGAAGGCATCCTCTCTGCCAGTGCTTATTTTAAACAGTCTTTCTTCACATACCTGATCCTCACAAGACTGAAGAAGATACGAATGCCAGGGTTGACGTTAACACACAAGTAGTTTAATAACAGAGACGAAGCTTCTCAAATATTCATCAAAGTAAAAGACAATGGCAATCACTAGCCAGACCATACGTAACGTCTAATGTCTTGTAGACTAGGAACAATGTCCGTCATCATGCTGAAATATTTAATATTAACATACTCAACTGTTCCACTCCAATCAGCACTGACACGTCCTTAGGAAATATAATCAAGCATAGGCTCTAAGCATTAGACTACCTAGCTGATCCAAAATACACACATCTCTGTACCAAAAGTACAATTAGAATCACTTTGGAAACACATCCTTCTCACACGGAGACACAAAGCCCAAGAGACCAGTAACTAGATCGTATGTTCGATCGTAGCCCCGAGAAACCACGTCTGCTCAAAATCTGCAGACGATGCTGACGTACTTCCTGAGTTGTCGTAGTTACGCTTTGTAAATAAGGAAGTCAGCTCAACAAACCAAGTTTGAGAGCGACCGAAAATGGTGTTATGAATTTAGGCATAACATTTACTCTCTAAACCCCAAAGGTCAATAATGGCAACGAAGTTGACATTATTGGGGTATGAGACAAAATAACAATAAGGTGGGCAAAAGGTAACATCATATGTCACTGCCGCTATGACTATGCATAGACCTATGTTTGTGCCGACATGGAGGCAATTTAACACCCAAGGTGTGAAAAAGCAGCATAAACTGCAAAATCAATGTCTTCCAAACAGCTACAAACAATTTTACATAATAAAGAGGTCCTATAGCAGTAGTCAGTCAACATCTAACATAAATAATGCATATAGACCACACTTTCTCACTGTCTCGTCAGTCAGAGAACACCTACTGTTTTCAGTCATGTCATCTTAGTCCAATAATGTTGATCAAATAAACATTAAAGCTAAGTGCATTATTTTTTTTACAGCTAAGTGCATAAAATAAGCAATATAACAGCAGGGAAAGACATAGGCAGACAATAAACACATACAAAGTGTTTGACTGCGACATTATGTCAACATATGTATCTTGTATTTGGTGATTGTAGTGTCAAATTGTATTATATAAATACAATGATCACTGAAGAAAGAAATTGATTTCATGATAGCGAATAATGTGCTCAAATCTATTTTTTTTTTTTTTTTTAATAATTTATCTTGTATTTTGTCATGTAACCCATCTTTGTGAAATATGACATAATTATCACATGTCACTGTGTTAACATGTCGCAATAAATAATTATTGAAAGTACTATAACAATCACAATCTTATGATACTGTACTTACAAATTTATGGTGTTGCGAAATATTCAACTTTAGTGCTGTGCGAAATATTAGTTGTATATAACTAAACAAGTATGCTGCAGAGACAGAAACGTAGAATTTATAGCGTTTCCAGCGTTAAATCTTGGTTAAAAAGTCTATGGACATCGTACAAATTTTTCCTTAAAGTTGATGTACAAAGTAAACGAAAAGTTACAATAGGACATCGGTGGCGCTAAAGTTGAACATTACCCTGTGGATGATAGGAAACTATACAGAGCGATACAACAGGAGACAATCTGATCACCAGAAGTGGTCTCCCCGTCGAACAAGTGTTTCGGCCCATTATTCTCCTTTACAATAAGGCCGTTTATCTCAAATCTGACACGTTAAATTGACATTGATGTAGGATTTGGAGAATTTGCACTTAGAGAGGAAAGTTTTTGACATGAAAGACTGAACAGGCTTACCAAAGGCCAAGCTAGTCTTGAAGCTAGAGAGTAAGGAGAGGGGAACGAGGGGGTTGTTTTTTATTATTTTTATTTTGAACAACTACACGGGCTTACCAAAAGCAAAGCATGAAGCGAGAGAGGAAGGAGAGGGGGAAGCAGGGGGTTTGGACCTTCCTTCTTCTTCTTTCTTTCTTTCTTTTTTTCTTTTAAACACCTTAATCCTCTGAATGAGTGTCTAGGGTTTACTAATTAGTATAGGTATTGCCACCCACAAACTCTGGCCACAGCTTTTATGTATATTCGTTCTTCTTTTATATTCAGATTCGAATATGAACTCCCTGTCATAACAATGTTACCTGTTAATATCATCATCTCATCATCTCAGCCCGTAACCCGTCATGGGTCGTAGGGGTGCCATGGTGGAAGCATCAGCAGACAGGGTCCTCCTTCAAACTCAAATTCTCTTCTTCTTCTTCTTGCGATCGCATCTTTGATGATTACACCGTCAGACGAGTTCTCATGATGAATTCGACTGTTGTTTGAAGTTCCTCAAAGACTGGTTTCAAACGACTTTCAAATTTATTAAACACATAAAACGTTCATGAGCGACACATTGCTCTGATACAGTTTGACATCATCTAAATAATCGATTCCTTTCTTCAAATTCCTATTTATAATTGAATCCACATATCTGTCAAATTCTTCAGCTATCAAGACTAATCCCTTGGTGCTTGTATAGCATGTTCATACTTTTGTCCGTTTATTTTATTCTTGAGAATCCTTCTCGACACATTATAATTTTCCTTCAATGTTCATATTAATCATATTTGGTGTCTTCTTGTACACTTCCTCTTGGTTGGCAATTACATATAATTTTCAACGTTCATAACTTTGAATGCCGGTTATATTAACCTTGGCATGTCTTCGAACATATTTCTTTGGCAAATCAAGCCTATCTTACCTTACATTTCACATATCCTGATAAAATGGGTTTGTCCCATAATGAATTACAATTCTCTCCTGATTTTTATTTCGAAATAAAAAATCTTGAACACACTTGGTGAGTAGAATTATCTACACTCAATTAGTGGACCACGCCACACAAGCCGACACTGTGGAATCTGTAACTATGTTCTAAGTCATTCTTTACTACTCCGTAGTCATAGTTAATGACCATATTTATTTTGTGTTTTGGTGAGGCACAACATGGTGCAGAGTGATCTCTCTAACTCTACTTTTACACAGTCGCTATGCCCCATGGTGCGCACTAAACATTATATATATATATATATATATATATATATATATATATATATGTATATATATATATATAATATATATATATATATATATATATATATACACACACATTTATCATCTCATCTCATAACCAGCCCTTACACCCTTATGAGAGAGTAGATAATACAAGTGATTTGTATAATTTGATCTTCACAGGAAAACTGATGTTACTTTTCCAGATCACATTCAGCCTTGTCATGACAGCTGAGGCCATCTCAAGTCTTATCTTGATTTCTTTACTTGATCTTCCATCACTACATATAGTGGACCCCAGATATTTAAAGGTGTTAACTTCTTCTGACATTTGCCCATTTAACGTAATGTGTGAGTGTACTGCATTAAAAAAAACAAATGATATTCCGTTTCTGGGATGCTTTTCCTACATAGCTGACATATTGATAGATCTGTGGGCTTTTCGTTCTGTTGTGGGTGTCATGTTGTGATTATTATTAGACTAATAATCCTTTTTTTAAAATTTTTATTTACCCCTTCTGGGGCTCAAAGTGAGGTCTATGACTTTATTGTGTAAAATTTGTGTGATCTCGGCCCTGGCTAAGACAGGCCGAGAATTTTTTTTTTTTTAAGTGAACTTTATTTGCTTTTCAGATCAGTTTACAAAATCGTATACATTGTTACATTCTTAGAAATTTTGAAATTCCATATAAAAAACCTTTCATGCGTTCCAAAACTTTCATTCGCACCCTTAGAAAAAACTAATGAGAGAGTAAAAAGGAATAAGCATGATAAATTAAAATCATCAGATTAAAGGGGTTAAAGTTGGTTTGTAGTTGTGTTAAAGAGCTGCACCTGCGCAGATACACACGTGTGTATAACCAAAAAGTCGGAAAGGGGGCTCAAACAAAGAAACTTGAAACTGTTGAAGGGGCATTTGAAAACCCTCCAGTTGAAGAAGAGTGGCTTGGTGTGCTGCGTAAAAAAAACGCTTTTCTCTTTGGCTGGGCGGTTTCAAACAATGGTTGAGCGTGTTCAGCCTAGAGCAGCCTTTAGGCGGCTAGACACACTAGATGCCCGTTAAGAGGCCAGTAATTTGTACACATACATGCAAGGATTTGGTCACACTGAAGATTAAACTTGTGACTTCCCGAACAAGGGGCTGCTTGGAGGTACCATAGGCGGAGACAAGGATGCATTGAAGGCCTAATAGTAATAGGCGGATGATAAACGCCTTTTTTCCTTGTGGTAATAATGATGAAGGCGGTTATTCTTGGATGCTGTATACTGGGTTTTATCAGTGTACGTTGTAAAGATGTACTGGGACTGAATGGTCAACTCAAACAACCGAGCACAGTGTCAGGTGTACAGGTCATCTTGCTCCAAACGTCTTGAGGACTCAACAAGGATGTAATGTGTATCATGAGTGGTAGAGTGACTGGAAATACGCGAATGTGTGAACTGTTCTGTAGAGTTGACTGGAAGTACAAATACTCACTCATACGTATCAGAAGTTAAGGATACAGACTACTGTGAACATTTCAACAGTTTAATGGGACGCACACACTTGACAGAACGGGTACAGTTGCAGGAACACAGGTCCACATCAATAGCATATTGTTGACCCACGGTGTACAATAATAAATTGGCATACATGTTGATGAAAATCACAATGGAACATCAGTATACAAACGTTCAGGGTTCCATATCTCATATAAATGTTCATCAGGCCTTACTGACTGATCATGTCAGTTAATATGTAATGTTTAACAAATCTTCATCAGGCCTTACTGACTAGTCATGTCAGTTAATCAATAATGTTTACGGTGACTCCTAGACAGAACCTCCTTTAGCATAAGTGTAGCTTGCACCCAAGCGGAGATTTCTTTAAATAGCATTCAGCAAATATCTTCTGAGCGAATGTTAAATCACCCGTAATAGATTTTCCTTTCATAAGTGTGATCTCTTGATCATCATCGGATAATAAGGGCATCCCTGTTCTCAGATCGATGACTGACAATAGGCAGGATTCCAAGATGGCTCCTGGTCCTGTAAACATCGCTCACCATAACGATGCACGACTAAGCTTCAATAAAGATTCAATTCATGAATATCAAAGTTTCCACAAACATCAGCATAATCTGTCCTCATAATTGCTGTATAGAAACATAATCAGTGCTGCTAGATAATATGTCGTTCTGACATACTGACATAGGTAGATTCATGTAAACGTCTGCCCATCTTAAGCCTAGGAATGAACGAAGTCAGCAAAAGTACGTTTACCTTGACATAAGAATACACTAGCAAGCACAAACGTTCTCCCGGCGTTATAGAATCACCACTGGGGAACTCATAGACTAAACAATCCTGGAAGAAACTATCTTCGTCCCCATGATAAATTGAAGAGATCACAAACTCTTGGGCATGTCTAAGACATGACTTTCCGCCATAGGCTTCTACATCACCGAAGGACTCTCTAACGTCTCTTCATCCGCCGAAAAGCACCTGACCCCTAAAGTACAGTACAAGAAAAATAGTTCCACTTAAACATACTAAGATATTAAGATATAAGACATACTCGTCCTACATAGACAAGAACTACACATAGATTCGGGCCATAGACATTCTGAAGCAAGAACAATCTATTCCTAACCAAACACAGAATAGACCAAAGCAAGTCTAGATTCCTCCGCCGAGTTCGACTTTCAGGAACGATACAAGGAGCGATAACTCACAGAATGAATACCCATCGCCTAATCTGAGTTCTGTCCCTTTAGACCGAAAAACATGCATTCAAAGATAAATATATCTTTATCAGACAAATAAATACATTTTCCATTTGTATGCGTAATCCGTGCCACCAAAGAATATGTGCGCAACAGATTACCACACCCCCCAGGAAAAAAAAATGAAAATCATTTTTTTTCATCATCTGAGAGCAACATACAATAGGCTCCCAACGCATAAATACTGCGCAGATGAGAAATATCTGGAATTATTTTAAGCCAGATTAATGCAAAGTCGAAATATAGATCGACTGATGAGAATACATCTCAATCTCTCAGAGAAAACATTTCTCTTAAGCATAAGTTACGATCATTGAATATATATACCAAGCTTCGTCTGTTTAATTCAAATGTTATCTCAGTGTTAACATACGGCTGTGAGAGTTGGAAAATAACAAAATCATTGGAGAACAAGCTGAATACATTCGAGAACAAATGTCTTAGAAAACTCATGAACATCAGTTGGAAAGAATTCAAGACTAATCGACAAATAAGAGAAGACTCTAGGCAGAAATATGTCTCCGACTATATAAGGAAAAGACGATGGTCATATATCGGTCATGTCCTACGAATGCAAAACAACAGAATACCACTACAGGCGCTCACTTGGGTTCCTGAGGGTAAGAGGAAAAAAGGAAGACCAAAAGAAACACTCAGAAGAACAATAATAAGAGAAGGAAGAACATTGGGCCTAAATAATGTGCAAGTGCTAAGAGGAGTGGCATCACAACGAACAACCTGGAGAGCACTGGTTTCTGCCTTATGCGCCGTGTTTGGTGCTTAAAGAATTTATTATTATTATTATTATTATAAGTGTTTCCAGGGAGGTGTCGCCAACGCATACTACTATACTTCTTCTTCTTCGATCCTTAACCAACGACCGTCAAAGCAGTCAGTGGCCATCACGCCTAGTGGCGTCTTGTAGGGCAACAACAAATTGATTCCACTTTGCACGGTCGGTGGCCATCCTTCGCACAGTGCCCCAACTCTGGTTCATTCTTTGCATCTCAGCCTCCACAGTCCTCCGCCAAGTTGTTTTTGGTAGGCCTCTCTTTCGCTTTCCTTCAGGGGTCCAAAGCATAGCTGTTCTTGTGATGGCATCGGGGTCTCTTCTGAGGACATGACCAACCCAGCTCCAGCGTCTGCCAGGTATGATGGTGTGCATGTCCTCTTGCTTGCTACGAGTAAGCAGATCTTGGTTGGTGATGGTATTCGGCCAAAAGATTCGGTGAATTTTTCTTAGGCATGTTGTGTGAAAAGAGGACAATTTTGACATTTCCTTCTCTGTGACTCTCCAGCATTCCGCACCATAGAGAAGCACAGAAAGCACACAACTCTGGTATAATCTTAATTTTGTGCTTGTGCTGTATTGGGAGGACTTCCAGATGTTATTTAGGCTAAAGAAGGCTGTTCTTGCCTTATTCATTCTGATGTTGATGTCTTTGCCTGCCCCACCGTCTGGTGTTACTATGCTTCCTAGGTATGTGAAGGTATCTGTCTGTACCAGTTGCTGATTCCTTACTGATATGGGCTCAGGGTTGCTCACATTGAGCGTCATGACCTCAGACTTTTTTAAATTGATGTTCAAGCCCACCTGCTGGCTAAATTTATTAAGTCTATCCGTTTTTTCCTGGATGTGTTGATGTGAATGTGCCAGCAGTGCAATGTCATCTGCATATTCCAGATCTTCCAATGTAGAAAATGTAGTCCATCTTATTCCTCTTGGACTGCCCTCTGTTGTCTGGCACATCACCCAGTCTATGACTGTTAAAAATAGAGTGGTTGATAAGGGGCATCCCTGTCGTACTCCTGTCTTCACCTCGAAGGTTAGGTTGCTCTGCCCAACACTACACGTAAAGTTGGCATAGAGGCTTTTTATGATTGACACTATGCAGCTTGGAATTCCATAAGCCCTCAGTATTTTCCATAAACTGTCCCAATGTATGCTGTCAAAAGCCTTTTCAAAATCAATGAAATTAATGTAAAGCTGTCTTTGCCATTCCGAGCACTGCTCTATAATGTTCCCGAGAGTGAATATATGGTCTACACATCCTCTGTTCCCTCCAAATCCTGCCCGTTCTCTCCTCAGTCTGTAGTCCACTGCCCCTGAAATTCTCCGCATAACCATCCTGCCTAGCACCTTGCTGGGAACCGAGAGAAGAGCGACCCCTCTCCAACCACTGCAGTCCGAAAGATCTCCCTCCTTGGGCAACCCGACAACCACTCCCCTGTTCCACTCTGATGGTGCCGTCCCTGCTTTCCACACCCGTGCAAACAGTGGTTCCAATAGCTCCGCCGCCAGCTCAGGGTCTGTCCCAAACAGCTCTGCACTTAAGCTATCATGGCCCGGAGCCCTACCGTTCCTCAACCCCTTGATCGCTGTGATGACCTCCTCCTCTCGTGGAATGTCTGTATTTACATCTAGATCGTTTTCAGCCTCAGGAACATTCAATTGTGTCTCTGGCATTTCCCCGCCCAGAGCCTCTCCGAAGCGCCCTGCCCACCCCGCCTCCCGTCCCCCTGCCGTCCCGATGAGATCCCCCCGCCCATCCCCCACCAATGCAACACCGTTTGCACCCCGTTTTCCGCTGATGAATCCAGCCATTCTACACACTGTGTCCCGCCCATCTCCCAGCGCCGCCCCCAGCAAATATCTTCTGAGCGAATGTTAAATCACCCGTAATAGATTTTCCTTTCATAAGTGTGATCTCTTGATCATCATCGGATAATAATAATAAGGGCATCCCTGTTCTCAGATCGATGACTGACAATAGGCAGGATTCCAAGATGGCTCCTGGTCCTGTAAACATCGCTCACCATAACGATGCACGA
Source organism: Oreohelix idahoensis (assembly GCA_024509875.1). Lineage (NCBI taxonomy): Eukaryota > Metazoa > Mollusca > Gastropoda > Stylommatophora > Oreohelicidae > Oreohelix > Oreohelix idahoensis. Next base: position 72,902 of record JAMPIV010020624.1, read on the forward strand.
CTAAGCTTCAATAAAGATTCAATTCATGAATATCAAAGTTTCCACAAACATCAGCATAATCTGTCCTCATAATTGCTGTATAGAAACATAATCAGTGCTGCTAGATAATATGTCGTTCTGACATACTGACATAGGTAGATTCATGTAAAACGTCCTGCTCATCTTAAGCCTAGGAATGAACGAAGTCAGCAAAAGTACGTTTACCTTGACATAAGAATACACTAGCAAGCACAAACGCTCTCCCGGCGTTATAGAATCACCACTGGGGAACTCATAGACTAAACAATCCTGGAAGAAACTATCTTCGTCCCCATGATAAATTGAAGAGATCACAAACTCTTGGGCATGTCTAAGACATGACTTTCCGCCATAGGCTTCGACAACCGAAAAAAAACTCTAACGTATCTTCATCCGCCGAAAAGCCCCTGACTCCTAAAGTACAGTACAAGAAAAATAGTTCCACTTAAACATACTAAGATATCAAGATATAAGACATACTCGTCCTACATAGACAAGAACTACACATAGATTCGGGCCATAGACATTCTGAAGCAAGAACAATCTATTCCTAACCAAACACAGAATAGACCAAAGCAAGTCTAGATTCCTCCGCCGAGTTCGACTTTCAGGAACGATACAAGGAGCGATAACTCACAGAATGAATACCCATCGCCTAATCTGAGTTCTGTCCCTTTAGACCGAAAAACATGCATTCAAAGATAAATATATCTTTATCAGACAAATAAATACATTTTCCATTTGTATGCGTAATCCGTGCCACCAAAGAATATGTGCGCAACAGATTACCACACCCCCCGGGAAAAAAAAATGAAAATCATTTTTTTTTCATCTGAGAGCAACATACAATAGGCTCCCAACGCATAAATACTGCGCAGATGAGAAATATCTGGAATTATTTTAAGCCAGATTAATGCAAAGTCGAAATTTAGATCGACTGATGAGAATACATCTCAATCTCTCAGAGAAAACATTTCTCTTAAGCATAAGTGTTTCCAGGGAGGTGTCACCAACGCATACTACTATACTTGCAATGACACAATGCATATAACAATTTAAGTTTAAGCATTCTAAGTACATGATTGACAAAAAGAAAAATCATCAACGAGTACCGGTGAATATATATATCAATGAACGTAGTATTATTACGAATTACAATGTGTATCTATCTTGATATAGAAAAGAAAAAGCTGTTGTCGAGTTGGAAGTGTTAAGAAGTCCAAGACTCAACAGTTAAGTGGAACCATTTGGGCATCTAGACAGAATGTCTGCCATCACATTATCTGATCCACGGATAGCTCGTACCGAAAAATGAAAAGGTTGAAGAGCAATTGCATATCGAGTAGACCTCGAACTCTTCAAATTCTTACTCTGTATAGCCGTAAGAGCTTTATGATCGGTTTCTACTATGAAATGTGCGCCTAGAAGGAATCTTTGTAATTTGAGAATTGACCATACCATAGCCAATAGTTCACGGTCTAAGACCGAATAATTCCTTTCTGCAGCATTAAGCTTTCTGGAAATATACATTACAGGATGCAGAGTTCCAGAGTACTCTTGCATTAGTGCTGCTCCAATCCCAGTGGATGAAGCGTCACTACGAAGAACAAATGTCTTATCTTTAGTAGGTAACACTAAAATAGGTGCAGTAGAAAACATAGTTTTGATCTTATCCAAAGAGGATTGACATTCTTGAGTCCAATGGACTATATTAGGAGACCCTTTCTTTAGCAAGGAAGAAAGAGGTGCCATGATCGAGGACAGATTCAGAATGAATCGTCCATAAAATTGTATGAGACCTAAGAGACTTCGCACTTGCTTTTTAGTCTTAGGAATAGAAATGTTAAGTATTTTACTTGTATTATGGTCCTCTGTCCTTAGGAAACCATGACCGACACGGTGACCTAAGAAGGAAATTTCGCTAAAACCAATGCAGGCTTTAGATGGTTTCGCTGTCAAGTTATGCTCGCGTAAGGTAGACAATAGTTCATTTAACCCTAAATAGTGATCTTCCCAAGTATCACTGAAAAGACAGATGTCGTCTAGATACGCGATGACATCTGACCAATAAGATAGAATTCGACACATCATGCGTATGAATGTAGCTGGTGCGTTCATAAGGCCGAAAGGCATGAAATTCCATTGAAAAAGGCCTCTAGGTGTAGAAAAAGCAGTAAAAGGTTTGGCGTGTTCAGATAAAGGAACTTGCCAATATCCTTTAGACAAATCTAGTTTAGTGAAAAAATGAGATTTAGAAAGCTTAGTAAGTAGCTCTTCTAGTAAAGGCATAGGTTCAGCATCAAACTTCGTGACTTGATTCAATTTGCGATAGTCAACACAAAGACGTATGTTATTGTCTTTTTTACGGACAATAACCATCGGCGAAGAATACGCAGAAGGGGATGGTTCAATTATTTTTAAATCTATCATCTCATCCAACTCCTTCTCAACCTGTGCTTGAAAATGTATAGGAATAGGATAAGGTCTGACTCTAATAGGATTATGGTCAGTTAGAATAATGTCATCACAGTGGGCTGATCACCTGCTTGCCAACCAATCTGATTACGGAAACAACGATAGATTGTTTGGTCTGTTTCTGTTCCACAAAGACGCCACTAGGCGTGGTGGAAACAGCGATAGATTGATCAATTTGTTGTTGCCCTAAGACGCCACTAGGCGTACTGGCCACATACTGCTTTGCCGGTTGGTGGCTAAGGATGGAAGAAGAAGAAGAAGAAGAATAATGTCATGTACAATGACATGAGTTTGTCCAGGAATGTCAGTAAGGACATCCTGAAATGTTTGTAACATAGCCGAAACTTGTCGCTGTTCTCCAAGAGATAAATCCGGAGAAACAGTAACGTTTTTCCATGATTCACTAGAATGAAGTGGAATCATCGGAAGTGGAAGATTAACATCCGAAAAACTTGTTTCCTCATCCTGTATTACGGACAGTGATGAGTAATGACCATGTTGGACAGGTGAATCGTCCGTTGCCTGGAAAATAGGCTGTAAATAATCCGGACGTTCATGGAATTCCGTAAGCATATTGATGTGGAAGGTTTTATGCTTCCCATCAATATCGACAATGTAGTCAACATCGGAAATTTTCGAGATTATATCGTACGGACCTTTCCAAGAAATAAGAAGTCTGTTTTCTCTACAAGGTAGCAAAACAAATGCTTTGTCACCAGGACAAAGTTGTCGTAAGGTTCTTTTCTTATTGGCAAATTGTCTTGCTTTCTGCTTAGCAAACTCAGAAGAAGAAGTTGCCAATTTGCATGCTTCGATAATCTTTTCCCTCAGCGCGATGACATATTCATAAGAAGATTTCGTGTCATCGGTAATATTATCAGCAGTTATGAGATCATGAAGCAAAGACATAGGGCTGCGCGGTCGCGCACCAAAGACAAGTTCAAAGGGAGAAAATCCTGTATGTTCATTGGGGACCTCTCTATAAGCGAAGAGGGCCGTGGGTAAAACCCTATCCCAATCTTGAGGATGATCCTCAGTTATCTTCCATAATAAGTTCTTGAGTGTTCTATTTAGTCGCTCGACCATCCCATTGGACATAGGATGATAGATACTACTCAAAGATCTCTCTATCTGCAGAGTCGACATCACTTGAGACATGGTATCCGATATTAGTTGGGTGCCATGGTCTGATATTTCTCCGGGGAATCCCAGACGAGAAAATATGAGCCAAAGAGCATCTGCAATATCAGCAGTAGTAATGCTCGTCAGAGGAATAGCCTCTGGCCAACGTGTGCACATGTCCACACACGTTAAGATAAACTGATGTCCTCTGGCAGATTTGATCTTAAATGGACCAATGATGTCTGTCGCCATTTTCTGAAATGGTCGAATAGGAATGTCTGCAGCCTTAATAGGTGCAGCATGGCGTGGACCTTTGGATTTGACTTCTTGACATACTATACAAGATTGACAATAAATCCGTATGTCTTTGTTCACAAAAGGCCAAAAGAAAGCTGCAAGAACTCTTGACTTTGTACGGGAAAAACCCATATGTCCAGCACACTGAGAGTCGTGTGCGTGTTGTAAGATTTTAACTCTCAAATTCTTGGGCACAAGAATCTGAGAATGACTTGACTTGTCGGAGTCTTGCACCATACGTACAAGTACGCCATTCTTCATAGTAATCCAAGATTTACGCTTTGTATCTTTATTCGGATCACCTTTCGTTGCAAGAGTAAAGAATTTCTTTAGAGTCGGATCCTCTTCTTGCTGCTTTATAAATGAGTCACGAGAAATTACCAAGGGATCATCTTGGTTATGCACTTCATTATCTTCAGTTGGTGAAGATTGAGGCACATTAAGAGCTTGAGCTCTAGTGACTACAGCATTAGCGGTTTGCATATTCTGCTTTTCCCAAACAGAAATTTGTTGTAGAGTCCATTTTTTGACTCCGTGAATACGACCGATGATAAGATCAGCGATCGGATTCGGCAGAAGACATGCGTGTACATCTCCTGTAAAGAAAGGAGTAGCAATCCTAATGATAGCAGTAGAGTATTTCTCTAAGGTGCCGCCAAATGTTACACATTTGACTACTTTTCCAGTGGCACGAGAAGGATCTACAAGCGACTGTCTAACACCAATTGTGGTGCATCCAGAATAAAAAAGAACTGAGACTGGATTGTCATTTACTAAACCTCTATGTAATACAAGAGAACCTCTTCCATCATGCGCGACTGACGCAGGAAGAGCGGGAAGAGGATGGCCACAACTTAAAGTGGACACCGTAGTTGGTTCAAATAATGTTTTGCATTGGGGGCACTGAGATGCTCTCCCAAAATCAAAAGCGGAACAAGCCATATTATTAGCATCATTATTATCTTTAGTCTGCTTATAGGCTTCATGTGACTCTTGCTGTGCAGAGTTTGCCTGATAATGTGATTTATGTCTTTTGTATTGGGATCTACCTTGATTATTATTGCCTCTGTAATCATTATTATTTCCTCGATTGTAACCCCTATTTGGGTTTGAGTCATAATTCTCATGGTTACCATTATCATATTCATTATAATGAGTATCTCTATAATTATGGTCTTGTTGTCTCCTATATTGACTTCCTCTGCGGAAATGCCTATAATTATGACCACGTCTGTATCGAGGGCTGTCAGCTTGTCTCCAGTTCTTCGCAGAAGAACCCTGAAATGATTGGTTTCCTTGGTTTTGATAACTATTATGGTTACCTTTTTTTCCAAACTTGTTTTGTTGTCCCTAAAATTTGTGTGAATAATTAGGGTTGTATGGTGTTGCTGATGCAACTGGCATACTCTCTTTAATCTTAGTGTTGCTAAGAGTTCTGTCAGGGTGTGCAGTGACGTATTGGTCACAATATTCTTGCATTTCTTTTAGTGTCTTGGGTTTACGCTCATGTAGGAATTCCAAGAAGGGTTTATTAACACATGACATAATCTTGTCCCTGAGCAACAAGTCCATAAGGGCTTCATATGTCTTTTCTGTTTTGGACAACTCAATCCAACGATTAAATGTAAGACGTGTCCTTGCAATGAATTCTGAGAATTCTACCCCTGATTCAGGTACCATTTTCTTAAACAAAATACGGTAACCTTCCTCAGTTAACTGGTATTTTTTCAATAAAGCCGCTCTAATAACATCATAATTATCCTTGTCAGACTCTTCAACCAAACTTAAACTAGTCAGAGAATCACCTTTCAAATTTTCTGACAATTGATTAGCATACTGTGATTTATCCACATTATGAGCTCGGCAGGAGCGTTCAAATCTTTCCAGCCAGAATGTTATATCATCACTGGAAGGATTGAACGCTGGTACCTTGACCTTATAAGTAAAGGGTTTACCACTGTTACCATTTGACTGATTAACATTACTCATATTTGTCAATTTCAATTTTTCTAATTCAAATGTTAACAGTTCTTTTTGATGTTCATGTTCTCTTATTGCCTTTCTCTCCTCAGCTTCAGCTTCTTTGTCTAATCTCTTTTGTTCAGCTTCTCTGTCTAATCTCTTTTGTTCAGCTTCACTTTCTAATCTCTTTTGTTCACCTTCTCTGTCTAATCTTTTTTGTTCAGCTTCTCTGTCTAATCTCTTTTGTTCAGCTTCTCTTTCTAATCTTTTTTGTTCAGCTTCAGTTTCTAATCTTTTTTGTTCAGCTTCAAAGTTTTTTTCTTCCATTTGAAGCTTTCTCTCCTCAGCAGCAGCTTTTTTCTCCTCAGCAGCAGCTTTTCTCTCCTCAGCTTGCATCTGCAATCTTAAATTCTCAGCATCTATCTTCTTTTGTTCAACTTCTGCTTTCCATTTATTCTCCTCTTTTTGCTTCTTCTCTTCTGATTTTAATACCATTGCAAATTGAGCAGTTGCAAACTCCTCTAATTCCTTACCAGACTTATCAAGGGATTTCCCTTGTGAAATAAAGTATTCCAATGTAGACATGATGCCTAATAATGATAGCAATCAGTTGACACAAAAATGTAATCTATTTCCAAATAAACAGGAGCAAGTTCTCAATGAACTTGATTAATTAGCTCACAATCCCAATCTCTGTGGGAGACAAGCCTTACAAAGGTCTTGTATACTTTCTTGTACAACAATAATAATAATCAAGTACTGGTCTATACTATAACATACGTGTAATCAACTATCTCTTATCATATGTCAACCAAAGACATTAACAAAGGACAAGCATAAAAGACAATATGAAAACAATTGCAGAAATCAACTAAGTCAAATAGAGAAATCAATGAAAATAATCACAGAATCTGTGACGACAACTGCAATGAAATCAACAAGACAAATAACGCCACAGTGTATAAACATAAATGATGTATAGAACTGAAAGATAGGAAAGGATAGACCTACAAATACAAACAAATCAAAACAAAACTAAAGAACACAAAATTATTAACAAAAACAACGAAGAAACGAACACCTCATCACAACTAACAAAAATAGCACCAGATGTTGCCAGCAAATTTCCAATAAAGAAAATTGCTCCCTATAGAACACTAATATAAGACCAATATTACTCGGTATACCTTATACTAGTCACCTTCCAACCAGGCCCGCTATATAGACAACTATTACATATAAACAGATAACATGTAAACATAAATACATATAGCATACAATATATAAATGCATATAATATAAAGCAATGTGTTGTAGAAGTGTCTGCAGAGAAGGCTCAGTATTACATTAATATGGTTCAGTTTTCAGTCAAATTAAACTGCCACTTTATTAAATAATAGCTCTCTGTTTTAAATTATTATACAGTTCTGCAATATGAACACACAAGAAGATCCACCGTTGACGTGTAGACTTCTAAGTTCACTAGTACTTCTGCTAACACAGTTAAATGTCCACTTGTAAACAACTTGCCGTGCTACGCTGTCTGTTCTATGTAATTATGCCTGTACGGAGCAAAATGTCAACAGCGGTGACCTAGATACAGTAATCGCTTCATAGGTCACGTGAGGAACTGTCAATCAAGTGTAGACTAACACTGCTGGTGTGTCGTATCAGGCGTCAGGGAAACGAACTGGTATCAGTAGCTGTTAACTTCTGGCAATGTCTACTGTGCAGGTTAAGCCCAGAAATCTGGCCTACCACATTGATAAACGCCTTTTTTCCTTGTGGTAATAATGATAAAGGCTGTTATTCTTGGATGCTGTATACTGTGTTTTATCAGTGTACGTTTTAAAGATGTACTGGGACTGAATAGTCAACTCAAACAACCGAGCACAGTGTCAGGTGTACAGGTCATCTTGCTCCAAACGTCTTGAGGACTCAACAAGGATGTAATGTGTATCATGAGTGATAGAGTGACTGTTAATACGCGAATGTGTGAACTGTTTTGTAGAGTTGACTGGAAGTACAAATACTCACTCATATGTATCAGAAGTCAAGGATACAGACTACTGTGAACATTTCAACAGTTTAATGGGACGCACACACTTGACAGAACGGGTACAGTTGCAGGAACACAGGTCCACATCAATAGCATATTGTTGACCCACGGTGTACAATAACAAATTGGCATACATGTTGAGGAAAATCACAATGGAACATCAGTATACAAACGTTCAGGGTTCCATATCTCATATAAATGTTCATCAGGCCTTACTGACTGATCATGTCAGTTAATATGTAATGTTTAACAAATCTTCATCAGGCCTTACTGACTAGTCATGTCAGTTAATCAATAATGTTTACGGTGACTCCTAGACAGAACCTCCTTTAGCATAAATGTAGTTTGCACCCAAGCGGAGATTTCTTTAAATAGCATTCAGCAAATATCTTCTGAGCGAATGTTAAATCACCCGTAATAGATTTTCCTTTCATAAGTGTGATCTCTTGATCATCATCGGATAATAAGGGCATCCCTGTTCTCAGATCGATGACTGACAATAGGCAGGATTCCAAGATGGCTCCTGGTCCTGTAAACATCGCTCACCATAACGATGCACGACTAAGCTTCAATAAAGATTCAATTCATGAATATTAGTTTCCACAAACATCAGCATAATCTGTTCTCATAATTGCTGTATAGAAACATAATCAGTGCTGCTAGATAATATGTCGTTCTGACATACTGACATAGGTAGATTCATGTAAACGTCTGCCCATCTTAAGCCTAGGAATGAACGAAGTCAGCAAAAGTACGTTTACCTTGACATAAGAATACACTAGCAAGCACAAACGCTCTCCCGGCGTTATAGAATCACCACTGGGGAACTCATAGACTAAACAATCCTGGAAGAAACTATCTTCGTCCCCATGATAAATTGAAGAGATCACAAACTCGTGGGCATGTCTAAGACATGACTTTCCGCCATAGGCTTCTACATCACCAAAGGACTCTCTAACGTCTCTTCATCCGCCGAAAAGCACCTGACCCCTAAAGTACAGTACAAGAAAAATAGTTCCACTTAAACATACTAAGATATCAAGATATAAGACATACTCGTCCTACATAGACAAGAACTACACATAGATTCGGGCCATAGACATTCTGAAGCAAGAACAATCTATTCCTAACCAAACACAGAATAGACCAAAGCAAGTCTAGATTCCTCCGCCGAGTTCGACTTTCAGGAACGATACAAGGAGCGATAACTCACAGAATGAATACCCATCGCCTAATCTGAGTTCTGTCCCTTTAGACCGAAAAACATGCATTCAAAGATAAATATATCTTTATCAGACAAATAAATACATTTTCCATTTGTATGCGTAATCTGTGCCACCAAAGAATATGTGCACAACAGCAGACCGGGAAAAGATGGGTCTCGAAGATGGGGACGGGAGTTAAGAGATTAATTTTACCATATATTTTTATTATTTTTACCTGTACGTGGTATGGTGTAAAAACCATATTAGCATTACAACATGTACAAATTTTTTGTTACTCATGTGATAAAACAACATTAAAAAAATTTATAAATATAAAATGGAGAACAATTTATAAATTTGGATGATAGTTAATAACTAATGTTTGCATGAAATGAGAGGTAGGACTTGTTCCCAGAGTAAGCCGGTACCAGCTGGTTTACGGAAAACAAAGGATGTCTTGGAGCGCAAGAGGCGTACCGGGGCAGGAGAGAAACTATTGAAAGACCAAATTAAAAGAGAGTGGTCGGTATGTGTTGCACAAAGCTTTTCCCCCAAATATGGCAGGTTTCAACCAGAAATGGTTGAGTAGCCCGAGGAGCTAGCACACAGTCACGAAAAGAAAGACGGGAGTTAAAGGATATTTTTGGAAGTAAGAGGAGGGGTTTCCCCCCAAATTTGATACATAGATGTACATTGTTGGTACACATGTGTAATACCTTATAAAACCAATCATACTCATATTTCAAGCATCTAATATATTTTTGATGGACATGCATGCATTAAATTTTTTCGCATAAGCACAAATTTAATCACTTTCAAACTATAAAAAGTAAACTATATGTAATACATTTCGCATAAGGATTTACTGTCAAGATATGGTGAAATTTTATAACAGGTGTGGTCTATTTTTAACATATATACATTTGAAAGAAAAATAACATTGTCAAAGGTACTCCAGATATTACATAGTAAAAGGAAACGTCGCACACACACTCTCAAACAATGGTGTTATTGCAATTTAAAGGAAAAACACTTTCCTAAAATATATGATTTAAGATATTTGCAATATTATTACATAGGTAAAAAAAACTGCACCAACACACACGCACTTATACTCAAGGAGGCTGAAAGGGGGTGTTTGCATTCTGAAGTGACCAGCGTACAATTCTGGCTGAAAGAAACTTGAAGGTGTCCCCTGGGCGTGATATTGGGAGGACCCCCCCACACCCCTCGGGTTGAAAGGGGGTGGCCATTGTGTGCTGCGTAACGCTTTTCTCTTGGTTGGGTAAGTTTCGACTAACAATGCGCTAGTTGAGCTCACTCAGCCTAGAGCAGCCTTAAAGGCGGCTAGACACACCGGCCCGACGAGAAAGATCCAGTTAGGAGGGGTAAAATTGTAATCCGTCCAATACCACAGTGACCCAATGGGCCGCGCATCAGATATTAAGCTGATAAGAAACATACTTCCTTCCACACTGTTCTTTATTCATATAAAACTTCGATGACATTTACATTTCCAAGGTGTATATACATATAAAAACTTACACATACATACTACGTACAGTAAACGCTGGTGAAATTGCCAATGCCTTCTGTAGGAAGACATTTAAAAGTATTTGCGAATTAAAGTGGCGGTATTTGAACACTGCTAAATTCCTAAAACTCCAAATCAAATATCTGTATTGTGATAATAACATAAGAAGTGATGTCTGTGTGTTTGGTGTTGTTCTTGGGGTCATGTGTAGAAAAATAGCTCGGTAAATGTCTACGGGTTGTGTCGTGTGTGAGGCAATCATATCTTGCAACGCTTTCCTCATGGGTATGACTGTATTGCACCTGTAATAAATATGATCTTCAGTTTCCTGTATGCGTGTTTTGCACAGCTGACATTGTGATATTTGCTTGGATCTGTGGGCTTCTCGTTCTGTTGTGGTCGTCATGTTGTATATGATCCTAAAGGTCACCTCTCTTGCGTTTGCAGTAATGTGAGGGTTGTGTAAGTTGGTGAAGGTGTCAGTATAATTTGTCTTGAAGTATTTCTGTCCTCTTTTAATTCTGGGATGTAGTGGGGGTGCTTGTGGTTTGACTAAGTGTTTGTAGATTGCATTTGTTTTCTGGTGAATTGAGTTTTCGTGTCCGTGAATGGCTTGTATGCATGACTTGTAAAATGATGGTAGTGGGCCGAAATGGTGCGGCATTGAGTTATTTAGTGGTCTCAGTCTGGTGAGTCTGAGCCCCAAGTAATAGTGTGCTAGCGTGTGTTGCTCTGGATGTTTGATGATGCTCCCTACGTGTTTGAATCTAAGTGCTTGGATCTTTGTCTGTATGTCCTGGAGTGCAATCCCTCCCTGTTTCTTTTCTTGTATAAGTGTCTTATGTTTTATGCTGTAGATTGTGTGACTAAAAATAAATCTTCTGATCTGTTTGTTTATGTCTGTAATGGTCTGTTTCGGGGGGGTCAAAAACTGTGGCTACGTATAGTAATTTGGGAATGAGATAAGTGTTTATAATCGTGCTTCGTCCAAAAATTGTTGCGGTTTTGAATTTGTATCTATGTAGCATGTCTGTCATTTGTGATGTTAGGTTCTGCCATGTGTCTTTGTGTGTGCGGTTTGGGTGTGAAGGAAAAGTGATGCCGTAGATTTTGATGTTGTTTGTTGGTGCAAGTCCAAATGGAAAGTCTGTTTTGTTTTTCCATTTGCCTAGGCCCATTATTGTTGATTTCAGTACGTTTAGCTTAGCTCCACTACCTTTACTAAAGTCTGTGAAAGTGTTTAGAATGTTTGCAATAGACTTGTCGTTAGGTGGGAAAAAAGGTGGTGTCGTCTGCATAAGCAATCAACTTCTGCTCGCCTTTCCCTGGTATAAAAGTGCCGTTAATAGAGCTGTCCTTTCTAATTTTTTCTAGCATGGGTTCTAGTGCTAGATCATAGAGTAGGAGGGAGGGAGGGCACCCCTCTCGCGTTAGCCTGAAAGTGTTGGTAAAAGTATGATTCACCAAAACCTTGCTTTCAGGCTTTGTGTAAAGGATTTCAATCCATTTCCTAAAGATTCCACCTATATTGCAATGTAGTAATGTTTTGTGAAGGTATGAGTGTGATATTCGATCAAAAGCTTTCTCTTGATCGAGAGATAGGATTGACGACTGACAATCCTTCTCGTGTGTGTAGGTGATTATGTCTCTGATGAAATGTGTGTGCTGGTGGATGTTTCTGTGTTGAACGCTACACTGCTGGTCTTCGTGTATGAGGGTGGTCATGAATGGTTTTAGTTTGTTTGTTAGAGTTTTTGTTAAAATTTTATAGTCTACGTTTAGGAGAGATATAGGTCTGTAGTTTTTAAGGAGTGTTTTGTCTGAGTTGTCTTTGGGTATAAGAGTGATGTATGACATGTTCAAGCTTGGTGGAAGTTCTTTTTTCTCGAAAGCTTCTGTGTACACTTTTAATAGAAGGGGGCCTAAGATGGGAAAAAATTGTTGATAAAATTCTGTTGTGAGTCCGTCTGGCCCTGGTGATTTGTCTTTTTGCATAGTGTTTATTGCGAGTGTTATGTCTGTAAGTGTCAGCTCGGCATCTAGACCTTGCTTGTCTGCATCTGATAGTTTCTTTGTAAAGTGCATAAATGTGTCTTGTATTCGTGACTGTACGTTTTCTTCTGTGTACAGGTTTCTGTAGTAATCTTCAAAAGCCTGTACTATGTTTTGTGTTTCTGTCTGTGTGGTTCCGTCTAGATCCACTATTTGCCCTATTTGTCTGCATCGTTGTATGTTTTGTTCTATTGCCATGTATTGTTTACTGGGCGTTTCTTGCGTGATTGTGTTGAGTTTCGTCCGTAGTAGGGCACCTTGAAACCTATGGTGCTTGTATTGTTCTAGCTGGTCTTGTAATGTGAGGATGTTGGGTGAATTACTGACTGTTTGTTTTGTAAGCTGTATTGCATCTTCTATTAGTTTCTCTTGCTTTATCTTGTCCTTGTGTATCCTAGCTGACATTAACTGCGTTCGTTCACGTATTGTATTTTTTAGTATTTCCCAGTGGTGTTGTATGTTTTCTGTTGGCACATCAGTTGTGTATGTAAGGATGAGTTGAGTCATATGTTCTATGTATGTTTTGTTATGGAGTAGAGTGTTGTTGAATTTCCAGTGTGGAGAGCGTTTGAAATGCATGCTTGCCTGAGAAGAACTAATGGTTGCGAGTACTGCTTTGTGGTCTGTAAACTTCAGTTTCTGGTATGTGTCTGGCTTGAATTGTGTGGTGTGTTGATGGTATATAGATTCTGTCTAATCTTGAGGCTCTGTTGTGTGTTTTGTTTGCGTGTGTGGTGTTCATGCTTTGGAGATGTGCATGTCTGTATGCGTCTGTTAGGCTGTGGGTGTCTATTATGGTCTGTATTATGTCTAGTTGGTGTGTGTCTTCTCTGTTGGTTCTTCTTATCTGTGCTCTAACCTCACCACCTATCAGATCCATATCTGTCAAAACACAGTTAAAATCCCCACCTAATATAATGTTGTGTCCTCTGTATAAGTGTGTGAGTAAGTTATCTAGGCTATCGTAAAATTGCGGCTGATGACTATAGTTTGCTGGGGCGTGTATGTTAACTATCGTGTACGTGTGTTTCTTGTTTCCTACGTGAACTATGGCTATTTTACCCTCGGTGTCCCTGTTTTTCCTAAGTATTTCCCACCTGTCCGATGTTTGTAGTATAGCTGTTCCTGAACCAGTGTTGTGAATGGCTAAGCTAATACAAGAATGCCTTAGTCCTAACTGGGTTGTGATCTGTGATGCGTGTTCGTCTGTGTGTATGTTGGTTTCTTGTAAAAGTATAAAATCTGGTTTGTGTTTATGTATTAGTGATATAATGTGACTTAGTTTGGCACGGACGCCACTTATATTTATACTTAAACATAACATTTCATCCGCCATTTAAAAAAACTAAAATACATTGAAGTAGTATTGTAAGTATAAATGCTATAATGATTGGTAACATACCCGTGGTGGAAGATAATTTACATTTGTAGGATGTCTTTTTGGTCCTGGTCCTCGTCTGCGTCGTTTGTGATGTCGATTATAAGTCTAGCAGGTGTAAGGATCTGGGATAGGTCTGCATGCTCTTCTGTTGGATCGGTGTATCTGCTAATGTCATTAGCCTTGGGTGTCTCGGTGGGTGCTGGTGTTGTATTTTGGCTCGTTTTAGTTGTTTTCGCCACTGTGGATGGTCTTAAAGGCTTCTGTCTTGTCGTGTCCTCTTTTTGGGGGCTATCAGGTGCAGACTGCCGCCTTGGTCTTTTTCTGACGAGTTGAAAGTCATCATCTGCAGGTGGTGTTTCTGTTGAGTGCAAATCTTGAGGCCCCTCTTTGCCTTAGGTTGGCACTGCTGTTTCTTTTTGTGGCAGCTGTGGCCACGAGGTGGTTTCAGTTGTGGTTGGTGCTGCTAGTGGCCTTGGTCGTTGTTGCATTGTGGTCTTTTGTTGCACCAACTTTGTTGCAAGTCATTCAATACAGTTCCTTTTTTATTAATACGAGTGTTCATTATTTCTGGCCACATTTTTATTTGTTTCTCTTTATCATTTGACTTCTTTCTCTTGAGCGATCGTGCTGATATATGAAGGTGACGAATGTTGGGTGAAACTGATCAAACTTCAACGATAGTTAGTTGATAAGTTCATAGGTGGTAAGATGCTAAGTGGCGATGCTATTTACGGCACCACCCCAGATTGGGCGAAGAGAGGCTCACACAAGAAGCAGAGGTGAGGAGAAAACGTCGAAAGGAGCACCAGGAAAAGAAGCAGCTGAGGGCTGCCACCTCAGGGGCGCATTCCCATAGTCAGTTATGACTGAAGGGGCTATTATTATTATTATTATTATTAGGTGGTAAGAGTCCACAAGATACATTTTATTTACGGTAACGAAATCCACAAGACATGGTATTAATCAAATATACATATTGTTCATGCAAAATATAAGAGCGTCTCCTGTATTTAATTCATCAATCGTCACAACGTCTGGCTATTTACTTGCGATTCCGTATGTCGGTAATCCGGTACTGAATAACCAAAAGTTTGGCGATATTATAATTTGGATACTTATTAATAATATACTCCCTGCAAATCTTCTTGAAACGAAGAATGATTCATCCGTAAAAATGAGACGTTATTTGTATCCATAACAAGTTGGCAGACCCTATTGCATTATAATAGAAAGACCTCTACACAATTACTATCATTAACGGTAGTATTGAAAAGTCACGTCTGACTAGGACGAAATTCAGGATACGAAGGGTACAATTATAATGTTGCCACGTGTTAGCATACCAACGCAACACATCATCATAAATCTAGGCAACTATACCTATAGGCGTTCAATACCGTGAAGCACGAAATATAATATATATATATTAATAGCATTTCAACCCCTTAATGCATAACTTTAAAAGTGCTCACTATAATAGTGGTTAACCTCATAAAAACCCTGTCGTAACAGTTGTTGTCCAGGTTTCTTCGAGCACTTATTTGCCCAGTGGGTGTCTTCCCCACAGTGTGGACATACCATCCTCCGACCTGGCATGGTGACGAGGACCTTGTGTTGTTGTTTTGCAATCTGCAAGTCGATAAAGTGTGGAACTGGCGCTTCTGGGCAGAAGAGGACTCCCCATTTGTCGGAAGCGTTCCGGATTCGGTAGACCTCTGCTTCGGGGTCGCCGGTCACTGTTCTTGCAATGGTCTCCACCGCATGTTGTTTGATGGATGGAGGGAGCCAGTTCAGGGTCGCTTTCGTCCGCTCTTTCTCCAGGTGTTCAATCATGATGGTGAGTTCAGGGTTCGTCAACACTATCTTCTTGCCATGCAGTCTGGAATACATTCTGGTGTGCGCCTCTGTCGTCAGGTTTGCGTACCATCGTACAGGGTTCTCGAACCGGTACAGTGCTGCGATGCCGTCTGTAGGCACTCCCCCGGGCCCACCAAGACACTGGTGAGAAAGGACAGGGACGCCTTCGCTGCTGCCTGTGGTCCGGAGACGGAGAGAACTAAGGTTCCCGCCTTCGAGAGCATCCATTGTGAGGCTGACGGCTGCAGTGATTCTCCCTGGTTCCATGGTTGGACGAGACGGTGGAAAGGACTGGTGAGCTGGAAACACTGCTGGAGCAGAAACTCTGGTCGTGTCTGGTCGTGCACTCCGGTGGTTTGCTCTGAGAAGAACAGTTTGAAACTCTGGTCATGGCTGGTCGTGAACTCCGGTGGTTTGCTCTGAGAAGAACAGTTTGAAACTCTGGTCGTGGCTGGTCGTGAACTCCGATTGTTTGCTCTGATAAGAACAGTTTGAAACTCTGGTCGTGAACTCTGGTGGTTTGCTCTGAGAAGAACACTTTGATCTTAGCCAAAAGGCCGAGAAGCGAATCAATCACGTTAATGTCAATGTACTGCTTATTTGTGTTTAGAAATCACTTTTAAACAGTAAAGTTAATTTGTTTATTTTAATCCTGTAAGGAAAAATGGTAATGTTCCAAATAGGCTTGAGTCCACTTCACGCGCAAAATCTTGCAGAGCTTGAAGTTTCTCGTAAAAATGACAAGTCCATGATTGTTGTCTATACAATCCTTAGTAGACAGAAAATCTTTAAGTTTCGGGAACCTGTAGCAAAGTCACGTAGAACATTTCAATAAACTATGACGTGATTATTTCCCTTGTAAATCTGGTACAGGTTGCAATTAATGTGTTATGTCCCTTTTGAAACCAAATTGCGTTACAGAAAGTCTTACTTACTTACTTAGTCGTTCCCCTTCTACTGTGAGGTGTAGAGGTTTGGAAGAGAGAGCGCCAGACTATCCTATTGGCTGTCTTCCTCCTAGCCTGGTTCCATTCTAGTCCTCGGTCCTTCAAAGATTGTCTAATGTTGTCCTCCCAGCGAACTCTGGGTCGTCCTCGGGGTCTGGATCCTTGGCTCTTTGTTTCCCATGCTTGTCGTGGTATCCAATCTTCTCCCATTCTGCAGACATGGCCAGAAAGTCATTGCTTGAAAATTGCGAAACTGTCTTGACTTGAATATCCGGAAATGTTTATAGCACTTTTCCTCTGTAGACTTGTTGTAGAACTGACAGTTCAAATGTAGATATAATGTGTACAATATTCTAAGACGATCGATATACTACACGTCTTGAAAGAAATTTCAACAGCATCATCGTGTGTCTGTGCGGGTAGCGTTGTTGTAGCAAAACCTGGAATAACGCACCTTCTTTGATCATTATAGAGCACTGTTTCTTGACACGCAAAATCATCAGCACAGGCGATTTGAGTGCAGCCAAGGCTGTTTAGTATACTGTTGATATATTGAGCTGTGGTTTACATAGACGACGGAGTGTCCCAATTCATCCGGGCAACACATCGGTTTCACTTTTGTAGCTCAGATACTGTAGACAAAAGAGTTGCAACGCCAAACTGTAGCAAAGACAACCGCACCGCTGTAGTAAATCATTTTTTTGATCCAACATGTGGTGACTTTAGGAACAGAAGGAAATAGAACAAAATGTAAACTCAAACCTAATGAAATAGCACAACAGCATTTCATACATTTAAAGTCACATCACTTGTATGCAATAAGACAATACTATCCGTCGAGTTCCATCCTATCGACGAGGACAGCACTGAAATATGAAATAAAAACAATTAGACAAGTGTTGTGTATAGCAAACCAACCTGTATAAGAACAGCGAAACTATTCTATAGTACGAAAAATTAACTTCTTAAGACAGAAGAATCTTGCAGATGAAGTAACGTATTTTACCTCTCTAGATCAAGAAAAGAGATATTAATGACTCTTATTCTGATTATGGAAAGTTATAAGTAACAGAGAGAATATGTCGCTAGCTGCGACTAAAGGTAGTGGTAGATATTCCATATCATAATATAGACTTGGTAAAGTACATAGATGAGTGTAATCCATCTGCACCATCATCACTCAAAGAATAAGTATGTATTCTGACAGGAACATGCAAATATTCTATAATGCAACAAGTGAACACCAATTTGTATCACCTGCAAAAGAAAGATACAATTTCATTAAAACCGCCATACAATGTAGTGGCTAGCACAATCCGCATTAGATCATGGGGTGTGAGTGTCTGAAAGAACATAATGCAAAACATTAATATTCAAGATGTTACTTTCTAGGCTGGACATGGTGTAGTTAGTAGTACTAACACCCTGTGAATTCATCGATATAAAATAAACTATCTGATGAATGATCATCAAACTGGCAATTATCAATGGACTATTTAATGATGAAAAGAAGCTATATTTCCTTGAAATAGTCTCATTCTGATATCATCATGCAACTAAGCATGTATTTATAAAGAGACAGTGCTCTAGTAGTATTCACGTAGGCATGTCGTTTGACATACTACTTCATAATATTAGAAACAGTACGTTAGGGATACTTCATAAGATAATCCTAAGGGCCGAAGGGCGAGAGCCCAAGTGCCGCTGGATCAATAACAACAACAACAACAACAACAAGATAATCCTAAAGCCTGGTATGGAGCATACACATACCATAGACATGCTTGTAATCCAGTGAGTATCCAAAACATCACTGCACTGGTATAATAGCAATATGTGCATAAGCTAGTAGTTCATACAACCAAAAAAAACCCACTTCTAGCTGAAATAGAAGATTATAGTTAAAGAAATTAATGTTGTTTTACCCATTAATAGTAAGTTAATAGTAATTCGGAACTGAATGAGCACCAATATCACACAGAACAACATTACCATCTGTTTGATGATTCATGATGCATCATCTGTATCTCAAGACAATGGTCTTGAAGACAGAAACCGTTGTCACTATCGACAACCCTGCGTGCATCACCATGTGAATAGAAGTAAACAAGAGCCTCCCCAACATTATAGTTGTTAGTAGGTAGAAGCCTTACATATTTCACATTAGCAGTGAATTGAAAAAATTCACCTACTGTCTGCCATGTAGAATCTGGTGGCAGATTTTGCACTAGAATGGTGCGTGAATATGCACCATTATTACCTTGATAATTGTGGATATTATTTCTTTTCTTAGATGCACCATGCTTATTGTAGGGTCCATCATGCTGGTTGAACTGAGCATGGGACCTCCTTCTATTCATGGCTGCAGGTTTAGATCCTGTCTGACAAGACAGCATCCCTGGCATGTCGAAACCATTTTTACTAGATGCATTTGTATTATAGTCCGTTCACCAATTGATGTTCAACTTTGAAATTTGTTTTTAAAAAAAACTACCTGATGTAATGAATTTATATTTTGCATGTAGTCTTATATTATCCATGACGTTACAAATATGTTGTTGTTAAGTTAATTTTATTCAAAACTATATTGTATACGACACGGTAAATTTTACATGTATACCTGCACACATGTCTTCTTGTTTTGAAGGAGTATAATTACATTGTTTAATGTTTTTCATATCTCAATTAAGTTACATTTATCTCAGTCCATATCTGACGATTCCATTAGATTAACAACTATTAATGGCTGGATAAACTGTAATTCATCACGTTGCCAGTATTCTTCTTCTTCATGGAGCACATGATCTACACATTTCTTTTAGAATTGAAAATCTGTCTTTTTTAGGGTATCATGTGTAAGAACTTTCACGTCGCTCATTTTAAATGTGGTGTTCTGTGCTGCAACCTGTCCTTTGATTTTAGCCCAAAGTAACTATTGGGTTAAGATGCGAATGATAAGGTGGTAGTCGAAGAGAGTTGTGACCATATGATTCAATTATTTTGTCAACGCAATACACCTTAGTCTTCTTAGTCTGTTTCACAAGCTGTAACAATTCAGGTTTCAAATATGTATTGTCGACATTGACATTTTCATTCCGTAGCCAAGTTCTTATTTCATCTTTTGTGCTTGAGGAAGTTGGTACTTTGCTTTCCTGAGCTACAACATTGTGATAGGATGCATTGTCCATTACAATACATGATGGTCTGTCAAGAATGGGGAGAAGAGTTGTCTATCCAAGAACGAAAAATATGTCCATTCATTTCAGTCTGGTAGTCCCTACCATCTTTTGAAATTGCCTGGAACATTAGTTCTGCGTCATGGACAATTCCATTTTCACTGCTGCCAGCATGCGCAATTATAATTCGTTGTCCTTTGCTACTGGGAATTGTCCTTTTATGAACACTGTCAGAAGATTGCCATTCTTTCTCATTTGTATGGTGCGAATTAACCCATGTTTCGTCTAAATATACTATATCATATCCGTCCATCCTTTGTGCTTGTATCTGTCTAAGTAATTTGCTTCGTGCAGCAATTAAGTGTGGTTTTTCACATAATACATTCCTGCCTCCAATAGATTTGCGAAACTTAAAACCGACGGACCTTACAACTTTCCAAAGAGTTGTTTTTGAGATATCAATATCACATTCCTTTAGCAGCTTCACTTTCAGTTTGCATAGAGTGACAAGTTCATTTAACGAAAACATTTTGAAAATCTCGCGTTGAATAACTTCTTCATCGAAGTTGTCAACTTTTTTTTTTCTTCCTTGCCTGACATTTTTAGATTCAACATCATGTTGTATCCATCGACAAAAAGAAACTCTGTTAATACCAAGCGCAACCTGTGTTCTTCTATCAGGTCTATTGATGTCGTGATATAAACTCCCCTTTTTAGCCTCCCTGCAGAAGTGTCTGTACAGCATTACAGTAACCTTCTTCATAGTTATAAATTTGCACTTCAAACTCATAATAAATGTAATATTATTCTATATGTGCTTCTTCTCTTCTTTGATCCTTAGCCGCCAACCGTCAAAGCAGTCAGTGGCCATCACGCCTAGTGGTGTCTTGTAGGGCAACAACAAATTGATTCCACTTTGCTCGGTCGGTGGCCATCCTTCGTACAGTGCCCCAACTCTGGTTCATTCTTTGCATCTCAGCCTCTACAGTCCTCCGCCAGGTTGTTTTTGGCCGGCCTCTCTTTCGTTTTCCTTCAGGGGTCCAAAGCATAGCTGTTCTTGTGATGGCATCGGGGTCTCTTCTGAGGACATGACCAACCCAGTTCCAGCGTCTGCCAGCTATGATGGTGTGCATGTCCTCTTGCTTGCTACGAGTAAGCAGATCTTGGTTAGTGATGGTATTCGGCCAAAAGATTCGGTGAATTTTCCTTAGGCATGTTGTGTGAAAAGAGGACAATTTCGACATTTCCTTCTCTGTAACTCTCCAGCATTCCGCACCATAGAGAAGCACAGAAAGCACACAGCTCTGATATAATCTTAATTTTGTGCTTGTGCTGTATTGGGAGGACTTCCAGATGTTGTTTAGGCTAAAGAAGGCTGTTCTTGCCTTATTCATTCTGATGTTGATGTCTTTGCCTGCCCCGCCGTCTGGTGTTACTATGCTTTCTAGGTATGTGAAGGTATCTGTCTGTACCAATTGCTTATTCCTTACTGATATGGGCTCAGGGTTGCTCACATTGAGCGTCATGACCTCAGACTTCTTTAAATTGATGTTCAAGCCCACCTGTTGGCTAAACTTATTAACTCATTCATTCCAGAGTTATTTTGCACGCTGTGCCAGACTTTTTTTGTGGGCAGAATTTTATAGAGTGAAGTGTTCATCTTTCAGTCTAAATTTGTTTGTGAATTTTCCTTTGAACATGTACTTATTATATACCAAACTGTAGGGAAATGGATAGAGAATTCAAATATATAATGTCTGTGGTAGTATTAACACAAGTATGTTCGGTATAATTTAATCATTTTGCATGTAAAATTGAAAAACGCTAAAAAGTTGACTGTAGAATACGATCTTACCAAAGACAAATTACTGTCGTAGACAATAAAACTTTCTTTTTAGTCTTCAAACGTCAAGTTAATCCATATACAAAGTAAAAAAAATATGCTTATGGCCAAAATTAGTAGATTTAGTGTTATTCGCACCAGTTTGTCCGTGGTTCTTTGTAAGAAAAAAATAAATTATGCAATCGTGCATTACGTAATTTTCAAACAAATAAATAAGAATAACGTCATATAAATACTTTTTTACTCTTGTTTAATGTTTTAATAGTATCCCTAGCTTCATCTTCTACCAAGAACTAGTGATTAGATGTTACGGTAGGTCTAGTTTTGTTGCTTTTTGATCGGCCAGAATATGACTACGCCCACTCATCAACTAAATCTAGTGTGTCTAGCTTTTCTGCATATATTCCGTATTTTGACAACAAACTGTGACTACCAAACAATCATCATCAATGTCAGCAATGTTTCAAAGTAGTTTGACACAATTATTTGCTTAGGAGACTTAGAAAATGTAAATATAAAGCGTGACATATTTCTCTAGCAAAAACAACGAAAAACGTAAACACGCGAATCTTCACAAAAATTGTGATAATAACATCAAAACACGCACATGTGCTGATTAACTAAAGTCAAATTAGTTGTTTAAATAGTAGCGGAAGTCATTCTACGAGTTTTAATATATGAACTGCATTAAGCGGACGATTTTTAGGGTTTATTCGTGATAAACTAAAAACCACGCTCTGAGCGTTGCTGGGGCACGGCGTGTTAAATTTTGCAACGCTCAGAGCGTTGCTGTGGAGTCAAAGAGTTAAGTCTATCCGTTTTTTCCTGGATGTGTTGATGTGAATGTGCTAGCAGTGCAATGTCATCTGCATATTCCAGATCTTCCAATGTAGAAAATGTTGTCCATCTTATTCCTCTTGGACTGCCCTCTGTTGTCTGGCGCATCACCCAGTCTATGACTGTTAAAAATAGAGTGGTTGATAAGGGGCATCCCT
Source organism: Oreohelix idahoensis (assembly GCA_024509875.1). Lineage (NCBI taxonomy): Eukaryota > Metazoa > Mollusca > Gastropoda > Stylommatophora > Oreohelicidae > Oreohelix > Oreohelix idahoensis. The sequence continues at coordinate 95,825 of JAMPIV010020624.1, forward strand.
GTCGTACTCCTGTCTTCACCTCAAAGGTTAGGTTGCTCTGCCCAACACTGCACGTAAAGTTTGCATAGAGGCTTTTTATGATTGACACTATGCAGCTTGGAATTCCATAAGCCCTCAGTATTTTCCATAAACTGTCCCTATGTATGCTGTCAAAAGCCTTTTCAAAATCAACGAAATTAATGTAAAGCTGTCTTTGCCATTCTGAGCACTGCTCTATAATGTTCCTGAGAGTGAATATATGATCTACACATCTCCTGTTCTTTCTAAATCCTGCTTGTTTTTTCCTCAGTTTGTGATCTACTGCCTTTGAAATTCTCTGTACAATTATCCTGCCTAGTATTTTACTGGGAACTGAGAGAAGAGTGATTCCTCTCCAATTATTGCAGTCTGCAAGATCTCCCTTCTTGGGCAATTTGACAATTATTCCTTTGTTCCACTCTGATGGTGTTGTCCCCGTTTTCCAGACTTGTGCAAATAGTGGTTCTAATAGTTCTGCTGCTAGCTCAGGGTCTGTCTTAAATAGCTCTGCATTTAAGTTATCATGGCCCGGAGCTTTGCCATTCTTTAACCCTTTGATTGCTGTGATGATTTCTTCTTTCCGTGGAATGTCTGTATTCACACCTAGATCGTTTTCAGCTTCAGGAACATTCAATTGTGTCTCTGGTGGTTCCTTGTTCAGAGTTTCTCTGAAGTGCTCTGCCCATCTTGTTTCTTGTCCCTCTGCTGTCGTGATGAGATTACCTTGCTTATCTTACTAATGTAATATTGTTTGCACCTCGTTTTCCGCTGATGAATTCTATATGTGCAGAAAAACAAATTTGTTTCAATATAATACAATGCAGCTATAACTACAATAATTTCACAATACGCCTCCGACTTTACATCAATGTCACACTATTTCAGCTTTCAACAGCAGACTAATGCGGTGCATGAAATGTCATAATTTTGTCTTAAAATATATTTTTTTCTATTAAAAAAACCATTTATTGCCCGTGCAACACAAATGTACTGCTAACGTGCTACATTTTAATACCGGTAGGGGAGTGGGATTTTAATATAACCTGAAGAAGAGATATTTCAAACTAGATACATTTTCTGGAGGAAAAAAATGTTTTCATAACGTCATGAACAATACAATAATAATAATAATAAATTCTTTAAGCACCAAACACGGCACATAAGGCAGAAACCAGTGCTCTCCAGGTTGTTTGTTGTGACGCCACTCCTCTTAGCTCTTGCACATTATTTAGGCCCAACGTTCTTCCTTCTCTTATTATTGTTCTTCTGAGTGTTTCTTTTGGTCTTCCTTTTCTCCTCTTACCCTCAGGAACCCAAGTGAGCGCCTGTAGTGGTATTCTGTTGTTTTGCATTCGTAGGACATGACCGATATATGACCATCGTCTTTTCCTTATATAGTCAGAGACATATTTCTGCCTAGAGTCTTCTCTTATTTGTCGATTAGTCTTGAATTCTTTCCAACTGATGTTCATGAGTTTTCTAAGACATTTGTTCTCGAATGTATTCAGCTTATTCTCCAATGATTTTGTTATTTTCCAACTCTCACAGCCGTATGTTAACACTGAGATAACATTTGAATTAAACAGATGAAGCTTGGTATGTATATTCAATGATCGTAATTTCCAAATGTTAGATAATCTATTGAAGGCGCTAGCTGCCAAAGCAATTCTAGTATGGATTTCTCTTGTTGTGTCACCATCCTGAGTCATTTTACTGCCTAAATAATTGAAACTTTTCAACTTTCTGTATTTTTTTTTTTTTTTTTTTTTTTTTTTTCCCCGTTCAAGATGATATCAAAGGTCTCGTTAGAAAAGTTCATAGCTTTAGTTTTAGAGGCATTTATTTGGAGACCTATTTTAACCGAGAGATGACACAAATTATTTACTGCTTTTTGGGATTGTCTGGGTGTTGAACTTAAGAATGCTAAATCATCTGCGAAATCCAGGTCCCCCAGGAATTTTCCATTTGTCCATTTTATACCTTTGTTCATTGTGGGTATAGTTTCTCATAACCCAATCAATAGCTATTCCAAAAAGTAGTGGTGACATAATACAGCCTTGTTTCACCCCTGTTTCTACTGTAAACCATTCTGTATTCCCTTTATTTGTTCTAACACAACATCTTGCATTGTCATATAGCGCTTTGATTATATTCACATATTTTGTTGGAAAACCATAGATTGTAAGTATCTTCCACAATGATGGGCGGTGTAGACTATCAAAGGCTTTTTGAAAATCGACGAAGGTGATAATAAATGGCGATTGCATTTCCACTGATTCTTCTATAATTGTTCTTAGTGTGAATATTTGATCAATACATGATCGTTTCGGCCTGAAACCCGCTTGTTCTTCTCTGATCTTTTTGTCAGCATGCAATTTAAGTCTTTCTAACATCATGCAACATAATAATTTTCCAGGTACTGATAATAGAGATATACCACGCCAGTTATTACAGTCTGATAGATCCAATACATTACTACATGCAAAATATAAATTCATTACATCAGGTAGTTTTTTTGAAAACAAATTTCAAAGTTGAACATCAATTGGTGAACGGACTATAGTATGCAAAGGATAGTTATCATCATACTTCCTATTGATAGAGGAAAGAGACACATTATGACTTTCATTAGTAACTTTAGTGTCATCTTTTACGACATTCTCTATACTCTTAAGAGCAGGTAAATTATTACCATGTAGTGTGCACAAAGGATGATGGATAGGTTCACCAACAGCCCTGTTTTTCATCTGTTGACAATACTGGTTATATTGGTCCTTATCAAAATAGATTGAACCAAATATGACATCATTAATCCTTTAGGGGCTCCCTGGACACTCTGGTCTGTCCTTTTACGATTTAGGTTCCGCCCTTGTGTAATATTTTTAGCATTACTGCTAGGCTTAACAGGCGCAGATGTAACTTTATCTTGTTGTTCAAGTGACACAGTTTTACCTGTGGGTAAAGGATTAACTGTTAGAACATCTTGCTTACTGCTTATACCGCTATCGGCATGTCGCCAAGACTTACTCTCGGACGAGGCAGTATTAATATGAGCAGACTCACTATTGTCAAAGTTATGTCGATGAAAGTTGTACTTTCCTCGACATGATCCCTTCACTCTTTTATGATGTGATGAACTGAATCACATTTAATGGTTTTGACACTTCGTCCACTAGCGTGCACATAACTAGTGTTAGATAGTAGATTGTTGTTTAGTTCAACATCGAGTAAACCATCTACTCTTCTTCTAGATTTAGCCAATTCTAAATCTTTAAGTGCAATATCATTATTCTGGCCTTAATAGTCTTATCAAGATTCAAAACATTACTCTTATCATCAATGAGTAATTCCTTAGAGGTAGTCACCTCATCCTGAGTCAAACCTTGCTTGTGACCCTGAGGACAATTTACTTTGTTAATTTCAGTATCATGTTCTGAAATATTACTTACAAACTTTGCCTCCAACATGGCTCTCTTCTTTGTTGCCATTTTCTTTAATTTCCTTATTATAGCCTCCTTCAAATGAGGTTGTACTCGGGCAACTTGAACCTCAAGACCTCTAATATTGAGCACCTTGAGCTTGAATTTTGGCTTCCATAGCCTCTTTCGCTTTATAAAATTTTTCTTTAATAGAAGTAAGTTTATCAGTGCAGTCATCACTGATTTTTAGAGGTTTTACTCTGACAAGCTGCAGCGTTGTCTTGCAGTGACAGAATTAGAGAGTTCAAACCTCTATTTTCCCTTAAGGCAGTATCTAAAGACTCCTTATACTTTGAAGACTCTTTTTGTAATGATCCAAAACTAGATCCATTTACATTTGATTGAGATTTTAATACTCTTATCTCATCCTGTAATTCATCAATGATACTCAATAGCTCATTTTCTCTATCACACCAATCTTCTTCTATCCTCATAAGTTGCTCGTCTTCATAGATCTCCAAGGCATCACCTTCCAATCCAAAATTTCGGCCAACCCTTTGCAAATCCTTTAAGGTTGCCATGATTTACAACTATTGTGCTTTACAATAGCAGCAATAATATAAATATATATATGATTACTTTGTGCGTAATATATTCAACACTTTAAAAATCACCCAAGTGTATTTCACCAACAGTTGACTTCAATTCAGAATAATCCAACTTTAAGTAAAAGTGGATAATATTATCATGGATATTCTAGCTAATGGAGCATAAAAGAAATGTACAAACAAGAAGACGGAATACAGTAATTAGAGCTAAAAGAAGCAAATACAAATGGAAAACTTAGGCAGAAATATATGGATTAGAACAATGAAAAATAGTAGCTCTATTTACACATATGACTAGACAATACGATTTTACAACATTAATGACATGTATTAACCCTTTAAACTCTGGCCACCCAGCCTGTAAAATCCCATTCCCCTGGGCTCCTGAGCAAAAAATGCACAAAAAAGACTCTTAAGCAAAACTAGTTACTGTGACAAAACCATATGGTCAGTTTTAACTATTCTATCTCAGATTGACTGACCTGATCATCTCCAATATTCCTGCTTATTGTGCCAGTCCTCCCAGCATGTAGACCCTTCCTTTAGGCACAATAGCTTTCACAATATTTACACCAGAATTTAGTCTTCACTTTTTTGAATGGTCTGTCTTTGTAGGCCATGTCTGGGAAGTTACTAACATGTTTGTTGAATTTGTATGCACACACAACACAAATGTTATTGCCAGTAGCTTGTGGAGACACTTGAGGATGATGCAAGCCCACATTTTGCAGCCTCTGATGTGCATCAACACGGTTGTGAAGCTTCATTGCCGCTGTTCTGTAGTCGCCAGTGAGTGATAAACAGATTTCATTCATGAACATACCAAATGTTCTGTAGCGTCTTCCAGTTACATTGTGGGGATTGTATTTATTCATTAGTATATAGGCATTATTGCATGCCCACATGAAAAATTTCACTATGAGCCGTCGAGGCCAGCGATAATTCTGGCACGTTTTATTGAGACGACAAACTTGGTCGTTGACATCGCAGCCACCCATGAATGTATTGTAGTCAATACAAAGTTGTGGAGTTTGAACATCCACAGTTGTTCCATCCTTGTTTCTCCTTCTAACAGTTCCCATTTCTGTTGGGTTATGATAGTTAGATATAAAATTGATGGGTCTTTGGTCCATCCATACAAGGCAAACAATGTTATTGAAACAGACAAATTCTGATTGCCCCCTGCACATTTTCTTCTTTCCTGACAGTTCTTTTGGATAATATTTCCTATTTGTCATTGCTGTCCCTACTGCAAGTGTTCCATAATCACTGTATAACTTGTCAAAGAGAGTTACACTGTTATAAAATCTGTCCATGACAAGAATATGGTTTTTGTTTGCCAAATCACCTGAAGTCAAAACTCTGATGACGACACTACCAACAACAACGAGTTCTGGAATAACATCCTCTGTTTTTCCAGTGTAAATTTGCAAATTTAGAATATAGCCTGAGCTCGCTTCATATGCCATGTAAGCCTTTATTCCCCACTTTATGGGCTTTGATTTTATGTATTGTTTGAAGGCAAGTCTGCTTTTAGTGGGAATCATGCCCTCGTCTAAACTCAAGTGTTGTGAGGGTGAATAATAATATCGAAATCTTGGAAGTAACAAATTCAGCATGGGCCTTACTTTGTACAGTTTATCTGCTTTATCCAGAGCAGGGTCCTCTTCATCTACAAGATGAAGAAATGTCCATATAGCAAGAAAGCGATCGCGTTCCATTACAGTGCGAAATCCAGGAGTTTGCGAAATGAAGTTCAAAGACGAGCTGGCCCAGTAATCTTCGTAACGTGGTTTATTCACACTGCGCTCCATTTGAAGACGCAGTCCAAAGAATGCTTTTACCTCTGGCACTGTTACATCTTTATAATTTTTAGCATAGACCTAGTAGCTGGTTGGCTTTTTACTTGCTCTGCACGTCTGTTTGTCTGCTCACACAAATTGTGCCAGAAATTACTGTCGAGGAAAAGTTCCAAAAATTCAATGGCTTTACTCTCAGGAGAAATGGAATCTGGAATATTCTTGGGGCCTATCTGTTCCACAAATGTTGTGTCTATGGTAAACATAGGTCTGAATATATTTGCGGTAGACCAACCTGTATCAAATTTACTTGATACATTGTGTGGGATACGCCCCTTTCCACACCCCTGCACCATAGCCCGATCCCCGAGGGGCCAGGAACAGGGTTAGAACTAGCTTGATCATAATCTGATTCACAAGTTTCGTCACTCGATTCAATTTGTCACTTTCAGAATAATCACCATGTAAATCTAATTCATCATCCTCCGAATCATTGAGCACAAGTTCAACAGCTTGTTCCGTTGTTAGCCTTTTAGAACGGCTGTTTCCTGGATTTTCAACACACCTTTTCATTTTGAAAACAGTTAAAAAATTGCAAAATATTATCACTTCATGGGCGCCGCCATTTTGGTGTAACATTCCACAAGACATGTGTACTTCCTGACGTAATTATTTTTCACACATTTCCATTCCGGCCCCGTCCTGCCAAGCTAGGTGTGTCAGGCCGAAAAAGCGGTCCCTGGGGGTACGGATTATTTACACACAGACCAAAATTTCGGGACCTCGGGTTCAAAAGGTTAAAGAAATGATAGTAAGGTTAGGTGAACAATTCTACTAACAAAAATGTAGCAAACTGAAGAAAAATTTATATAGAACTGAACTACGAATACAAAATAACACTTAACAAGACTTAACAGCTAACAATCATAGGTCATAATTATTTCATTAGCAGCATTGAAAAACCGGCCCCGCTATATGAAACAATCTTAATTCAGTTCCTAAAGAAAACACTTATGAATCCATCGACCAGTCGAGACGGTATTGATGAAAACATAAGTCATACAGTAAACAGAGAAACAATTAGTTACGGAGATATATATTTAAAAAAAAAAGAACTCTGGCAAATAGTATTCTCGGTACCGCACACCATATGTAACTAGAAATATACTCATCTGTTTTGCCAGACAAACAGATCCTTAAGATACAATCACCTATTCCTTCCACAGCGATGAAGTATACTCTAGGTAAACCAGTTTAGGTTTAGCAGACAATTGACTTGAAACAGGACACTGCTCTGGTCCAACATAATAAAATTACGTGATCTTCGGGCTTCAGACTTGAAAATAACACGTATACTTCTGTCAGCAACAACTCGAGACTTGAACATCTTCAGATTGTGACGTAAACTGGAATATACGTTTCTGTAACTGCACATAGGTTAGCTGACGACATCAGACGCCATTTTGGAAATATGAAAATTTTGCAGGAAATAAAGTCCAACGACTTCAAATATATTTCTTGATGTGTTGCAAGAAAGAAAATTCAGGATCTCCAACTTGAGACTCCTAAAATATGTGCCATGACTCGGTGAATAATAATGTAGGTAGAGAAAAACTGCACAGTACTCTGCCGGCTTCTTTCACCAGACGTGACCTACTTTGAAGTTGCGGTTTTCGAGTAGGCGCACAGGCATCATAAAATTCATAATTTTCACTTCAAATACAACTGTTGATCAAAGATCTTTTAGCTTGGCCCCCATTTTATGTAGTGAACCAATTCTTAATCTGGCCCCCATTTAATGTAAGGGTATAAACGCCAGCATGGCTTCCACTACGTTGCACTTCGGGCGAGGTCCCCTCTTTAGACATTAGAAAGGCATCCTATCTGCCAGTGCTTATTGTAAAACACAGTCCTTCTTCACGTACCTGATCCTCACAACACTGAAGAAGATACGAACGCCAGGGTTGACGTTAACACCATGACGTTTAACCCTTTCAGACCTGAATTAGTTTTTGCAAATGAAAAAAATTTTTCTTTCAATTTATTAAGCAATAAGGTCTAAGAAAACAAGAATATAAAACATTTTTATGAAAAATATTTTTCAGGATATGAATTATGTAATGATTCCTATTGGCATCATTGGGACATTGTGATGCATATAGGAAATATATATCGGGTGACACATAAAAGCTCACCTTTACGCTACGATGAGTACAATTTTACACATATTTCAAATCATTTTACATGGAATGCTTTGAAACAGTTCTTGTCCTTGTTTAGGCAAAGAGCAACGTTACACTTTCCACAATTCATTCTACTGTAACTTGTTATACACAGTTTGCATCTTGACTTGTCTGGATTATATTCTGGCCAGTGACTCACAGCATCATACGGCACATCAGCAACAGGACGGGGTGCTCTTTGTACTCTCTTCTTTTTGGATGGTCCTTCCTTTGTTGAGTCTGATGGACGCCCTCTTTTTCTTGGGTCATTGGTTCCCCTTTTCAGGAGGCCAGCAGCTATATCACACACAAAATCAAGTAGTGGTCGGTGTTTTTTCTTTCTTCTGATCACAGTGCCTCCTATACAAAAGCCATGCATTGACACAGGCCATATTTATGAAATGAAATATGACTCTCAAGTAGAAGCGTCTACCCTTAATGTTGGTACGATAAAGCTGAACAAGCATGTCATGGAGATCAACACCTCCCATGAATGTGTTATATTCTTTCACAATATTTGGGCGAGGGACATTCACATGCTGCTTAGCAGCAACAGACCACCGTCTGACATTTTCAACTGGCTCTTGGCTTTTATAGGTGGAGATAAGGTGCACAGCCTTATTGTCAAACCATTTCAATAGAATGATATTTTCTTTGCTTTCCACTCTAAAATCATAGGAACCTCGACCACTCTTTTTCAAAGAGGCATCTGTCTGCAAAGAGCAGCCTGCCAGCCTGTTCTTTCTCACAGTTCCGACCATATGCATTCCCAACTTCTTGAGTTCTACTGCCAGGTCAAAGGAGCTGAACCAATTATCAACAAATACCTTATGGTTCTGGTGTTTAGGCAAATGCTCCACTAGCCTAATGACTACATTACCACTAATGCCTAGAGGACCATCTTTCACTTTTGTCCCCTTGCCTACATAAATTTCGAAGTCATAGACTATCCCACTTGCTCCAGCCCGTGCGAATACCTTAATCCCCCATTGGTGTGGCTTGCTCTTCACATATTGTAGCATAGATGTGTGGGACTTGAGTGGGATCATCATCTCATCTACTGAATTATATTCCTCTGGTTCAATTTTCAGAAAATTGGTTCTCAGAGACTCTATGAATGGCCTGACTTTGAACAATTTGTCGTAATCTTTATGTTCCCTTGGAACCATATTATCATTATTGTTAACGTGCAAATAATTTCTCAATTTGCAAAACCGATCACGTGACATAGTACCTGCTATAGGCTCGTAGCGTGTAGATTCAGCCCAGTACATCCTGTATTGTGGCACATGAACAACTCCAGCTAAAATATGAATACCAATAAATTGGCACATTTCAATCACAGATGTGTTGATACACTTCCCTGTTTTTTCTGTAGAATACATGTTAGTTTGATCCACAAAATTTTTAATGATGCTGTCATCAATAAATTTTTCAAAATAGTTCAGTGGGCTTAAGTCATCATTTGGAGGATCAGAAAATGTGGAATGATATGCCACATCTATTGCTTCCATATTTTTGTGTCGCCAACATCGATTCCTTATCTCATATACTGGTGGCTCCCCGCGATTTTGTCTTCCAATTCGTACACTGAGGGGTGTGTCATCTTCATCTTCTTCTCCATCATCTTCATCTTCTTCTCCATCATCTTCATCTTCACTATCAATCCTATGAATTTCCACAGGCATGCTGTAGCTGTCTGTATTCAACGTTTGACCTGCACCTTCCTGTTCATCCAAAACTATGCCTTGAACAGCTTCTGTCAATGCCACCTCCTCCTCCTCATCATCTTGCAAGTCAGCATCCTCAACATCTGATATATCCCCCTCTAAGAGCACCCAAACTTCCTCGCATGTCAATTGCCTCGTCATATTCTAAAAGAAAAAGATATGAAAATAATAATTATATTGTGATACATAACCTTCAAATGCCTAATCGTATATCACGAAAATAACTAAATAATCATATATTACGATACATACTCAAACTTAAATATTATTTATGTTATATTTGTTCACCAAAAACACTTAAAAAGAGATAAATATAGGCAGAAGAAACTAAAACATTCGCTAAATATTCCATGTAATTGCTAATAAACAACAAGGTGGAACGTGACATATTATATAATCCGTGTTTTACAAATGAACCTGGTGATTCCAAATGGAATCGCTACATTTTGGTAGCAAATATTCAACTTGCGTGCCTATACTCTATAATCAAATATTTGTATTATTCTAAAATTATATAAGTAATAAAAAAAAACAATTTAGATAAGATTTATAAGTTTAATACATACCTGTTATTATTTTCGACAATATCAAGGGTAGCAGGAGCTGGAAACGCACCTTCTATGTCAACAAACAAAGAAAACTGTTCGCGAATGCTAATTTGAAAATTATCAGCTAACAGCGCCCTCTGTCGGCAAGGCCCGGAACGAGCATTTACGATGCCATTTGGAATCATCCGTCGTTTAATATGCGCTATGAAAGCCAAGACAGTTAATGATTCCATTTGGAATCATACGGGCTGAAAGGGTAACAGAGACGTAGCTCCTCAAATATTCATCCATATCATAGGCAATGGCACTCACTAGCCAGTCCATACGTACAGTCTAACATCTTGTAGACTAGGAACAATGTCAGTCATCATGCTGACATATTTAATATTAACATAGTCAACCGTTCCACTCCAATCAGCACTGACACGTCCTTAGGAAATATAATCAAGCATAGGCTCTAAGAGTTAGACTACCTAGCTGATCTGAAGTACACACATCTCTGTACTAAAAGTACATATTTAGAAACACTTTGGAAACACAGCCTTCTCACTTGGAGACACAAAGCCAAAGACCCGGTAACTAGATCGTATCTTCGATCGTAGCCTGCGAAACCACGTCTGCTGAGAAATCTGCAGACAATGTGACGTACTTCCTGTGTTGTCGTAGAAACGATTTGTAAATAGGAAGTCAGCTCAACAAACCAAGTTTGAGAGCGACCTAAAATAGTGTTATGAATTTAGTCATAACAGCCATCAATGTCGAAAAACGCTATTAACATGGTCTTGACATTGGACTTGACCTGTCGTGCCTTCTTCGGCTGAGGAGATGATTTCGTTTGCCACTGGAAGGACATTTGCTTTGTTTCCGGGTCATATCTATACACCCAGCTTTCATCACCAGTTATTATCGAGGACATGAAATTTGCGTTGTTTTTTGCTATCTCAAGGAGGTCAGTGCAAATGGACAACTGATCGTCCTTCTGGTCCTCAGTCAGATGGCGTGGCACGAGTTCTGCTGACACCTGTCTCATGTGCAAATCTTCAGTTAACGATTTTATGGCACGTACCAATTGATATTCCAATATCATCAGCAACCTCTCTGATAGTCAGACGTCGGTCAGCGCGTATCATTTCTTGCACACGTGCTACGAACTCGTCGGTGTTGGAGGTGGAGGGTCTCCCTTGACGGGGGCCATCCTCAAAGGATCGGAGTCCACTTTTGAAACGGGAATACCAATCAAATGTTTTAGATCTACTTAAACAGGACTCTCCGAAAGCTGTTTGCAACATTTCGAGAGTTTCGTAACCAGTTTTTCCAAGACGAAAGCAGAAATCAATGCACACACGTTGTTGAATTTTGCCATCCATTTTTGAAACGCGACGAGCACTACTAGGTCACATCTGCTTATACGCTACCACACAGCGCATGCGCAAAATTACAAACTTCAGGTTTGGTACATATAGTGGCACGTGGTTGACACGTGCACTGTGTTAATATCACCTAGCTCCTTATAACGGTTTTCCGGATAAAAAATGAGTCCCGGAACTTTGTGAACAGGGTGGTAGAATTGTGTACAACCTTGTTCAACGCAGGTAGGTTCTTCTGGATGAGAATGCAGCTACTGTTGTTGTTTCTTGGCACGTGATGTTGCATATAATATAATGTAATGTTATCTCTCACCTTAGTTTGTTGACACAGTTCATCTTTCAGTCGTACACACCAATTCATTGACAACATTTACAAAATCACCACGATAACTAACTATTTCACTGACGTAGTCTCCAATGATAACAAACAAAATCTCTAAACGACAATTAATTCATTGACGACAAGTACTAAAAGGTTAAAATTGTTTATTAGGATAAAATGTTATATAGTTAACTCTGTACACTAAAGTCATTTCATCTGCACTTTCTTGTCTAATACTAACATTAAGAATTATTAATCTTATCAGTATTTAATAATTTGAGAACTTCTGTTCTCTTTCTTCTCAATTAATGTACTATGATCCCCATTGGGACAAACACTTGAGAACCATAGTTCTCTTCATTCTTTAAAAAAACTACATCAACTCACAGGTCACACTGATTCTAAAAATCTTGTATAGAGTAACATCATCATCATCATCATCAGCTGCCATCTCCACAACGAAGGTTGGCTGTAATGGATCTCCAACGTTTTCTGTCTCTTGTCTTGGTGGTGCACTCTGATAAACCCCTTCCTGTCCATCTCTTGATGTTATCTTCCCACTTATAGTGCTGTCTTCCCCTTGCACGTTTGCCTTCAACTCTCCCTTCTATTATGGTCTTCAGCAAGGTGTTATGCCTTTTTATGTGGCCAAAGTATTTTAGCTGCCTAACTTTGATCTCCCTCATTAGTTCTCTTTTCATACCTAGTTTTTGTAGGACCTCCTTATTTGTTTTCTTCTCTTTCTGTTTCACATCTGCCATCTTCTGTTATTATATGACCAAGATAGGAGTAGCTCTTGACTTGTTGCAAGATTTTCCCATTTATGCTTATCTTTAATGTGGGCTTATCATCCATTTTGCTAATTATCATAGTCTTTGTTTTCTCAATATTAATGTCCAATCCATATTCATGACTTATACTCTTCACTTGCTTCACTAGTTCTTGTAACTCCTGTTCCCTTTCAGCTAACAACACAGTGTCATCTGCATCTCGAAGGTTGTTTATTGACCTTCCACTGGTGTTCAGTCCTGGCATTTCCTTTATCTGTCTGACACCTCTTTTTTTTTTTGTGTGTCTTTTTGGTGAATAATTCCTTCCAGATGTTACTGTGGCAGTTTGCTCCCAGTAAAGGTTACTAAGTATTCTTGTGTCTTTTCCATCAATACCCATGTCTTCGAGGCATTCAATTATTTTCTCATGATGGACTCTGTCAAAAGCCTTCTTATAGTAAATGAAGCACATGTACATACATTTTTGGACCTCTATATATTTTTCTGCTAATATTCTTAGGCAAAATATTGCCTCTCTTGTTCTGCTGTTCTGTCTAAAAATAAAACTGCTTGTTACCAAAACCTTGTTATATTGATGTGGTATTGTCAGGCTTATAGTCTATTGCCGATTAATTTCTGATAACGCGAATAACGTGGGCCGTTTGGATGGGCCAATGGTGATCAAACGAACATCGTGATAATGATAGGGTCATAAGGTTGACCAACTTGTAAGTTAAGCAGGCTGGAGTCGTAAAAATTATATCTTGACGAGAAACTTTATTGGATGACAACGTTAACATCATGGTTATAGACAGCATATCGTATGGCAGTAAATACATCATCATCAAAGGTTTTCATGCAGGAATAAATACCTGGTTCATACAATCATCAAGTAAGACGTTGACCGGCCCCACTAACCGTAGTCCTCTCAAGGACGGCGGAAGCTCTGCGGCAAAATGTCCATATAATTCCAATTCCATTGCAAGATCCGTATAATATTTCAGGACTTCGTAAATATAATGTATGATGATCCGATAGAAACTTCTAGCAGTAATTTGTATGCACTAACGACACGCCATCGTCAGACGTGCCGAAGCTCTGACAAATACTTGTAACGGATGAATTGAGTATCAACATGATACTTGAAAAGAGAGCCAGTCCCGGCTAATAAATATATGTGCTCCACTCAGGGAGATATCCTCTAATAACTCAATGTGTCTTTCCACGACTTAGGGGGCTAAGACTTATATCAATATTCGTCAAAGACGTCTGTTCTTAATGAAGGACTCTATGGATCTGCTTAAACATCATTGCTTTTTGGCAACAAATCGATTGCACCAAGTTGCGCTATTTTGTTCAAATATAGTGCACGAAGGCACACAAATAATTAAACATATTATTACTTTAGATGCGCTCACATGTGTGTCTACTGTGGCGACAGGGTAGAAGAAAGGATAGATAGAAGAAATAAAAGAGAGTACCAATCTCTTCCACAGTGTCTTTTGGCTCGCTGTAGGTGATAGTCCGACACTTGTAGGAAGAAATGTTTCAGGAGACTGAAATTTAAACTCTTCTCAGTTAAGTTAAGAAGCAAATCCCATCAAGGATCCTGAGAGTAGGTTAGGTCTTCAGCCACACTTCTCCTGAGGTACTGATATGGCTCATGAGACCCCCAACTGGTAATTTAAGATAATGATTAACAAAAACAGTTAACTACCAAGCAATACAGAACATTTAGTGAAAAGAAAGAAACAACAGTGAAATTCTTTTCAATGAATATATATTAGCTCAAGCTATATTGGTTACAGAAAAACACAAGGAAGAGAGAAAAAAAAAATATAGTTATATATTGTTATATGTATATATTACTGAGTAAAGGGAGATAAAAAATAGCCTACACAAAAGTTATGTTTATTATTAGGGTACCCTTCACGATGGCTGAGGTTTATGTCCTAATTCTAATCACTGACTGGTATGACACAATACCTTTTAATGTTTGGTCCTTTCTTAAAAAGCACTTATCATGAATGTTGTTGCTGCTGTATGACTTCACAATATCGCTGCAAGTTTTCTCCCCCTAGCCAAGTTGCTGGAATAGTTCGTAGCTGTATACTGCGAGGTTTCACCACACGACTGTGAGTTCACCTGCGTTCGTCACCACCAGGGAGCCGCTTTGATGCAATATTGCAGTTTTGGCTTCTCAAAGACAGCATATATATAAGCAATTCTTTTGCCCTCTGGTCTGACAACTTACACGCTAGAAGTATCTGCAACTGGCTTGTCTGTTCGGGGCTTTTGCAGATGTGAGTACAAACATAACTGATATAGTCTTTATTTTATACGTTTAACAGCGGTCACTGAACTCATCCATGCTAGGGAAACCCCCAGCCTATGAGTCTTTTGTACATGGGAAATCCTTGATATTCTGGGTCACTGGGCGGAGATCACCCGGTCTCTTGCCGGTATCCCCGGCTGACTGGGTCATTGGCCTCTCGGGTAAATAACAAAGCGACATTGAACTGGAAAACCCCAGATATCTTGGGTCACTGTCCTACCTGGCCTTAGAAATCATGGAAAAAGAGAGAGAGAGTAGAGAGAGATAGAAGAAGTTGGCGAAGAATTTCACGACAATAGCCCCCTGTGAAAGTTTATCATAAGGTGAACTAGCTTCGACTGACATCTTCTCGATCACTCTCCGTCCTAGTTTGATTTCCCCCATCATCCTGGAAGTTTTTAGGGAGGTTAGAATTATTGGGTCGCTGCTGACTTGCCTGTTCTTCCCCACTGCATGGGTGACGGCTGAGAAAGTCTGCTCCGACATTGAGTTTCCCAGGTATATATTCAACCTTGAAGTTATATGGTTGCATTAACATTGACCACCTCATGAGTCTTGAATTCAGGTTTTTAGAAGCTGCTAAGAACATCAATGGTTAGTGGTCGCATTGAACGGTGAAGGGCTTCCCATATAAGTATGGTTGATATTTCTGAATCCCCCATACCAAAGCTAGGCATTCCCGTTCAATAGTGGAGTAATTTCTTTCTGCAGCATTTAACTTTCGGCTAGCGAAAGCTATGGGGAATTATGTAGACGCATTGTCTTCCCCAGTTTGTAGCAAGGTGGCTCCAATCCCAGTCTGACTAGCATCAGTGCGTAGTATGAATGGTCGGCTTAAGTTCGGTAGGTGCAGAATAGGTTTCTCTGTGAGTTTTTCCTTGAGGGTACTATATGCATTCTCACACTCAGCGGTCCAGATCACATTTTCCGGAGTATTCTTTTTTGTAAGGTTCGTCAGTGGGGCGCTTATAGTGTTGAAATCCTTAATGTAGCGTTGGTAAAATCCACATAACACGACGAACGGTCTGACATCCTTTTTAGTAATAGGGCGGGGTGCATTGTGCAGTTTGTCAACATTGCGTTCCTCTGGGAACATGTACCCTTGTGAAATGGTGGGGCTGAGAAACCCCAGTTGGTCAAAACCTATCTGGCATTTAGTTGCGCGAGCAGTTAAACCGGTCTCCTTAAGCCTTCGGAGTAGCATCTCTATTGCATTCAGGTGTTCCTCAAAGGTGTCAGTGGCGATGAGGATATCGTCCATGAAGTTCGTAATAGCAGGGTTATGCAGGGGTGTGAGAAGTTTTATCATCATTCTCGTGAATGTGCTAGGCGCATTATGTAATCCGATTGGGAGGACATTAAATTCAAAGTGTCCTTCCGGAGTGTTGAAAGCCAGCAGTGGTCGGATCTCTTTCTTCACAGGAATTTGATAGTATCCCTTGCTAAGGTCGATTTTAGAGAAATAACGAGCTGTATTTAGCTTAGTGAACAGTGAGTTTTGATCTGGCAGAGGTTCAGCCTGGTACTCCGACACTGCATTCAGTCTCCTATAGTCAATGCACAATCTATGCTCTCCGGTAGGCTTCCGAAGGAGCACAACACTAGCGCTATAGGGTGATTCGGATGAAGAAATAATGCCTGCACTGAGCAATTTCTCTATTTCTTCTCTCAATGCATCTGCCTTGGTATAGGGTATAGGGTAATTTTTCACATGGACTGGCATTGCATCTGTCAACTTCATATCAAACTCTGCTAAACTGGTTAGACCTGGCCTGTCCGTGAGAACTTCTGCATACTTTTCCAACATTGTTTGCACCTGCTCATGCTGTTCCAGGGTTAGAGTGGAACTTATTTGCACATCGGCCTGAGTCTCACTCAAGGACATAGGGTATTCGACTGCTACACTGGGTTCATCCTCTACATCACTGGCTACTGCAAGGGCCATCAAATAGGCTGGCTCTACTGATGCACGTTCATTGTACTTTTTCAGCAGATTGATGTGGAAAATTTTCTGTTTACCTTTAATTGCTATCTTATAGTTGGTGCAGGAGATTTTCTCGACAACAGCATAGGGTTCTCTCCAACCAATCTGAAGTTTATTATGGCTGCTTGGCAAGAGCAATAAAACTTTATCCCCAATGTCCAGTTCTCGATCCTTAGCTGTCCTGTTATAATATTGCGCATGTTTGTGACGGGCTTTGCGCAAATTTGCTGTGGCCAACTTCCAACCTGTTTGGAGGCTTACTTACTTACTTAGTCGTTCCTCTTCTACCGTGAGGTGTAGAGGTTTGGAAGAGAGAGCGCCAGACTATTCTATCGGCTGTCTTCCTCCTGGCCTGGTTCCATTCTAGTCCTCGGTCCTTCAAAGATTGTCTAATGTTGTCCTCCCAGCGGACTCTGGGTCGTCCTCGGGGTCTGGATCCTTGGCTCTTTGTTTCCCATGCTTGTCGTGGTAGCCGATCTTCTCCCATTCTGCAGACATGGCCAAACCATCTTAGTTGGGACTGTTCTACTTGGGTCTGTAGGGGGTGGCATTTTAGGCCTTGACGTATCGTCTGGTTGCGTACCATGTCTCTTCTTGTTACTTCAACCACCTTCCTCAGATATCTCATTTCTGAGGTTTGGATCTGGCTTTTATGGGTTGTAGTCATTGCCCATGACTCGCATCCATATGTCAAGACTGGGACATAGGTGGAGCGGTATACAGCCATCTTCGTTTTCTTACCAACCTCTCTCTTGCTGAGGAATCCTCGATTTATGGCCTGAAAAAGTCTCCCAGCTGCTGCTTTTCGAGTGGCCAACTCTTCTTTGATGCCTCCCTTTCGGTCTATAATAGCTCCGAGGTATTTAAAGTGGTCGACCTGCTCGAGGACCTGTTCTCCCAGCTTAATCTGATGTCTTCTTTCTTCTCGTGATATCACCATGGATTTTGTTTTAGAGCTGCTTATGACCATCCCTCTCTTCTCCAGCTCTTCCTTCCAGACTTGCAGGTTGGATTGGAGATGTGCCTCTGATTTAGCAATCAGGGCAACATCATCAGCAAATGCCAGCTCTGAAATATAGACCTGTCTCATCTTCCAGTACCCCACTGAATACTTTCTTGTTCTCTCCTTACATGCCTTGATGACATCGTCCATAAGGAGTATGAAGAGGTAAGGTGATAGAATATCACCTTGTCTTACACCAGTGGTGGTCCTGAACTCTTCTGACTTATGGTTTGCTGTCCTCACATAATTTCTGCAAGACTTGTAGAAGCTCTGTATAGCATGAATCAGGGGTGCTGGAATATTCTTCCTCGCCAAACAGTCCCAAAGTTTGCTCCAAGGGACCTTGTCAAACGCCTTTTCCAGATCTATGAAACAAAGATGGATCTCACTCTTATACTCAAGGGCCTTTTTACTCAGCTGTCTGAGTGTGAAGATTAGGTCTTGAGTACTTCGGTTTGCTCGGAATCCGCACTGGACCTCATCCAATTGTGGCTCAGCTAGGCGTCGGAGTCTCTGCTCTAGGATTCTAGAGTAGATTTTTCCAGGGACACTGAGAAGGGATATGCCTCTATGGTTTCCACACTGTCGATTGTCACCCTTTTTGAAAATTGGTGTTATGATGGCGATCTCCCAATCCTTTGGTATGGTCTTGTTGCATTGCTTCAATTCCTCAACATAATTTGATGCGGTAATGACCGTGTCATCTGCTTTATCGCCTGTCCAGGATCTCAGAAGTACCTCTAGAGGACCTTTGATTGGGCGCCCAAACAGCAGTGTTGCTGGCGGAATTCCTGTCGAGTGATGAGGTACCTCTCTGTAGGCGAACAGTGCCGCTGGCAGGTAGGAATCCCGTGAACTTGGGTTCTCCTGCTCCAGCTTTCGCAGTATGGAAATTAAGGTTCCATTGAACCGTTCTACTTGGCTGTTGCTCTGGGGGTGATATGGAGAGGTATAAATGTGTCGCGTTTGGAAAATCCGAAACACTTCTTCCATTAATTTCCCCCGAAATTGTGATCCATTATCCGTCAGGATCTGAAGAGGGAACCCCAACCTCGTAAATATAGTAAGGAGGGCTTCCGCTATATGAGTTGAGTCGCACAAAGGCATTGCTACTGCTTCTGCCTACATGGAGCATGTGTCGACCAGCGTCAAGATGTAGCTATTCTTTTTCTTTGTCCTAATCAGGGGTCCAACAATTTCGACTGCCACCCTTTCGAACTGGGTACCTGTTACAGGCATTTCTCCTAAGGTTACGGGAGTTACCCAGTGCTTAGGAGCCACTTTTTGGCACTGTGCGCATGACTGAACATACCATTTGATGTCTGCATTCATCCCTGGCCAATAGTAGTGGCAAGAAATGCGCTGCATGGTTGGTCCAATTCCAATGTGTCCGCTGAAAGGTAAGGCATGGCCCATTTCTAATACTTGGGTCCTATAGGATGGGACAATCAGCTGTGAGTGTTCGCTTGCTCCTTTGCCTGCTCTGCGGTGCAACAGACCATTCTTCTTATAAATCTCTCCCTTGAGAGGCGGGGTATGAGACTTAGGAAGTTTTTTTAAAACAAGGCAACAAAGTGCTATCCGCTGTTTGTGCCTTCTTCAACTCTTCTGGGAAGATGTTGGTCGGAGTTCCTTACTCAGGGTTCTGCCTGCATTGATCCCTGGTCTGTACGGCCGCAACTGACAGAGGCCGGGCTGGTTCTCCTAGGAACACATCTACAGCCCAAAATCGGGGTAGATGGGATCCTTTAGAACAGCGGCTCTGATTTCTCCAGTCACATACCGCGATTGAACCTGAATCTTGCACACTGGTAGAATCATGGACACACCAGATTTGGTGGGTCCTTGTGTTTCAATCGTCTCCTCTGTAATTTGGTCAGAATTAACAAGAGAAGCAGCGACGATTGCGTCAAAAGATAATCCAGTGTCACACAAACAGAGCTCTCTCCCCATTAACCATAACAGATTCAATGACAGCTGGTCACTTTGAGGAATCTATGTCATCCTTTGAGGGCTCAGGGCTGTGAGATCAGGTTGTTATGCAAGCTGCATTCATGGGGAGGGGTCGGTGCTTACAATCACGAGAACTATGTTGAGGCGACCGGCAGTGTTGGTACACATCCCTCTCTGTGTTTGCTGTATAGGAAGTTTTCCTTTCCGTGTTCTTGTGGGTTTGTCCATTGTTGGGTCTGTCATGGTGAGTTTTCATGTAGGGTGGCTTTGAGCTTGTAATACTATTGGAGCTGTTAGGCGCAGTCTGCAGAGCTGGGTAGTCTGTATATCTCTGTCTGGAGGTCAGAGTCTCAGCCTGTGCATTCTGAAAGCGTTCAGATAAGGTAACTAAGGTATTTAACCTTTCTGCCCCGTTTTCTACCAGAAATCGTCTTATCTCAGGGCTCATCATTTCTTTCAGTTGCTCCATTAGTATTAATTCTTGCAATCCTTCGTAAGATTTCTTGAATGACGCGAGAGTGAGCCATTTCTGCAAATAAGCTTCCAGGCGAGCAGCATACTGGGCGTACGATTCTCCATTTTCCTTACGGAAATTTCTGAACCGTTTCCGGTAAGCTTCAGCATTCAATTCATATCGAGCTAAGAGGGCTTTCTTCGGACAATCATAGTCATCTTGTTCATGTGGAGCCAGTTTTAAGAATACATCATAGCCAGCACCCCTGAGTCCTTGCGAGAGTTTCAGATTCCACCTCTTTCAATCCAGCCTGAATGAAGAAGCAAACCTCTCGAACTGGTCCAAAAAGCTGTCCATGGTATCCTTTTCCTCCAAAAATGGCTCCAGAGGGAAGGCCATCGGTCCCAGGTGTGGTGTAGGGAGAGCTGATGCACTATCAGATTGAAGGGGCGAGGGCGCAGAAGATGAAGTTTCGGAATTGCTCCCAGCTTCCTTGCTTTTTGAGAGTAGTTCCACATCCAGTTCCTTCATTTTCAGGGCATGTTGTCGTTCCTTCTCCTTCGCCGCCCTGATTTCACGATCCTTCTCTTCTTCTGCCGTTCTGATTTCACGATCCTTCTCCGCTTCTGCCGCTCTGATTTCCCTGTCCCTCTCCGCTTCTGCCTCTCTGATGCTCTTCATCTCTGAAGATACATAGTCTGCAAGCTCTTTTTCTGTAAGCCCCACCTCTTTTCCACTCTCAATTAACAAAGCTCTTACTTTTGCTGTTTCTGCCATTGAAATATTTGATCAAGTCGAATGAGCTTGAAGAAACCTACTCACAAACCAATACAGGTAAAAGTAACACTGTCTAATATTAATAATATAGTGTATCTGCCACAACAATAAAACAAAATTTTGCAACAACAAAAATTTCAACCTATAGGATAGCTCTTAGTTAAGTAGCTCAGTTAAACCTTGTATACAAACTTAACTAATAAATTGGACCATACACTAGATCAGTCACCAGTTATATTTTGTGTACTATTCTATCTGTGCAATATACTGCATATAAGATCAAACCAGTTATGTGCAAAGTGTACTGGGAAGCTGTAAAAGATTACTTGATAACCAAACTATTAACCAAAGTTTGTTACCCAAAAGTAAAATGTATATTAGCAATTGTTACAGTTATGTATTACTGGACAAAGTTAATATATAGTTTCGCTGATGAATGGCGATCAGCATAGGTCGGGCTTACGGATGGCTGACAGGTGTGTGACTATGTAAATTATAACATACGCGAATGTTAAAGGGTTCTGGCATACCTGAACAGACTGGAGCCACACACCACAACAAACATAGGAGTCAGGAACGTTGAAACTCCTGATAATGTTATACACTGTTTATTCACTACACAGTCACGTAGACATCACAGTAATACAGTTCACATCAAGTCATGGAGCATCGACAGTTCATAATATACGCATACAGAATAAACAGTACATTAACAAGCCATAATATCCAAGGCTTTGGATCAATATGAATATAATCTCTCCCAATCTTCACTTGAATACACAGTACATTCTTCTCTTCTTCGATCCTTAACCACCGACCGTCAAAGCAGTCAGTGGCCATCACGCCTAGTGGCGTCTTGTAGGGCAACAACAAATTGATTCCACTTTGCACGGTCGGTGGCCATCCTTTGTACAGTGCCCCAACTCTGGTTCATTCTTTGCATCTCAGCCTCCACAGTCCTCCGCCAAGTTGTTTTTGGTCGGCCTCTCTTTCGCTTTCCTTCAGGGGTCCAAAGCATAGCTGTTCTTGTGATGGCATCGGGGTCTCTTCTGAGGACATGCCCAACCCAGCTCCAGCGTCTGCCAGCTATGATGGTATGCATGTCCTCTTGCTTGCTACGAGTAAGCAGATCTTGGTTGGTGATGGTATTCGGCCAAAAGATTCGGTGAATTTTTCGTAGGCATGTTGTGTGAAAAGAGGACAATTTTGACATTTCCTTCTCTGTGACTCTCCAGCATTCCGCACCATAGAGAAGCACAGAAAGCACGCAACTCTGGTATAATCTTAATTTTGTGCTTGTGCTGTATTGGGAGGACTTCCAGATGTTATTTAGGCTAAAGAAGACACAGTACATTGGTAAGCCATAATATCCAAGGCTTTGAATCAATATGAATATAATATCTCTCAATCTTCAATTGAATACACAGTACATTGGTAAGCCATAATATCCAAGGCTTTGAATCAATATAAATATAATATCTCTCAATCTTCAATTGAATACACAGTACATTGGTAAGCCATAATATCCAAGGCTTTGAATCAATATGAATATAATATCTCTCAATCTTCAATAACTGTGGTGGGTTTTGATGTTAAAAAGTTAAGTATTAATTGTCTACAGATGTGAGGTCAGCTATGCAAGTCCCTGAGTCAAATTGTTGATGAAGTTGTTCTCAGGGTACCGGTCTGCTACCACCCTATGACCTCAATCTGCTATATATTTTGAACCTAATTATATGTTATGGTGTCTGGATGTTATCTGGCTAAGTGTCTAGGGTATAATGCAATGTAATGTTAATAAAATGACAACAACTACACCTATAACTTAATGAACAAGTAATTAAGGGCTTCCCCTACAGTGAAAACTAACTTTTGTTCTAATAACATTTTCAAACTTTTTATGTGCTCAATAGACACAGTGTATGTCCATGAACCAAATTCCACAGTTTATTTTGTTAAAAAACATGTGGTTACCATGGTAACCAAAAAAACAACAACCGTCATATTGGATTTTCACCACTTTTCGAGAGCTAAAAACTTATGTTTCCCATTGACCAAACTTTACCAAATTGCACACACATGTTGTGACTGACAATTAAAACAATTTGTCAGGGGCTTTTTTTGATAAGTTTAAAATTCTATTTTTAATGATTTAAAAAAAAAACCACTATATTTGTATGAAAAAAAATATTTAAAAAAATATATCAAAGCAAATTACCAAAATATCAAAAAAAAGCCCCTGTCAATTTAAAGGTATATATGTGTCCTACATGCATGCCAAATTTCAGACTGATCTATTAGATAGTTTGTAAAAAATAACATTTTTTGTTAATAATTTTTTCTTGGAAACACAAACACTGGTGGCAAGCTGTGTCCAGTAGCTGAAACTATGCAGCACATTGTGACAAGTTCACCTCGTTCTCGTGATGTGACTTGCCCAACCTGTTTGGTACCACGTGGTGCAATGACTCTAGGAACTTTTTGTACTGTTGTTACACCAGTTTCATCAAGATTGTAAATTTGATCCCCGCTTACATTCAGCTTTGTATAAGAGGCTTGTAGTATGTTAAAAAATGCCGCAACAGTGTGTCGATTAAATGCGGTTGCTCGTGCCAGTGATGTTGCTTCTGGTTGTCTTATTGACAATTGTGAATGCCGCCCCAGGAAGCCAAAAAGCCATTCCCGTCCTGCCATTGAGTTCTCAATCCATGTTTGCGGACATTTCAAATGATTCAGTGTTGCCATTTCAAAGGCAAGAGTACGAACATTTTTTGGTGTTAGTCCATGAAACATTTTGGAACACTTATCCAGATAATTTGCAAGACTCTCTTCCTGTTGAGCATTACAAATCTGACTGTGCTGATAATTTGGGGTGAGGCTGACTTCTGAAGATTTGGACTTGTTAATATTGTTGATCAGAGTTGTCCGAGCAATTCCATATTCCCTGGAAGCTCCCTACTTTTCTGGCAATTCCATAATTTTGAGGTGACTGAAGATTTGGACTTGTTAATATTGTTGCAGAGTTTGCGAGCAATTCCTGGAAGCTTGTCTAACAGGCATGCCTTCCACTACGGCAGTCACAGCAGCTCTCATAATGGACTACGGTACTTTGCCTTTATCTGTTTTCCTCTTGTAAACACGAGTCATTTTTTTTCAGGAAAAAAATAATTTACTGTATAAAATAATTATAATTATACTTATAAAGTAGGATTGCATTGATAGTTTAACAATGATTAGTTTTATAGTTTACATTGATAGAATTTAAACATATTTCTTCAACTGTTTAAACAAACTAAGATTTTGGAAATATTTTGTGATGAATGGGATACATGTATAACGCTTCCATCTTCTTCTTCTTCTTTGATCCTTAACCACCGACCGTCAAAGCAGTCAGTGGCCATCACGCCTAGTGGCGTCTTGTAGGGCAACAACAAAATGATTCCACTTTGCTCGGTGAATGGCCATCCTTTGTACAGTGCCCCAACTCTGGTTCATTCTTTGCATCTCAGCCTCCACAGTCCTCCGCCAGGTTGTTTTTGGTCGGCCTCTCTTTCGTTTTCCTTCAGGGGTCCAAAGCATAGCTGTTCTTGTGATGGCATCGGGGTCTCTTCTGAGGACATGGCCAACCCAGCTCCAGCATCTGCCAGCTATGATTGTGTGCATGTCCTCTTGCTTTCTACGAGTAAGCAGATCTTGGTTAGCGATGGTATTCGGCCAAAAGATTCGATGAATTTTTCTTAGGCATGTTGTGTGAAAAGAGGACAATTTCGACATTTCCTTCTCTGTAACTCTCCAACATTCTGCACCATAGAGAAGCACAGAAAGCACACAGCTCTGATATAATCTTAATTTTGTGCTTGTGCTGTATTGGGAGGACTTCCAGATGTTGTTTAGGCTAAAGAAGGCTGTTCTTGCCTTATTCATTCTGATGTTGATGTCTTTGCCTGCCCCGCCGTCTGGTGTTACTATGCTTCCTAGGTATGTGAAGGTGTCTGTCTGTACCAGTTGCTGATTCCTTACTGATATGGGCTCAGGGTTGCTCACATTGAGCATCATGACCTCAGACTTCTTTAAATTGATGTTCAAGCCCACCTGCTGGCTAAACTTATTAAGTCTATCCGTTTTTTCCTGGATGTGTTGATGTGAATGTGCTAGTAGTGCAGTGTCATCTGCATATTCCAGATCTTCCAATGTAGAAAATGTTGTCCATCTTATTCCTCTTGGACTGCCCTCTGTTGTCTGGCGCATCACCCAGTCTATGACTGTTAAAAATAGAGTGGTTGATAAGGGGCATCCCTGTCGTACTCCTGTCTTCACCTCAAAGGTTAGGTTGCTCTGCCCAACACTACACGTAAAGTTGGCATAGAGGCACTATGCAGCTTGGAATTCCATAAGCCCTCAGTATTTTCCATAAACTGTCCCTATGTATGCTGTCAAAAGCCTTTTCAAAATCAACGAAATTAATGTAAAGCTGTCTTTGCCATTCTGAGCACTGCTCTATAATGTTCCTGAGAGTGAATATATGATCTACACATCTTCTGTTCTTTCTAAATCCTGCTTGTTCTTTCCTCAGTTTGTGGTCTACTGCTTTTTGAAATTCTCTGTATAATTATCCTGCCTAGTATTTTGCTGGGAACTGAGAGAAGAGTGATTCCTCTCCAATTATTGCAGTCTGCAAGATCTCCCTTCTTGGGCAATTTAACAATTATTCCTTTGTTCCACTCTGATGGTGTTGTCCCCGTTTTCCAGACTTCTGCAAATAGTGGTTCTAATAGTTCTGCTGCTAGCTCAGGGTCTGTCTTAAATAGCTCTGCATTTAAGTTATCATGGCCCAGAGCTTTGCCGTTCTTTAACCCTTTGATTGCTGTGATGATTTCTTTTCCGTGGAATGTCTGTATTTACATCTAGATCGTTTTCAGCCTCAGGAACATTCATTTGTGTCTCTGGTGGTTCCTTGTTCAGAGTTTCTCTGAAGTGCTCTGCCCATCTTGTTTCCTGTCCCTCTGCTGTCGCGATGAGATTACCTTGCTTATCTCTTACTAATGTAATATTGTTTGCACCTCATTTTCCGTTGATGAATTTAGTTATTTTGTATACTGTGCTTTGTTCATTTCTCAGTGCTGCCTCCTCTGCCTGTCTTGCAAGATCGTCTAGGAAATTCCTTTTGTGCCTGTCTTGCAAGATCGTCTAGGAAATTCCTTTTGTTGGCTCGGGTTTGGCGTTTGATTTTCTTGTCCAGCTGACTGTACTGTTCACTATATAGTTGCTTTAACCTGGGGGACTTCACTTCTATTTTCTTTCTTTTCATTTCCTTTCTCATCTTTATGGTGTTTAAAGTTTCTGGTGTTATCCAGTCTTGCTTCTTCCTTTCCTGGAATCCCAAGCATGATTTGCTGCTTTCCTTGTATATTGTTGAAATGGTGTTGAAATTCTGGTCTATATCATCAGTCAATGTCTTTTCCTGACTTTTGGCAAATTGATATCGTTTCTTTATGTCGGCCACAAAAGCTTTTCTGGTAAGGGAGTCCTTCAATTTGCTGATATCAAACCTTTTCTGTGTAGTTACAGTTGGTCGAGCCGTTCTTAATTTCACTTTCAGTTTTGCTACTACTAAATGGTGATCACTTCCCACATCTGCACCTCTTCTTACCTTCACATCTTGTAATGCATGTCTCCATCTACCGTTAACCATGATGTGGTCTATCTGTTTTCTGTCCCGACCATTTGGTGATTCCCATGATAATTTGTGAATTTCTTTATGTGGGAAAAGTGTTCCTCCAATGACCAGGTTGTTAATGCTACAGAAACTTATTAGTTTATCCCCATTTTCGTTTGCTGTTCCGCTGCCGCATTTCCCCATTGTTCTTTCATTATATGTATTGTGTGTACCAACTTTCGCATTGAGGTCTCTGTGGTGAAGTGGGATGTTATAAATATTTATAGGGGACTTAGTGTACTGACTGAGATCAGCTGTGAAGGTATATATATATCTAATAAGAGTAGTGTATTATATATAACCTTACTTGCTGCCACATATGTATATCTCAGTCAGAATTATTCTGGAATAGTGTGATGACTACGTTATATGTCTAGGGTATGTGTATGATGAAGTGTAAGTCATAACAACAACAGACAGATAAACAATTTAATTTATTCCACCACACTTGACAACACTGTGACACTCACATACATAAAACACTCTACGAGGATATCTTAAAGGAGTCACTGATAACTTTTCAAATAACAATATGTATTCAGTGCTGTCATGAATGAATATGTGTCCTGATTCAAATACAAAGGGAACCAGGAATCACAATCAATTTTAATTACAAGTTATATGTACAGAATTTATCAATATGAATATTGTAGTGACATATATTATTAAAAGTATCATATGTGTGTCAGTTGTGTAGTAGTAATATGAGGTAATACTGGTTTTGTTTTGTTCAAGCTCTGTTGGTATTTGTCATCATGACTTCAATAGTTTGTCTTTATTGGAACTAGTATTGGAGATGTTCTCAGTTCCTGATATTAAAACAATTAAATTCCCCTCTTAATTATATTTTACACTGTCATTTTAAGATGGGGGTACATAATGTTGAGCTCAGCTGGCCACATCAGCTTATCTTGCGTGATGGCGGCAGGAAAAGACTCCTCTGCTCGATTTCTCCCCTGGGCTCTGGAGACACCTCACTGATAGCTAAATGGACCAAGGAGTATGCTGTCCGACTCTGGATTCAGCAAAGCTCTGACCAGGTGCTGCTCAATAACGTTAAGACCACAGTCCCTGAAAACAAGAAGGATGTACCTTCTACGTCATAACTAATTTATACTCTCTTTTTACACTGAGCACAATACATCACAAACATTGAGTTCAGAGCGTTAGGCCAACTGTCAGCTTCATCTGAAACACTTTATACCAGTATTTCCCTCCCTAATGGTTACTACGCCTCTGCAATTCCAGCATTATTTCTTTCTAGTCAATCATCTAGGTGTCAGTGTACTGTTTGGCCATTCCATGCCGTTTTACTTTCCTCCGACACCTTCTGTTCAGGCTGGAGCATTATAGGCTTTACATCATGTTTGCTACTGAACTACACATATATACAGGCATAAATTAACAATTCACATTCAATTTTCATTAAAAGATAATGTTTCAAGCTTACCACAATTCATGGAAATAAACACAGATACGTTGACTAGCAATGAATTCTGGCACAAATACTGGCACAAATTCCCATCTGCTTATGTTCCAGGCTTTTATTTAGCAAAAATATGAGCTGGCTTCAACGCACTGTTGCTTTATCAAGCTTATTTGAACTAGTGGTCTCGAACTAACGCTCCTAAGTGATTATATCAGCGAGTCTGGCCAATGGAGCCACGTTTCGACAAGTGTTTGAAAAAATTTTACCTTCCTACGTCTCCCCTAACAACCAAGGATAGTATTTATAGTCCGACTAATCGTGTTTAGCCTTACATATCATTCCAGCCAATCAGTTCAAGTGTAACTTGTGGCCCATTTCCCGTACAATGGTGGTTTAAAAAATCTACCACTGAGCGATTCTGATTTTGGGTGTTGTCTGACAGCACCATCATTTTATTTTGGCTATAACTTGTTAATTCCTAGACTATTTGCATAACACTTAACATATTCTTTGTCATCAAGCCCTAAGGAACCCAAATATACAAATTTAAAAGAGCTAAGTGGCTGCGTTCAAAATATGCAATTTCTTCTACCTCCTGTTTCGAAGATGTGCTGTCTGGGTACTGTAATGGTTTCAAACGTAAACCCATCTAATGTTATCTTTTCTAATAAGCGTTTTCCAGGTTTTTTAAAACCTAACTCTGGGAAGGTTAGTGTTTTTATCACTGTCCGTCTGAAAAAAAGTTAGTGCATGTGGCCTTACACGCGTGATAGTAGTAATT
The DNA here is from genome assembly GCA_024509875.1 of Oreohelix idahoensis. Taxonomy (NCBI): domain Eukaryota; kingdom Metazoa; phylum Mollusca; class Gastropoda; order Stylommatophora; family Oreohelicidae; genus Oreohelix; species Oreohelix idahoensis. The sequence continues at coordinate 125,060 of JAMPIV010020624.1, forward strand.
GTGTATCGCGTTACGCTTGTTGGGGTGGCATTAATAGCGAGACGCGTGTTTAATTTTGCATGCGTTCCTGATTTTCAGCCCTCCCTTCTTTCTATTTGAGTCCATCTGTTCGTTCGTTTTGGTAACGTAGTATAATTAATGTTAGGATTAATTTAGGTCATTACGCAGTGTGCCTCTCAATGTTTTTCTTAGAAATGCAATACCCGTTTTAATGTGTTGTGGAAACGCTTGTATTTATGCAGTGGCTTATATTTAACGTGGAAACGTTACAATTTGCAGACGAAGCATAAAACAAAGGGGATTTCGAGTACTGTCATTGTGACAGCACTGTTCTTTACCATTCTTCTTCCTTTCTTTATTATATGTATTTATTAGGCTTTATATTTACCTGATAATTTATATATGTGGATTAGAATATTTCACGACAGTCTCCCATTACTATAACAAGATCATATCTAGGTGTGTCTTCCAAATTGTTTCTGCAGTTGTTGATAGAATTCATCCTTGACCTCCTCATCGCTGTCATTCGTTGGTGCGTAGCATTGTATTATTGTAGTATTGGTGAATCTACCTCTCAATCTTAATCTTATCAGTCTGTTGTTGATGGGTTTCCATTGCAGTAATGTCCTTTCTATTCCTTTCTGTAGAATAATGGCTACGCCTTCATTGTGCTGTCCATCCTCTCTTCCAGAGTAAAGTACTGTTTCTCCTGTTGCTGTTTTAACTTTTCCTGCCCCTGTCCATCTGCTCTCGCTTATCCCTAGAATGTGTAACCTATAGTTTCTCCTTACTGCCGTGACCTGTCTTAGTTTACCTGTCTCGTTCATTGTCCTGACATTCCAAAATCCTATTTTTGTATCCTCTTTTTGGTCAGGACATCCGTTTTCATGTCAGTGGCTTCCTTTCGGCTTTCACCACTGACAGTCATACGAGCCACAGACTCCGAATGTCCATCCCGCAGCAAAGTTTGTTCATTTATTGTTGTTTCCGTAACTTCATTGTTTTTTTAACAAAGACAGAGGTGTCAGCCCTATGCTAAAACCCCCAACCTGGAGGACCAGGTGTGGTGAGAGGTTTTATTTGGCTTTAAGATCAGTACAGTACTGACAATTACAGAAATAGAATTTCTGCAGAAAATGGTGAAGTCCCAGTGTCTGAGAGAACTACTGGTATCACAAATTAGTTACGGCTGTGAATGATCTGATATCGAAAAATTAGTAGAGAGGAGACCGACTGTCAGAACTAGACACATGAGAATACTTGTGCTGTCAGAGCGAACTCTCTACTGGAACTATGGGTTTAAGGCACTCTCACACTAGACTCTTAGCTCGCTGTCTCAAAGGTACAACCATAGCACACAATAGCTGACATAAATAACATGATAACACCTATAACAGGTAATGGCCCTTTTTAATGAATATTACACACAGAGGAGCCGCACCCGGCTGACGATACACATGAACATGTATTGCACAATGCACTGAAAGAACTGCCACGTACTTGCCACACACTATAGCTCAACAAGATATCCAAATAATAGTCGCCGAGACAATCTACTCAGCAACCGCCATGACTATCACTCACATAGGCGGAATACACTACTGACAAAACGCAATACATAATTGCAATCAGCTTATCAGAAATACAATCCAGGAGGAAATCACTAGCATGCACAATATCAAAGTAGCAACAAATCACTACTCCTGATCTCATGAAAATAACGGCAAGAAGTAATGAACAATAGTGGCATCCATATAACTTTCCCCAGCAAAAGCTGCCGACAACGGCCATCAACGACTTCTCAGTCGAGCGGACATATCTAGACTCCCTTTGCCGCCAAACCGTTTCTTCCGGTTTCCCTTCTAGCCAAAACTGGCTGGACAGGTATTCAAAGATGAATACCAGTGTTGTCACACTACAGTGTAACCACTATAAAATTTAGTGAATAATTATGTTGTGACATCCCCCCCCCCCCTAGAAAGAAAACACAGTTTTCTTCCATCGGAGGAGTACACCCAATCCCCTCTGGGTAAGGGCGACCAAAATGCTAAGGTAGCACCTCCTCATGCAGATGAAGCATGCCATAGTCGATCAACACTTTTGTCATGCATGCCTTCTCACACACTAGACTTAAAGAAGGAAACGTACAAATACCCCCCCCCCCCCAGGTACTGCCAGTCGTGAAAAATACCCACGACTGACTAATCCTGGAATAGTTTACACATAATGCCTGGTACACAAAATCTGTATACTTAATTTTCACCACACAGCAACACGTCATCGTATAAATAATCATCTCTCATAATCTGATTGTAGATATACGATAATATGATCTATATACATATCGACTACAACTTCGTGAATATCGCCTGTATGGCAGCATAAACAATACATTGTATACCAAAGTATATAACCACGACATACGAATTTAACTAGGCATTGCAAAGCACTACGTAATTTCTACAATTTCATAAAATGTAATGGTATAACCAAGCATTGCAAGAAATCTCCCAATCTCTACCAATTTACAAAATCCTCTTATTTATAACAAAATAGAACTGGGGCGCGGGTCAGAGCCTCTCAGGTTCGGTTCGCTTCAACCGAAACATCTTACTAAACACGAACCGGAAATCTAACCCTCGCTAATGCTGTACTATAAGCAGGTGGTTTTGGAGCAAAGACATATGCTTCTGCCTGACTGCCTTACGCGCACCCCAACTATTCATAAAAGTTACCCGTGCCATTTTGGCATTGTCGCGTAATGACAATACTTCTACAAACTTAACCGGCGCAACCTCATCAAACACTCGTCTGAGTGTGCGCCAACTAGCGCTCAGTGGCACGTTACGCACCAAAACTGTGCAATCACTAACTTTCGGACATTCGTATACGTCCCTACTGCTTCTACTCATGTCATTTGGCACTCGTCGCGACCTGCGTCTCCGATGTACCTTTTGGTCGTCCCTTTTTGGAGTTTGGTGCTGCTGAGCCTCTGCTCCAGCCACACCCATGACACTATGCACCCCGCTTACATTGCCGATGATCAAATTGGCAATAGGGTCCTCCAGGACAAACGCGTAGACTCTACCTTTAATGAACGGGGTGTCCACATTAATGCACGCCTGGGTTTAAGTCTCGACTTTGCCCCCGAACGTGGTGCACTTTACCGTTTTTCCTGTCAGGCATGAGGCGTCGATACACGACCGACGAACCCCAATTGTGGTGCATCCGATGTCCCTTAACACCCGGACTGGTCTATTCCCCACCTTTCCTTCGTGAAGAATCACATTCCCAGTCTCATGCACTGCTGACAGACATGGTGCCGCATGCCCACATTGAAGCACCAACCTCTCATTCGTATGAAATAGAGGGCGACACCCTGCACAGTCCTCGCTGTACATTGTGTCCAACACAACCGCGGAATTTGCATGCTCCATCGGGGTAGTGCAGCTATCAGCACTATGACCCTTACCACCGCAATTGGTACACACGCGCTCTTTCTTCTCCTCTGCTTATGATGTTTGGTTTTGTACCAAAATCGGTCGTCGTCTCGAGAGTCCTCGAAATGTACCTGTTTATGAGTTTGGTACTCCCTTCTGTCACCATAACTATTATGTTGTCCCACTCGGCCGACTGTTTCTATAAGAATGAGAGTTCCCATAACTGCCTCTATGTGGTTGAGAGGGGCTAGAAGGCTTCTCATACCTCTGCTCTTGACCCCTGTCTGACTGATTTCGCCAAGGATGGCGTTGGACTTTACCAACACTGGCAACTACATCTTCTGTCAGACCCGACTTCTGAATGGGTTTGCCCGGATGGGCCAGGATATAATGGTGACCCAGTTGGGCCATGGACTCAATGTCCTTTGGTTGACGTTCTTGGAAGAACGCAACCAGCTCACTAGAGCACGAAGACAACACTTTGTCTCGTAATATTAAGTCCCACAAGCCATTAAAGTCCTTTGTTATCCCCTCCATTTCGATCCACCTATTCAGCAGAAGTTTGATCTTTGAGATAAAATCCTCAAAGTCCTGGTCTGAACTAGGCATCGCGTTTTTAAAACGCGTCCGGTATCCGTCAGCAGTCAGACGAAACCTCCTTAGCAATCTCTCCTTCACTTTATCATAATCAGCCCTTTCCTCTACGGGGAGGCTATAAAAAGTCTCCATCGCGGGCCCCACTAACAGTGTTGATAAAAGAGATGGCCACTGATCCCTATCAGCCTTATAGGCCACACATTTGGCCTCAAATCTTTCCAAGAAGAAATCTAAACTGTCTATTTTCTCATTAAAATTTGGTAGCCGCAGCCTAAAAGGACGATGGGCCCCACCAGAAGTTGAGTTCTGACCACTCGCACCCACTTCTAACTTTTTAATTGTATCTCCTTCTCCATCATTTTCTCTTCCAGAGCTATTCTCATTCTCTCCTTCTCCAACTGTAACTCTCTATCTTCCTTCATCTTCTTTTCTTGTAATTCAAATTCTCTCTGTTTCCACTCACTTTCTTCTTTCATCTTCCTTTCTTGCAACTCCTTATCTTCTTTCATCTTCCTTTCTTGCAACTCCTTATCTTCTTTCATCTTCCTTTCTTGCAACTCCTTATCTTCTTTCATCTTCCTTTCTTGCAACTCGAATTCTTTTCTTTTTAGCTCTAACTCTTCAGCTCGAGCATCTCTTAGAGCATTTTGTTTATCAATTCTGTCCCTCTCTTCCTTCTCTTTCAAAGTTTTTTGATTTTCAACTGAATTGAATTCTGCCTTGGCAAATTCCACCAATTCTTTTCCTGTGTACCCGGCTTGCGTGCCAATCCGCATGAAAGTGTCCATATCCATGTTGTACACTAGTAGTTCTCACTATTAACTTTAGTATATAATTACTCAACTGTATATATTGCACTTAAGTCAGCAGATACATTTCTGCTTACAATAATATTCAGTAATAATAATGGTAAATAATGATATCACTTCATCAATTTATACACATATATATATGCATGAAAGTAAATATCACCTCATAGTTTATTATGTAAATATGATTCACGTTTACGTTATCGTCTCACTAAAGACTCACTTAGCCTCTTGGCTATGTTCTCACCACTTGTGAAAATCAGGTCTTTCTGGCCCCTTATTCTCTACTATATCCTTACTCAAACTTACAGTAGTCTATAGTTGTACTTTGACACCGATATAACAACTTATAATAGTCAATAGTTGTATAATAACAACTTTATGATGCTTTATGGTGCTATGACACCACTATATCAACTTAGTCACCACTTAGACTTTACTTCAGAGTCTTTACTGGCACCCACGCTGGTGCTATATTCAATAACACTCTACTTATTACTCAACTCTGTAATCTCTGCTAAGCAAGCACTACCTATGGCAAATGAACACAAATGTAAACTACACAAATGAAAGCAACATACACAACGCACCACGAAAACAAAATTCCAGTCACGAGGAGATAGAGGATAGAATACAAAGAGAAGAGATAGCTTAATATCTACAATGTGTGACTGAGCACGAACGAAAACAAGGGATACCTGTAAACGTATTTACAAGATAGTAAGATAGGACAAGATAACACACCACCTAAACAGAACACAAGAAATACTGAATGTACAAGACAATACAAATACACACTTCACAACTACCGCTAACACCAACAGGGCTCTGGAATGTAAAGCAGGGCAGTCGCAGGAAATTCGTCTGCCAGACTCCACCACAGAACAAACCCAGCCACAACCTAATAGAATTGGTCTAATCCAATCTTTCCTATAAAAGGCCAAAACTGGATTACACTCACACACCAATACACTATAACACTAAAGACACTACGAAAACCACACTCAACAATGAGATGCTAGAAGCTAACTATTGCCCCAAGCACTGTCTTCACCTCAGTGAAAATAAACTAAGCAAAGACACAGTAGAACTATACTATATATAATGTATCACCATATATAATCCAGATAATACCAACTACAAAGAACACAGAGCAAGATCAGAATTAACTAACTATCACATACATACATACTAAGTCATACTAGTACACTAAAGAACAGTCAAAACATAGGAAAGAAACAATAACAAACCAAGAAGTAAATACAGAAATAGCACTACACTATTCAACAGGTAAAAGTATAAGATAGCTAGAAGCAGTAAGAAAGACAAATAACAGACTTAAATTCTCAGGAGAACAAGAAAATATCAATATAATACAGTAACAAACAAACAATAACTTATCTGAAGCTCCAACGGCGCTTGAGTATGAGGAATCCTCAGCACTGACAATGATGATAAGCACAGAACAAACCAGACTCCACAATCGGAAATATATATAATCCAAACAAGTGTCAGTCCAGGAATAGCATCAATGTCAAATCTGAATGTATAATCCTTTTTCACACAATGACCACATTGTACTCCAAGGTGCTCACACAGCACTGTTTATCACATCTATATAGCACAGTCTACTTCAACACAGTTCAGTTTCACAGCTATACAACAGTCTCGGGTAAGTCGGCACGGCCCAAAGCACAACACATTCGTCCGTGGTTGCGTAGTACTTGATTGTCAAGCACGTCTGTGTTGACAGGCAATGTCGCTGGCGTTGTCTTAGGAAGGTCACGTCAGAGCTTATTTACCCTTGGGTGGGTACCTCAGTAAAGGCAGGTCACAGCAAGAGTCCAGCTGAACAGCTCCTTCATGTGGCGGGAACACGATGACTCGCCTATAGCCTAACCACCGTAACCATACTCGTATGCCTATATGAACTTAAAAGTTCACAAAGGTACTCCACAACAACTCCTAACCCTTCTACGGTAACACTCAAAGCTACAGTGAATCAAGCAGGATAGCGCAACAACCGAAGTCGTCTCCCAGCCCTGTTGAACACGTAACTTTGATCCACAGGGAGCCCCGAATGTTACCAAGAAATCGTGACGACTACCTTGCTTTCTATCTATTTAAAGCCTAACTTCACTGCACTTCTATTCCAAACACTTGACACAATATTACAGCAATGCTTGCCAAACTAACCACCTTTACATCATATATGACCCACCTAAAAACACCTGTCGCTCCACTGCTCCCCCTGGATCAATACATCTCTAGCACTATGATACAAAGTACACCTTGCAATGTATCAAACTGTCGCGCTAAACCTCAGCTGCAATCTTTCACTGCACTTGAGACACTACCTACTATCAATAACCAAAACCCAAAATACTCCATTAACTTTCTAGGGTCAACTCAATTCCTGACTGTTATATACTTTCCAAATTGAAAACAGCCATGATTCCTCAGGCGCTGTAACTAGGTCAAACGACCGTAAACAGTTCACTACACAGACTGACAATCTCACTGCCGTAACACTGAAAAAATCAGTGGACACCATAAACGAGGTCAACCAACCGTACACAGTACCCTACACTGACTGACTGGTAAACACGCATTCCTGAAACTATGAAGGCGCCCCACAGTGGCATTAATAACCTTCTAACACTCTGTGTGTACAATAAATATTCTTCCCTGTATATATCAAATATAGACACTATGGTCTTTACAAACGTCAGCAAGCTGGGAATACATAATTACAAAATACAGGTACTGTCCGCTATCAAATATTTGCCAATTAATAGAAAATCACTGGCCCCATGGCCTCTAACTTACCGGACAAGAGCGCCCCAGATGTCAGAACTAGACACATGAGAATACTTGTGCTGTCAGAGCGAACTCTCTACTGGTACTATGGGTTTAAGGCACTCTCACACTAGACTCTTAGCTCGCTGTCTCAAAGGTACAACAGAGGAGCCGCACCCGGCTGACGATACACATGAACATGTATTGCACAATGCACTGAAAGAACTGCCACGTACTTGCCACACACTATAGCTCAACAAGATATCCAAATAATAGTCGCCGAGACAATCTACTCAGCAACCGCCATGACTATCACTCACATAGGCGGAATACACTACTGACAAAACGCAATACATAATTGCAATCAGCTTATCAGAAATACAATCCAGGAGGAAATCACTAGCATGCACAATATCAAACTAGCAACAAATCACTACTCCTGATCTCATGAAAATAACGGCAAGAAGTAATGAACAATAGTGGCATCCATATAACTTTCCCCAGCAAAAGCTGCTGACAACGGCCATCAACGACTTCTCAGTCGAGCGGACATATCTAGACTCCCTTTGCCGCCAAACCGTTTCTTCCGGTTTCCCTTTTAGCCAAAACCGGCTGGACAGGTATTCAAAGATGAATACCAGTGTTGTCACACTACAGTGTAACCACTATAAAATTTAGTGAATAATTATGTTGTGACACCGACATAAAGTGCCCCTCCGCTGTGTAACTAACTGTGATATTAAAAAAACAAGGAAACAGATTTTACTTAACAATGATAAAATTGACAAGTCGTTCAAATACAATTTCCTTATTATTTATTTAGTATATACACTATCTACTCTTGTGCTGAAGGGTGAATGTTGAAAAATGGAATGTAATGGATTTGTAAGTTTACATATGATTTACAAATATTTATATTTATATAGATATGTAAATATATTACAACAAGTTTTCCAATTATAGGAACAAAAATTATATCAGCTGTGCTGTTATTCAATTATAGTACATGTATCCGCTGTGCTGTTAATTAAGTATATAACATTTATCAGCTATGCTGTTAATCTTGTCTCTTTCTACGCTAAATCTATTTTTCGTCACTGACAGTTAATTTGCTCACAATTGCCGACGGAAATGGTACTAATGTGTACTCATCTCTCAAAACGTTCTGTTCTCCTTAGTTTGATTGACACACCACCTGCTGTGGATCGTTCCTTTAGCCCACCCAAGACTGAGGGGGACTAAAGATGTAGCTCAGGTACAATCTCTTGTGCTCCTGCGAAGTTTCAGGCAGCTGGATTGACTCGACATACGTCCTCAGGTTGGATGACACGAATAAAACCTGTAACAAGTAAAAATAGGGGCTAATTTCTGTCCTCAAGCCCACCTATTTCTAGTGTGGGTGAAATGAGCGTGTCTCAGGTGTCTGCATGTAGGATGAAGGACAACCTGGCTCAGTATGATTTAGCAATAGCGAGACAAGACAGGTGTCTACTTGCAAAACATTCTTTCTGATAAACTAATACATGGATACATTCAATAATATAAATTCAATACATGAATACATCCAATAATATAAATTCAATACATGAATACATTCAATACATGAATACATCCCATAATATAAATTCAATACATGAATACATCCAATAATATGTACACCTATGTGTGATACAACCATTTCCTTCCCCCAGGCCCTCTCTGACAAGTGCTATACTAGCTGGTAACATATATCCTAACAATATTGTTATGTTCTTATGATAGGAGTATATGAGACGAGGACTGTTTGGTTATATTTCAGGTGGGAGTAATCTGAATAGACTGAAGTATGTGAGACAATAGATTGAGTTATATGAGACAATAGATGGAGTCCTAACAAGGACTGTTTTGGTTATATTTTCAGTTGGTCTGAGATAATAGATTGAAGTTATAGGAGACAATAGGTTGAGTCCTAACAAGGACTGTTTTGGTTATATTTAAGTTGGTCTGAGATAATAGATTGAAGTTATAGGAGACAATAGATGGAAGCATGAGTCCTATAAGTCTTCGTCTTCATCAATCATATCAGGAAATACAATCATTATACCTAATGCCCCAAGATACAATCAGTAACCTGATACATTCATAGGGAACCAAAATATATTAAATATATACAGTTGTAGATAGTATAAATGACACACAACAAATACCAACATTATATTATCTGCTGAAGGCCTATTTTCCTACAAGGTTATCATAAATATATTTACCCTGTAAGATTTATTAAACAGGCCAGTGACTCGACTTAGTGAAGCAGGCTGCAGGTCAATGCACTCAGGCAAACAATAAATCAAGGTTGACAGCTTCTCCTCTTCAGTCGGTCGGTATCTCTGGCTTCGTGTCGGTGATGTGTGATTATGCATAAAATCCGCCCGATTATATAGGCAGGTGAAGTAACTTCTACTGCTTAAAGAAAGTGTTTGGTTGGTTCCTGGCGGGGCAAGCTGATTGGCTGTCTGCAGTTTGGTCCCATGCCTCGTACAGGCTAATTTTATTCCGTTTTTTCCGCCATATTGCGTGAACAAGATGGCCGCGACCCACATCCGAAAAAAACAGGGCTTACGTTTTTTCCTGGCGTAACTTCTTGTAATTTATTCTGGCTCAGCGACTGGTGAACGGTGCTCGTTGATTGGTTGGGCTCTCGACATAGGGATTTAACAAAGTAGTGGGTTTACACAACTCGTTTCACGACATAGCCCAATCCTTTCCTAGCTGTGACCTGTCATAGCTGACGTGTAAACCCCTGCTATAGTTAATCCTTTTGTGTCTGTCCTTCCATAGTAATAGGGTGTCAACTTAAAAAATCAGCTCCTACATTGTCTCTTCCCGGAATGTAATTCACGGTAAAGGAATAAGGCAGCCAAGAATGTTAAAGGCTGGTGATCGCTTTGTACAATGAAGTGTGTCCCATACAGGTAAGGTGAAAATTTGTTGATGGACCAAATTAGAGCCAAACATTCTTTCTCTATGGTCGAGTAGTTCAACTCAGCTGCATTCAGCTTCCTACTGGTGTAGGCGACTGGTAAAAGTTCCTCCGGCAGGGCTTTTGATTTCTGCAAGAGAGTTGCACCAATACCTATACTGCTAGCGTCCGTCCTTAATACAAATTCCTGTGTGATATCAGGTAGCGTAAGGATTGGTTTGCTGGTGAGTTTTGCTTTTAGCTCTGTGTAAGTTTTTTCACAATCAGCATTCCATTGGATTCTATCAGGCTGTCCTTTCTTCGTTAAGTTAGTTAATGGTGCACACAGAGAGTTAAAGTGGGGTATGTACTTCTGATAGAATCCACATAATGACACGAATGATCTCACATCTTTCTTCGTTTGAGGTCTGGGTGCCTTCTTTAACTTCTCTATATTCTTTGGGTCAGGAGACATATGACCTGTAGAAATAGTGTGACCTAAGAATTCCAACTTCTTACAACCGATATAGCACTTGGTTGGACGTGCAGTCAATCCAGTGGCTCTCAGTCTGTCAAACAACATGGAGAGCGCTACTATATGCTTTTCAAATGTGTTTGTAGCAACAAGAATGTCATCCATAAAGTTAGTGATATGGTGATTTTGTAGAGGTTCCAATAATTTCCTCATCATTCTTGAAAAGATACTGGGAGCATTTTTCAGCCCAAAGGGTAGTACATTAAACTCGTAGTGTCCGTCTGATGTACTAAATGCCAGCATTTTCCTAACTTCTGGTTTCACTGGTATTTGGTAGTATCCCTTGCTTAGATCTACCTTCGATAAATACCTAGCCTTACTCAGTGTAGAGAACAGCTGGTTGGTGTCAGGTAATGGGTCCACCTGACATTCTGTGATTGCATTAAGCTTCCGGTAGTCAATACATAACCTGTGTTCACCACTCGGTTTTCTCAATAGCACCACACTTGAGCTATAGGGAGAGTCTGACTTCGAGATAATTTTCTCCTTCAACAGATAATCAACTTCCTCCCTTAGTGCTTGGGCTTTCGCATAGGGTATAGGGTATGTTCTCATGCATACTGGGGTAGGGCCTGTAACCTTCATGGTGTACTCTAACAGATTCGTACGACCTGGCTTATCTGTGAGCACATCAGCATGGGTGATGCGTGATGCCATATGATGATGGATGGTATCCGCATGTCTGGTTTTGTGTAGTGTGCAGATGTGTTCAGTCAAACAATGTTCATACAAAAATAACAGGGCAATCCACATAGAACGTCAGTAAACTCACGACGTATAAAGTCAATGATTCTTGTAACAGCCGTTGACGTTTTTCTTCATTATTTATTGTGGACGCCACAGTGACAAAATGGTTACGCGAATATGTAGGCACATCAAACAGTCATTATCACAGCAACATTCAATACAGCAATAGACGGTAGACAGCATTACAATGATGAGTCAGATGCATGTTATATTTCATAGTGCTGTAAATGTAGTCAGGTGAAAAACTCCATCCTTTTCTATAACAGCCAGGAGATAACCAGATGTATGAGATCAGTTCACTCTCCTTAGTCTGACTTCAGCAAGACAGACACGTCTGCCGAAGTATAAATAATGTCCTCAAAATATCCTCTAGATAATAAAGGTTTTCCAAACCTAGTTCATTTAACAAAGTAGCAAGTAATGGTCCTTGAGACATGCATCAACCGATGCAGTACAATACAGCGACATGTGAGCTGGGAAAACATCTCGTGACGACGACTTTCGAAGACAGGCTATGAATCGAAATCGCTCACGACCCAAAATCGATAGAGTTAATGAAAAGTCAATTTACCTTGCCTTCAGGAAATACACAGAAATATCACGCCTCCCGACATGTGGGAAACACTAGAGGTATTATCTCGAATAAACGAAATATCCATTAAGAGGACTACACATCCCTGACAGAACAAAAAATAGCGGAGATCCCCTCTTCAACGAGGCATCTCTTTCGCCATTCAAATCGCTCACTCCACTAGTGGTGGGCGGAAACCGATCGACCAAAAAACAAGACCAGTCATGCGCAGTCCAGCGCAAAAAGACCACAGCTCAAAACTTAACTGCATTCAATACCAACGCGGGAAGACAAATGCTTACTGAGAAAAGTGACTATAAATTTCAAGCAGTTGTTGCCCTTGCGTTATAAAATAGATATTGTAATAAAACGATGTTGCGAGAATTTATCACGCAACATATCACCACCTCCTCCCGATAAAAAAAAATGTGGAACATATTTTTTTTTTTAAAAAATATCAAAGAGCATGCGATAAGCAGCTCAAAACGCACGAATTATGCGCTGATAATTAATTAAATTGCCTAACATGAGGCTAAATATAGAGTGTCTGGTGAGGATATACCTCAACAGAAAAATAAATATGTCTCAAAAAATATTCACATCGGGGAGGTGTCACCAACACACATCACGTTAGCATGTAAACACAATATACGTATGCAAGTTACCATAATCATCATTAAACAGCATACTCTAATATTGTCTTTAAAAATGGATGTACAAATCTGATAGGAAAATTTAAATAGTACATTATTTGACATGTAATGACATAAGTACATAGTAAAGTTAAACTACATGACGATCCAGGACATATGCTCTGGTATTCCGAGGGTAAGTACACAATCTAGAACTCGTCATGCTTGATACTAGTAAGGTAAGTCCTCAGCTCAACAATGACATTCTGAGAAAGTACAAGCAATATAATGCTAATTAATAACTAATATGCTTCATAAGGTACAATACATTATTAATAATTGTGGCTGTTTAGTAAACTAACGGCCCTTATATTAACTACTCAGTCCTCCTCTATCATCTTAAAAAACGAACAGAAGAAGATGACAACAAAGCACGATAGTGTGTACATATAAAGTAAGTACAGATGTGCTAATCTATTGTAGAAATATAGGTGTGTTATGACTCTGTAATATATGGAAATATAGGACAGAAGTATTAGTTGGAGTCATGTGGGCATCTAGACAAAATGTCAGCCATCACATTATCCGCACCACGGATAGCTCGTACCGTGAAGTGAAAAGGTTGAAGAGCTATAGCATATCGAGTGGATCTCGAACTCTTCAAATTCTTAGTCTGAATAGCTGTAAGAGCTTTCTGATCAGTCTCTAGAATGAAATGTGCGCCCAGGAGGAATCTTTGTAGCTTTAGAATTGACCAAACCATCGCTAACAACTCACGGTCTAAAACCGAGTAGTTCCTCTCTGCCGCATTTAGTTTTCTACAAATGTACATAACAGGATGCAGAGTATTTGCATATTCTTGCATCAGTGCTGCTCCAATCCCAGTGGATGAAGCATCACTCCGAAGAACAAAAGTCCTATCAAGAGTAGGTAATCTTAAGATGGGAGGAGAAGAAAATATATTCTTGATTTGGTCTAGTGAAGATTGGCATTCTTCAGACCAACGGACCAGATTAGGCGAACCTTTCTTCAACAATGTTGAGAGAGGTGCCATGATCGAAGATAAATTTGGAATAAATCTCCCATAAAATTGAATTAAACCTAAGAGACTCCTAACTTGTTTCTTCGTTTTAGGAACAGAGATGTTCAGTATTTTGGAAGTATTGTGGTCTTCTGTCTTCAAGAGACCATGACCAACACGATGACCCAGGAAAGAGATTTCACCAAAACCAACAAAAGCTTTAGAAGGTTTCGCTGTCAAATTATTCTCACGTAGAGTGGACAGTAAGTCATATAACCCTAAATAGTGATCTTCCCAGGTATCACTGAAGAGACAGATGTCATCTAAGTATGCGATGACATCCGAACGATGTGACAGAATTCGACGCATCATGCGAACGAAAGTGGCAGGGGCGTTCATGAGACCAAAAGGCATAACATTCCATTGAAATAGACCCCTAGGTGTAGAAAAAGCAGTAAGAGGTTTGGCATGCTCTGCTAAAGGCACTTGCCAATAACCTTTAGACAAGTCAAGTTTAGTGAAGAATCTAGAATTAGAAAGTCTAATCAGTAGATCTTCTAACAAAGGCATCGGTTCAGCATCGAACTTTGTGACCTGATTCAATTTGCGATAATCAACACAAATTCGTATGTTCTTATCCTTCTTCCGGACAATAACCATGGAAGAAGAATATGGTGAAGTCGATGGTTCAATTATATTTAATTGAATCATTTCATCCAATTCCTTTTCCACTTGCGACTGAAAGTGTATAGGAATAGGATAAGGCCTAACCCTAATTGGATTATTGTCGGTAAGAATTATGTCATGTTCTATGACATCTGTGTGTCCAGGAATGTCAGTGAGAACATCCTGAAATGTTTGTAACATCGACGAGACTTGTCGATGTTCGTCACCAGAAAGATTAGGAGAAACAGAAACGTTTTTCCAAGATTCCGTAGAATGTAATGGAACCACTGGAAGGGGAAGATTAACATCAGAGAAGGTAGATTCCTCATCCTGTATGACAGACAGGGATGAATAATGACCGTGAGGTGCAGGAGCATCATCCGTTGCCTGGAAAATAGGCAGCAAATAGTCCGGACGTTCGTGAAATTCCGAAAGCATGTTTATGTGGAAAGTTTTATGCTTTCCATCAATATCGACCACATAGTCAACATCGGAAATCCGAGAGACTATTGCATACGGACCTTTCCATGCAATAAGAAGTCTATTTTCCCTACTGGGGAGTAGGACGAATGCTTTGTCACCTGGACAAAGTTGTCGTAGACATCTATTCTTGTTAGCAAACTGTCTTGCCTTCTCTTTAGCAATTTCTGATGAAGCAGTTGCTAGCTTACATGCCTCAATGATCTTTTGTCTAAGAGCAATGACATACTCATATGAGGATTGAGTTTCATCGCTAATATCATCGGCAGTGATGAGATCGTGTAATAAAGACATAGGGCCGCGTGGACGCGCGCCAAAGACAAGTTCGAAGGGAGAAAATCCTGTGTGTTCATTAGGGACTTCTCTATAGGCAAAGAGAGCCGCGGGTAAAACCCTGTCCCAATCTTGAGGATGATCTTCAGTTATCTTACCAAGCAAAGTCTTGAGCGTTCTATTCAGACGCTCAACTAACCCATTAGACATAGGATGGTAGATACTACTGAGAGATCGTTCAATATGTAAGGTAGACATTACCTGTGACATAGTGTCAGATATGAGTTGAGTGCCATGGTCTGACAATATTTCTCTGGGGAACCCCAAGCGAGAAAATATCAACCAAAGAGCATCTGCGATATCTGTAGTAGATATGCTCTTAAGAGGAATAGCCTCTGGCCAACGTGTGCACATATCGACACATGTAAGGATAAACTGATGTCCTCTGGCCGACTTGACCTTAAAAGGGCCAATAATATCTATGGCCATTTTCTGAAACGGCCGAATAGGAATGTCAGCAGCCTGGATAGGCGCAGCATGTCGTGGTCCTCTAGATTTGACCTCCTGACATACCTTGCATGATCGGCAGTAAATACGAATGTCCTTATTGACAAAAGGCCAAAAGAAAGCCGCAAGGACTCTCGACTTCGTACGGGAAAAACCCATATGTCCAGCACATTGCGAGTCATGAGCATGTTGTAATATTTGCACTCTCATGCTCTTGGGAACAAGAATTTGCGAATGTGCCGACGTAGTCGAATCTTGTACCATACGTACAAGTACGCCGTTTCTCATTGCAATCCAAGATTTTCTATTTGTATCCTGATTCGGATCACCTTTCTTCGCAAGAACGAAGAATTTTTTTAAAGAAGGATCTTCTTCTTGCAATTTTATGAAAGAGTCACGAGTGATTACTAAGTGACTATCTTGGCTATCAACTTCATTATCACTATTCAGTGAAGTTTCGGGTGTTTGTAGAGCTTGTGCTCTTGTAACTACTGCATTTGTAGCTTGCATGTTATTATCTTCCCAAGCAGCAATCTGCTGTGGGGTACACTCCCTAACTCCGTGAATACGACCAATAATAAGGTCCGCAATAGGATTAGGTAAGAGACAAGCATGCACATCTCCAGTAAAGAAAGGAGTGGCAATGCGAATTACAGCAGTAGGATATTTTTCTAGAGTGCCGCCAAATGTGACACATTTAATAACCCTTCCTGTAGCACAAGATGGATCTACAAGCGATTGTCTAACACCAATAGTGGTGCATCCGGAATCGAAAAGTAGTGAGACCGGAGTATCATTAACAAGACCCTTATGTAGAATTAAAGAACCCCTCCCGTCATGCGCAACAGCAGCAGGAAGAGCGGGAAGTGGGTGACCACAACTCAAAGTAGTTATGGTACCCGGTTCGAATAAAGTACTGCATTGGGGGCATTTGTTTGCTCTCTCAAAGTCAAAAGCAGAACCAGTGACAGCGTCAAAGTTTTTACTATCAACAACATGATTACAGGCTCCCTCAGTTTCCTGTTGTACAGCATTAGCCTGCTGATATCTCTTTTTTTTGTGTTGAGATCTACCCCGACTATTATTACCTCTGAAGTTATCAGAGTTATTATTATCTCTGCAGTTATTATTGTCTCTATTGTAATTGTTATCCTGGTTCGAATTCCAGTTTCCACGATTACTATCATGTTCACATTGATGCGAACATCTATTTGTTTGGTTTTGAGGTCTTCGGCAGGAATAACCTCTATTACCATATCCTCTTTTGAAATGCTTATAATTATTAGGGTGATAGTAACGAGTACTATCAGGTTGTCTCCAATTCTTCGAAGAAGAATCACCATGAAATTGATTTCCATGATTTTGACAGAAATTACCGCTACTCTTTCTATCAAAATTTTGTTGGAATCTACGAGCAAAGTTTTGGCCATACGGAGCTGCCGAAGCAACTGGTAAACCTTCTTTCACCTTAGAGTTACCCATGGTTATGTGTGGGTGCGCAGTTACGTATTGGCAACAGAAATCTTCCATTTCTTTTATTGTTTTAGGTTTACGTTCATGAAGGAAAGCAAGGAAAGACTCATTGACAGACGACATGACTTTGTCTCTAAGTATTAAGTCCATAAGTCCTTCATAAGTTTTTTCCGTCTTAGATAGTTCAACCCATCGTGAGAAAGTAATGCGTATTCTTGCAATAAACTCGGAGAATTCAACTCCATTTTCAGGTAACATGTTTTTAAATTGTAGACGATAGCCGTCTTCGTTAAGCTGATATTTCTTTAACAAAGCGGCCCTGACAACCTCATAATTGTTCTTGTCAGGTTCATCCACCATATTTAATATACTTAGAGCTTTACCTGTCAGTATCCCTGATAACTGATAAACATATTTTGCTTTGTCTATGTTATGAGCTGTACATGCTTGTTCAAATCTGTCCAGAGAGAACATTATGTCATCACTGGAAGGACTAAATGTTGGTAACTTAATCTTAAAAGTATCATTATTAGCCTTACCAGAAGATGAACCCTTGTTTGAATCATTACCATTACTCATGCTCGTCAATTTCAATTTTTCCAACTCTAAAGCTAAGACCTTTTCTTCATGTTCCATTTTTGCTTTCTCTTTCCTCTCATCAGACTCTCTCTGTAATCTTCTTTCCTCAGCCTGAGCCTCTTTTTGAAGTCTTTCATTTTCAGCTTCTTTTTCAAGTCTTTTATTTTCAGCCTCTTTTTCAAGTCTTTTATTTTCAGCCTCTTTTTCAAGTCTTTTATTTTCAGCCTCTTTTTCAAGTCTTTTATTTTCAGCCTCTTTTTCAAGTCTTTTATTCTCAGCCTCTAGCTGTAGCTGGAGTTTTCTCTCCTCAGCTTCTGATTCCCTTTTTTGTTTTTCCATTTCCATTTGGAATCTTTTTTCATCCACCTGCATCTGCAGTTTCTTTTGTTCAGCTTCCATTGCTTTATCATATCGAGCAGTTGCAAATTCTTCTAACTTATCACCAGTCTTCCCAAGCAATTTACCCTGCTCAATAAAGTGCTCAAATGTAGACATGTTGTCTAACATATGAGTCCAAAACCTGAAATAATTAACTAATTTATTTCAAACCTAAGTGTAACAAGTCTTAATTAAGCACTTGTATATTCACATCACATTATATTATCCCAGTCTCTGTGGGAAACAAGTCTCCAATCAAAGAACTTGTATATGAAATATCAGCACTCAATTCTTGATCATAAGTGCACTTCTCATTCAATAGTGCATGACACTATTCATCATTCATTTATCATCAGTGTAGTAGTAACAGTGCATTAGCATAGCCCATTAACTAATTACTATAACTGTAAACAATGACTATGTAAACACATGCAGAATGTAAACATTGAAAATGTAAACAATGCAAACAATGTAAACAATAACAATGTAAACAATAACAAAGATCAGCAACAATACAAAAACGTTCGCAGAAATCAACTAAAAATAAAGCAGAAATTAATGAAATATCACAAAAAATGTGACGATATCTGCGCTATAATTAAACAAAATACATGACACCACAGTGTATAAACAAAAATGTTGTATGAAACTAAATTATAGACAAGAGTAGGCTAACAAATACAAACAAATCAAAACAAAACTAAAGAATGCGAAATAATAACGAAAACAATATTAAAACATGTCATCACAGCTAACATAAATAGCAACAGAAGTCGCTTAGCAAATTCCAGTATTGGAAATTTGCAAACCCTACAGAAAACGCTCACAATAGACGACCTCTATGACGTGGCATAATCTAACGGAGACACCACCCAACCGAGAACCCGCTGAAATATAAACATATAAATATACAAATAACATATAGACATATAACATATAGAATGAGATGATACACAGAAGACTCAGCAGAAGTATAAGGGCACAGTTTACATACAAACAGGCCACTTAACTTATAGGCTTCCAATCGTAGAACAGCAGACAAAACGGATGTCAATCAACGTCCTAAAGAGCGAAGCTCCAACGATGATGGCACATCTGAACTGCTTCCACTGCTAACACGATGGTACAAGAGCTTCTGAAATACTGTGTGTTGAGTTGTTTCGGCACTTGACCTTCTAATCCAAAAGTAAGTTGATGGAAATCGGTACTTGGCCTTCTTCAGAAAACAACCCGTTTCAACCGGCACTTGACCTTCACAAAAACGACAGCACTGGAACCTTGACAGCAGCAACTTGCTTGACTTGCGTAAAAGATAACAGCAGTCCGAGTTATCCGGCAACATGTAACAACGCCGGGTACTGTCAAATTCTTGTTTCCGTCAAAAAGTTGAAATTTTGACTTTTACCGGGCAACGCCGAGTACTTTGAAAATTTTGAAGATGTTGACTGTATTGAAGAATGTTAATTTCTTGAAGGATGCTGATGAATTCTTGTTGAAAATGAAGTGGGTAAGGGACCCCGTGTTTGCTGGTACCAGAATCAAACCAGCTTATGGCCACCAAATGATGCGTGATGCCATATGATGATGGATGGTATCCGCATGTCTGGTTTTGTGTAGTGTGCAGATGTGTTCATTCAAACAATGTTCATACAAAAATAACAGGGCAATCCACATAGAACGTCAGTAAACTCACGACGTATAAAGTCAATGATTCTTGTAACAGCCGTTGACGTTTTTCTTCATTATTTATTGTGGACGCCACAGTGACAAAATGGTTACGCGAATATGTAGGCACATCAAACAGTCATTATCACAGCCACATTCAATACAGCAATAGACGGTAGACAGCATTACAATGATGAGTCAGATGCATGTTATATTTCATAGTGCTGTAAATGTAGTCAGGTGAAAAACTCCATCCTTTTCTATAACAGCCAGGAGATAACCAGATGTATGAGATCAGTTCACTCTCCTTAGTCTGACTTCAGCAAGACAGACACGTCTGCCGAAGTATAAATAATGTCCTCAAAAATATCCTCTAGATAATAAAGGTTTTCCAAACCTAGTTCATTTAACAAAGTAGCAAGTAATGGTCCTTGAGACATGCATCAACCGATGCAGTACAATACAGCGACATGTGAGCTGGGAAAACATCTCGTGACGACGACTTTCGAAGACAGGCTATGAATCGAAATCGCTCACGACCCAAAATCGATAGAGTTAATGAAAAGTCAATTTACCTTGCCTTCAGGAAATACACAGAAATATCACGCCTCCCGACATGTGGGAAACACTAGAGGTATTATCTCGAATAAACGAAATATCCATTAAGAGGACTACACATCCCTGACAGAACAAAAAATAGCGGAGATCCCCTCTTCAATGAGGCATCTCTTTCGCCATTCAAATCGCTCACTCCACTAGTGGTGGGCGGAAACCGATCAACCAAAAAACAAGACCAGTCATGCGCAGTCCAGCGCAAAAAGACCACAGCTCAAAACTTAACTGCATTCAATACCAACGCGGGAAGACAAATGCTTACCGAGAAAAGTGACTATAAATTTCAAGCAGTTGTTGCCCTTGCGTTATAAAATAGATATTGTAATAAAACGATGTTGCGAGAATTTATCACGCAACAATGGGTTTCCAACACTTTCTGAACCATCTTCTTCTGCTCTGGAGTTAAATGTTCACTAATATTTACTTGAACATAATCCTCTGTAGTTGTGAGTGGATACTCCATAGAGTGAAGTGGTTCACCGTGCATTTCTGTTGCAATGGCTAGGGTCATGATATGTGCAACTTGTGATGATTCCTTGTCATAGTATTTTTTAAGAAGATTGACATGATATACCTTCTCCTTTCCTTTCTTGTCAATCTTATAATTGGTCCTGGAAAGTTTCTCCAGTATGACATAGGGTCCCTGCCATCCAATCTGCAATTTATTATTGCTGCTCGGCAACAGTAATAACACCTTTTCACCCACCCCCAGTTCCCTATCCTTTGTTTTTTTGTTGTAGTACGCAGCATGCTTCCTCCTGGCCTGTCTTAAGTTATCATTGGCCAGTTTCCAACCTGCTTTCAATCGAGATGTCAACTCGTTGACGTACTGGTATGAGGAAGTCACTGTTTCCTCTGCCTTTTCATCAGTCCATGTCCGCAGCATTGCTTCCAGTGGACCTTTTATTGGTCTTCCAAACAACAAGGTAGCTGGAGCCAATCCAGTTGAATTGTGGGGTACTTCCCTATATGCAAATAGTGCAGCGGGTAAGTATGTATCTGTTGACTCCATTTTATCGTTGAGTTCAGTGAAGAGGTAAATTGAAACGCGAATGGTTAAAACGGAATGAATGTCAACAATGTTCTTCAAACGAAAATTCCAACAAGTATCGTTGAATTGGGTGAACTGGGCAAGTATTGGCAGCACACAAGTCGGTGATTACTGTACATATATTTTATTGACGTGACACCAACGAAGTGGAACAAGACAATCATAGTTACAGATGCGAAGATCATACGTCAAAATGTTAATATCACAGTTAATAGTTGTTGTAGATTCTCTTATATTCCAGTGACTAAGGATCACTTCCATTACCATATAACAGACATGGTATTAACGTCCGTTGACCTTCTCCCAAGGACGTTTATTAAGGCAAACGGATTCATTCTCACGGAGCAATAATTTATATCATATTTGTAAGCATCCCAGACTTTCTTCATAAAATTCTTAGATAGCATATCCAATCCAAACAAAGGCAGATATAACAATACAACCAGGTTAGTGTTTCATCTTGGCTAACCTCTCGGTATCCATGCCACGACTTTGGCATAGGTAAAACGGCATATTAAACATGTGAAGCATATATATATTCATTAACTTGATTCCACATATGGATTCTCCCTCTACGAAAAGATTCCAAAGGCTATCGACTCCGTGTGTCCAATTCTAGGAATGTCATCTCCGATGAATTCCCGCTAGACCATTAATAGGAGCGGCCTGATACTTTAATTTACATAATTAAACTTGCCATAAGAAATGGGGCGACACTTACTTCATACATCCACTATTGGCTTCGCCATGAAGACCAATAGATACGAATACAACTGATGGCTTCTTCAAATTTGCCAGGAATCAAAGAATAACACTGCGGACATAAATGTCGTCCGAGCTGCCCCTATCATGACGTCACAATCTACTCAACTAGGTTACACGTGCGTCCAAAGCAACTCACCCAGCATTGTGCACGTCAGTGCGTGAATCAATCGAACGCACAAATAATATAACTATATAAAACTGGTGCGTACATTTGGCAGGACCGAAGACTACCCCCGTAGGTAATAAATGTACGTAACAGTATCCCAAGTATCAGGTTTTTCACTCGCCAGCTTTCTAAGGATTGAAATTAGCGTACCATTGAACCGCTCTACTTGACTGTTCCCTTGGGCATGGTAGGGACTACAGTGATAGTGCCTGGCTTGAAATATCCTGAATACTTCTTGTGTTAGCTTTCCCTTAAACTGAGAACCATTGTCAGTCAATATCTGATGTGGGAAACCTAATCGGGTGAATATTGTCAACAGGGCCTCTGCCACATGCTTTGAATCTATAGCTGACATGGCCACTGCTTCTCCCCACATAGAGCAAGTATCAACCAAGGTTAAGATATATGCATTTCTCTTCTTGGTCCTAGTGAGGGGTCCAACAATATCCACTGCAGCACGTTCAAAAGGGGTTCCCATAATGGGCATTTCTCCCAGTGTTGCTGGTGCAGTCCTATGCTTAGGAGCTACTCTTTGGCATTCTGGACAGGATCTTACATATCTCTTTATGTCCTCTGTGATTCCTGGCCAGAAGTAGTGACAGGCTATCCTTTGTCCAGTGGCCCCTATTCCCATATGTCCACTGAAGGGTATAGCATGTCCTAGCGTCATAACCTTCTCCCTGTAAGATTTTGGCACTACTAGCTGTCCATGCCCTTTAGGTCCTGTTCCAGCTTTTCTGTATAGTAGGCCATTCTTCATATACAAGTCTCCTTTCTCTGGAGGGTTATGTGCTTTCGGCAATTTGCCAAAGCAAGGCTTCAATGTGCTGTCTGCTGCTTGAGCCTTTTTCATCTCTTCTGGATGAGTATTGATAGGATTCTCCTCCATTTTCCTATAGCTTTCCCTGGTCTGGACTGTTGTCATAACTACAGGTTTTATAGGTTCTCCAAGAAAAACATACCTACACCCCAAAATCAAAGGGTAAATAGGGTCGACCATCACTGCTGCTTTGATTTTCTCCTTCCACATAGCGAGATCTTATGTTGATTCGGGCTATGGGTAATGTCATGGTTCTTGCTCCCTTGATCGGTCCTCTGATTTCCACGGTTTCTGTGGTTATCTGGTCAGGACTCACTAGAGAAGATCACACAACTGAATCAAAGTCCAATCCTGTGTCATATAAACACAGTACTGAGTGCCGTTCATGGTCACTTCCTCACAGACTTACTGCCATTTCCTTCCTTCCCTGCTTCCCTGTTTCCCTGTTGTCGTGAGGGAAAAAACGACAGAAAAAAATACACACACGTGTCTATTGATCTCTTCCTTTGTCTATGAAGGAAAAAGCCATCTGGTGGTTCGCTAGCCAGGGTCTGACTAATCGAAAAATTAATCGATCGTTGGCGTGTTGTCTAGCCGAAAAGGGTAGTAGGACCCGCTGCATAGTACCACCTCGTGTTTTGATCAAGATGAAATAAATGGCGTAGAGCCCACAAACGTTGGTAACTACATCTTGTAAATGTCTGGCGTTGTAGTTAACAGGTCGAGTAGAGTTTCTGGCTATAAAATTAATCAGGTCCGGGTGTGTAGGTGGTAGTCCAAAAGAATCAAAATATTCAAAAGTGCCAAGTCCATTATAATATAGAGCGACCCAGTGGTCACCCGGGCGATAGCTAGGGTCAGTGTTGATGACGAAAGCAACCGTCTTGGTCGGATCGATACGTAGAGGTAATTGGTCACGAGCTAAAACTTTAACGAGCCCAGTTCATTTAACAAATATATCCGACAGGAGGATGGTCCATATCTCGTCTGTATTCATCATTTAAGTGGTGTAGTCTGTCAAAACTTGGCGCGATTTCGAAAGAATGTTATAGAGAAAAAAAAAAGGTTTAGGGTTCTTGTGCCCATGTCTTTTGCTGGTGTTTTAGTCTGGTTGATGGTGTTGTCGAGTCGCGCGGCGGTGAATATACCGCAAAAGGATTCTCCGTACGATCTCTATGGTTAGGTCGACAAGGTGGTCATGTGGGACCACCCGTAGGAGGACGTCCTCTAGGTGTATATTAACCAGATCCTCGATCGTTGATGTCAGGCAGGAATGGGCTTCTTGATTCGGGTTTTCATCCAGACATCCTTCACAATACAGAGACCGGTTCGTATGGAGGTACCTTAAGATGGAGGTGAGAATGTTCCAACGACGTGAAGGCATCTGTAAAAAATGAAAAAAAATTTTCAAATAATATCGAGCTAAAGCACAAGTCTCAGCTGTTTGGTAGGTTTCTTCTGCTTCTTCGGTGGTAGATTGGTGACATCGGTCAGGTGGGTGTCTGTGGTGGTTGTACAAGGGTTAGAAAACCAACTCGGTTCTGGGGCTATTGGACAACTAGAGTTCATGTATTCGTCAAACGGGTTACTGGAGGAGGTAGTAGGTTTCTTCTTCGTCTTCGGTGGTAGATTGGTGACATCGGCCAGGTGGTTGTCTGTGGTGGTTGTACAAGGGTTAGGAAACTAACTCGGTTCTGGTGATATTGGACAAGTAGAGTTCATGTATTCGTCAAACGTGTTACTGGCGGGGGTAGTAGGTGACATCGGCCAGGTGCTTGTCTGTGGTGGTTGTACAAGGGTTAGGAAACCAACTCGGTTCTGGGGAAATTGGTTGGTAACAGCTGGACTTGATGTAGTCGTCAAATGTGTTAGTGGTTCAAGTAGTAGGATAGGTATCCGTGCGTGGTGACTGTAATCGGTCAAATTCGGCAAGGATTTCACTCTGTAAAGATAACAAATGTTCAAACTCGGATCGAGTTAACGTAATGCCGGTTTTGGTGGGAAACTTGAGGTAGGATTCACCAAAGTATCTTTGCACGTGTAGTAAAGGTTGGCCTCGGTAAACACATACAGACGCGGCCTTCAGACCACTAGCCAAAGGTTTAAGCATTTCATCACAACGAGGGGCGTTCAGAAAGTAATGCACCACATAATTTTTCTCAGGAGTTGTTTATTCAAAAAGCATGAAATTTATACACAGTATACATGGATATGTCATGTAAACATCGGTAATATTCAACATAATCCCCATCAACTTGTACGGCTTAATGCCAGCGCGAAACAAGTGCATGTATTCCTAGCCCGTACCAGATTTTGTCTTGATCATGTAGCCATTTCTTCGCTGCATGAATCACTCCTTCATCATCTTCAAACCTTGTCCCACGGAGTGCATCTTTAAGTGGACCAAATAGATGAAAATCAGAGGGTGCCAAATCGGGACTATAGGGTGGATGGGGTAGTACAGTCCAACCCAATTTGGTGATTGCTTCCCGTGTTGCCAGACTTGTGTGAGGTCGCGCATTGTCGTGAAGGAGAAGCAGGTCTGCTTGATTCTTGTGCGGCCGAACTCTGCGAAAACGTTGATTGAGTTTTTTCAATGTCTTAATGTAAGCTTGCGAATTGATTGTCTCTCCTCTTGGCATAACGTCCACAAGACTTCAATGTCCCAAAAGACAGTGATCATGACCTTTCCAGCTGAAGGAATTGTCTTGAATTTCTTTCTTCGTGGTGATTGCGGATGATGCCACTCCATTGACTCTCTCTTTGTCTCAGGTTCAAAATGATGTGCCTAGGTTTCGTCACATGTAACGATCTTAGCCAAAAAGTTCTCTCCATCAGCATTTAAACGCTCCAACAATTCAGAAGAAATTGCTTTCCTTTGCAATCGGTGGTCATTTGTGAGACTTCGAGGAACCCATCTTGCGCAAACCTTAGAAAATCCAAGAGTTTTTATAACTGCATTTGCACTACCAATGCTGACTGACAGCTGTAAGGCCAATTGTTGAGTAGTGATTCACCTATCACTATCAGTAAGAATAATGCCCTCAGCGCATTTCAACATTTCTGCGTTGGTGGCTGTGGCAGGATGTCCACAGCGCGGCCGATCAAGCAGCTCCGTATCTGCACTTCCTGATTCTTTGATTCTCTGAACCCAGCGCCTGACTGTACTCCTGTCGACTGCAAAACTTTCATACACATCACATAGACGCTTGTGAATATTCACAACAGTTTCCTTCTCTGCAACGAGAAATTCAAACACAATTCGCTGTTTATAATGCAAGTTGCTAACATGCTCCATTTCAACGGTTTAGGGCAGCCATATTATTTGGCCGGTTGCGGTGAAATTTGGTGCACACAATTGGCACATGCCATGTTTGAAGTGTGCAAACTTTCATGCTTCGATCTTCATTATTAGCTGAGAAAAACGATGTGGTGCATTACTTTCTGAACGCCCCTCGTACATATATTCCACCATACTTTTATACTTTTTTACGGAAGCCTCTACTGCATCTAAATTTTTCGTAATGTGTGTGACTGAATCATGCTTTTGCCTTGAAATCATTTTGTAGCTATTGCGTCCTTTTTGAGTCCTTAACAGTCATAAAGTAGTCACAGGTCCTACTTCTGTTAAGAGGGTATGCACCAACTAATATGGTAGTAATATATTTGTAATTTTATTCATCGTGCACGTGAGCGCACATTTTTGATATTGGGAAATTTTGCGCGTTTTGTTGCTAAACGTCAGTTGACATCGTAACCTCAAGGAGAACGGCTGGCATCAAAGACAGACATGGTGTCTGTGTATTTTAGCCCGATGTTGTGGGCAGACCTCAAGTGATTACTATGTGACACGGCCTTCTGAGATGAAGTTTTAGCCGTTGGTACTCACTGTAAGTTGTTTCGTTCTAGTAAATTGAAGCATATATATATATTTTATGCCGTCTTACGTCACGTTGGCATCTAGACCGCTCCTTCAATTCGAGGGTACCGTAATGGATCAACGTTGAAGAAAAGACATTAAAATCCATCCTATGTATTGAAGTAATTGTCGCTACAGATAAAATAATTATCAAGATAAACTATTTATTCGCCGGCATATGGATTTACGGCTCATAAGGAGAGGTAAATTGAATCTCAGAAATTAGGATGAAAAATGCCCTATGTACCAGGACGCCTAAATGATAATGATCAAATATCCTACATGTGTAAGATTTACAATGCCAGTTTAAAGATGGAATTTCTTGTGTGATGTCTGATATACTTCGTGACCATAATATGTACGCCTGTCCTTCCAAGGTCAGCCGTTAGGACATTGTTGTTGATCATCCCTGATCATAGATACACTAAATAAGATGTCCTCGGATTAATAGATGAACTGTTGATATGATCGTTTGATGATGTACATAATCGTCTGTATCTTTACATCTGTCAATAAAAGTCTTGTCTATTGTGAGGAATGCATTTTCAAGATGAATATTTTTGACAGTTTCCAAGTTATTTGAAGTTACCCTTGGCCCACGTTTTCGGCCCATAATGAATACATTCGCATTGCTCTACTTTGTCGGCCATATGTAAGCCTGACCGTAGCTGATTGAAATTTAAGTCAGCCCTATCAGAATAAAGCACGACTCCAGTTAGGCGGTTGTCTGTATCTCCAAAACACCGTCTACAGTAGCTCAATTATTTCTTCTTGTAAATGTTGACTAACTTGTTCCACGTCTGATTCAAACAGATTAATCCGGTATTATTAGTTCTGGCAAGTCTTTAAATCTTATACTCATATCATTTTTAATAGCGTCCAAATGACTGCAATAAACCTGTAAATCTGAATCTTTAAGCCTATCCCCACCTAACTGCAGTAAACATGGAAAATGAGAGTTTTCGGCGACTAAGATAATTTTTATATAATGTCAATTTGGTCATGAACCTCATGATAATTCCTTTCAGATTAATTAGACTGATCTCATTTCCTTGTAGCTTATGAAGAACCTCATTTAACTTTTCAAATATATCTGAAAGATAGGCCACATCGTTTCGCAATACTTCTCTTTCGATGCTAAATTCTTCTTTGATTGGATCCAAAAACTCTACAACAGTATCAAATAATGCCCATAATCTTTTTAAACAGTTACCTTTGGACAGCCATCGTACTTCCGTGTGTAGGAGAAGACGTTCAAACTCTTCACCATTTTCACAACAAAGTTTACGAAATAATCTATCGTTTAACAATGCGCCTTAATTTTGTTAATAACACTGATAACAGAGTTCAATGATTTGTGGAATCTGTCACTAAGATGCTTGGCGACTAAATGTTGTCGATGAATAACACAATAAATTGTAAAAACACCTGGTACCACATTTTTTAAGTAGGCCAGAAACCCACGATGACGACCAGCCACAGCGGGTGCTCCGTCTGTTGCACATGCGATAGTATTGGCAAAAGGAATTATTTTTTCCAACAAAAATGTTTTACGGGTTTCAAAGATTGATAACCCCTTTGTATCTGCTGTCAGTAGTTTTGCAAATAACATATCCTCTATGATATTTTCATTCTTTATGTATCTCACATATGTGAGCAGCAAAGCTTGGTTATCACGCATGACACTTTCATCCAACTGTAGTGAAAATTCAGTAGACTGGAAATCAGTACACAGCTGATTTTCAACATCGCCTGCCATCTCATCTGTTCTTCTTGAAACGGCATCACTGTTCAATGGAATAGAAGAAATGACGTCACTTGGATTTCTTTCCATCATTGTGCTAATAACCACCCCGTACAGCTGGTAAAATTAAGTTTTCTCCAATGTTGTGAGGTTTACCTTACTTAGTCGTTCCCCTTCTACCGTGAGGTGTAGAGGTTTGGAAGAGAGAGCGCCAGACTATCCTATCGGCTGTCTTCCTCCTGGCCTGGTTCCATTCTAGTCCTCGGTCCTTCAAAGATTGTCTAATGTTGTCCTCCCAGCAGACTCTGGATCGCCCTGGGGGTCTGGATCCCTGGCTCTTTGTTTCCCATGCTTGTCGTGGGAGCCAATCTTCTCCCATTCTGCAGACATGGCCAAACCATCTTAGTTGGGACTGTTCTACTTGGGTCTGCAGGGGGTGGGATTTTAGGCCTTGACGTATCTTCTGGTTGTGGACCATGTCTCTTCTTGTTACTTCAACCACCTTCCTCAGATACCTCATTTCTGAGGTTTGGATCTGGCTTTTGTGGGTTGTAGTCATTGCCCATGACTCGCATCCATATGTCAAGACTAGGACATAGGTGGAGCGGTATACAGCAATCTTCTTATGTACTCTGGAGCAGAAACGTCCAGCACTACCTACAGCAGCCTTGGTGAGACTCGTCAGCATACTGCTGCTTTTCGAGTGGTGTAGCGGGAGGTTAATTAGATTTAGATATCTATATAGGAATCCAGGTATGTCATATTCTACCAGGATAGTATGCCAGTATAGAGTTCTGGTCTTACAAGTAATACCCCAGTCTTAGAAATAAGCACTGGTGTATGGCTATCATAGAAATAGTCAGACTGTGAAAACCCTGGCCAGTTGGTAAGAAGTTGTACCAGGATTTAAGGCGTCTCCTCCCTATGACTATCTTATGATTACTTATATTCTAGGGGATAAGTAAAATGAACATTCACTGAAACCACAAATGGAAGAAGTGAATAAATCCTCAGGTACAGTTAAAATAGTTTAATAATTACACTAATATTCTATTTCTACTAGTTGGAAAAGAGCATACACATATATATATATATAAATATATATATATATAAGTATTCACACAATTACTATTATTGTCTGTTTAGACTTCAAGATCTTGAATATTAAAGTTACTGCAATCTGCAATCACTGTTTTTAGTCTCTTGACTTTCCAATTAATTGTCATCAGTTGACTGAACTATGGATTTTCACTATTAGCTGTTTCTTATATATTGGTGGTCAGTGTCTTAACTGACACTTATCTGTTCAACTTGATACTGCTGACACTGAACTGTCCTTTTCTGATATCAGACTTGGTAGACCCAACAGTAGGGATGCCAATGACCAGTCGAAGTTCACTCTTTGGGGTCCTGCACTTTTGTGGGATTGCCTCTGATGAACAACACAGGCTTCTGATACTGGACAGTCTGGTTTGAGTTATTTCATGGAACCCTCAGACTCCAGATACTGACTGAAACTTATGGCGATTCGCTCACACTTCAGATAGATGTAGCGTAGTGGCGATTATCTGCCGTCCGTCCGTCTGTCTCAAACCTCTTTCGATGTATGTCTCTCCAGTTTTACCGATACGCTTATATACGCATAGCGCGGACGTATCGGAGGGTACTGACGTCACAGCTTAAACCTAGGCCTGAAAAATCTTTCCCGAACAGCGATTTCAGCCGATCTGTGCGTCGACTGAAATTTTGCCTTTCTCATTCTCGGCATATATAATATCCATATTGTTCCATCTTATCTAGTTTTATCCAGCCGATAAATCTCTATCTTCCTATCCCTGTAATTTCCCAAACTGTTATTTGTTGATTTTAATATTTAGAACAGAAGTGGGTTTACCAGCTGTTAGCGCAACTGTGGGCAGCCGTAATACGCATATATTCCCGTAAATGATAATTTCCTACCGTTTCTTCTTTTATACAGTTATACACAATCCTTTCCTGGACCAAAATGTGAAATCCTTTTCCTAATGATTCCCTTCTGCTTTTATTTATCGTTGGCGATTTCCTCTGTCTGATACACATTTCGCTGATACACCGCCATTTTGAAACCGGTCAATCGATCGTTGACGGGTTTTAAATCTACATGAACACGTTTGCAATGACTTGAAACCAATTTTGCGACAAGTGGCCAACTCTTCTTTAATGCCACCCTTTCGGTCTATAATTTAGCTCCGAGGTATTTAAAGTGGTCGACCTGCTCCAGGACCTGTTCTCCCAGCTTAATCTGATGTCTTCTTTCTTCTCGTGATATCACCATGGATTTTGTTTTAGAGCTTCTTATGACCATCCCTCTCTTCTCCAGCTCTTCCTTCCAGACTTGCAGGTTGGATTGGAGATGTGCCTCTGCTTTAGCAATCAGGGCAACATCATCAGCAAATGCCAGCTCTGAAATACAGACCTGTCTCATCTTCCAATACCCCACTGAATACTTTCTTGTTCTCTCCTTACATGCCTTGATGACGTCGTCCATGAGGAGTATGAAAAGATAAGGTGACAGGATATCATCTTGTCTTACACCAGTGGTGGTCCTGAACTCTTCTGACTTATGGTTTGCTGTCCTCACATAATTTCTGCAAGACTTGTAGAAGCTCTGTATAGCATGAATCAGAGGTGCTGGAATGTTCTTCCTTGCCAAACAGTCCCAAAGTTGCTCCAAAGGACCCTATCAAATGCCTTTTCCAGATCTATGAAACAAAGATGGATCTCACTCTTATACTCAAGGGCCTTTTCACTCAGCTGTCTGAGTGTGAAGATTAGGTCTTGAGTACTTCGGTTAGCTCGGAATCCGCACTGGGCCTCATCCAATTGTGGCTCAGCTAGGCGTTGGAGTCTCTGCTCTAGGATTCTAGAGTAGATTTTTCCAGGGACACTGAGAAGGGATATGCCTCTATGGTTTCCATATTGTCACCCTTTTTTTGAAAATTGGTGTTATGATGGCAATCACCCAATCCTTTGGTATGGTCTTGTTGCACCACGCTGCCTGTAGGACCCTTAAGAGTAATAGGTCGCCTGATGCTCCCATGTACTTAACCATTTCTGGTGTTATACCATCACGCCCTGCTGCTTTGCCCATCTTGATTTTACCCAGTGCTGCCTTCAGTTCTTCCATCTTTTTGTCATCTTCACCATCATTGGTTTTCTCTTCTGTGCTAGTGGTTATCATTTCTGATGCTTCACCATGCTCACCATCCAGGAGTTCTGAGAAATATACTTTCCATTACTTCCTTCGGGGCAGTAAGCAATTTGTCTTGCTTGTCCTTTATAAATTTGAGAGGGCATTGTTTTTCCTTCCTCATGTTCTTTAGGGTCTTATAGAACAATTTCTAGTTTTCTTGCGCATCTTTTTCTAGCTTTTCTCCAAATTCTTCCCAGGACTTCTGTTTTGCTGCTAGCACCTTGTTCTTTTCTTCTGTTCTGAGTGTCACATATTCTGTATATTTCTCCATTTGTCCTGTTGTGTTTTTAGCTCCTAAGTATTGTTTCCATGCCATTTTCTTCTCTCTTATTTTCTCTTTGACTTCCTCTGTCCACCAAGGTGTCCTCTTTCTCTTGTTCCCAAGTCAGACTTCACCACATGCTTCTGCAGCGGCTGTCTTTATGATGTCCTTGAATTTAAGCCAGAGTGTTTCCAAGTCATCAGGTTGTTGTTCTGTGTTGCTCACCGCTGCAGCAATAAGCCCCTGATATCTGTTCTTAATTTCTGGCTCTCTCAGCCTATAGGTCTTAATGCTCATTTCTCCCGTTTGTTTACTTAGTTTCTTGCGTGATGTTGGGCAGTTCCTAGGCTGAGCAACTCTTTCAGTTGTTCTTTGATTGTAAGCAGGTAGTGATCACTTCCAATCTCTGGCCCCCTCCAGACTCTAGCATCCCGGACATATTTGAATGAGCTCCTTCTAACAATGGCATAGTCGATCACTGACTTCTCATTCTTTGTTGGTTCACATCTAGAGTATGCATGTATGCGCTTATGGGGGAACTTTGTGTTAGTAATGATCAGATTCTGCTCACTGCAGAATCTAAGGAGTCGCTTTCCATTGTCATTGAGAGTATCTTCTTGTTACGTCCGTTTTCACATAATTGTTAACTGTGTGGACTTAACAGATTACCAGATGCCACAATCTAACTTTGTTGGATGCACTTAGGTACTCATCCATGTAAGTAATATTAACTTATATTTATTATGCACTAAAGCGCACAAATTTGGTGCGATATATTCGTTGGTTGCCAAAGAGCGCTTACGCGTCAGAGAGAGACAATATGCCGGTTTAAGAAGGCAGACGTTGGTCTGGTCTAAGAGTCCCATATTACGGGAAGAGTCTACGAATATATATTTTGCTACCTTCCAGGAGGAAGTGTCAGCTTCAGCCAATTCTGGCTCGTTTGTATATGTATCTTAAATTAATACCCGCTTTATAAATACCCAGCAAGATCTAGTCAGGGCTTCGGGGTAGTCCTTGATGATGGCCCGTTGCTAGTGTGTACGGATCCTCTGAGGGAAAATATATTTGAATTTAAATGCACTGAAGTTTTCCCAGTGAACATGTCCGGCGTCTCAGATATTGAATAAGGAGGGAATATTTAAGCCATGAGATTATTTATGAGGTCCATCAAATTAATATGGAAGGTGGACATTATCTTCATGATATCATGCTTGATTTATATGCAACCGCCAATGTAAGAGTTTGTCTACTCTGGATTTGTCATCGTCTTCGTTCGTTCATCAAAATTAAAGATGTTTGTTGGAAAAATAACTTACCAGCCAATGGGTCAAGTATATTATATTACCAAGTTGGTCAAGGACCCTATTTTTGCTGTTGGACATAAATTAACCTTGATTTAAGTGTTCAAACTCATCACACAACATTCGCGTCTTGACACTGTAGTCGGCTACCTGTAAGCCCGAAATATACTGACAACGTTTTAAGTCAGTGAACATTATTAACCCTAATCAAAACCAACGTATCAATCAAGGCTACGATGTGTTTAGTATCCAAGGCGATAAGAACAGACAATAACACTTCTCCATATCTTCCGATAACTCCACCCCATCTAGCATGGTCATTTCCAACTCTGGCATTGAAATCTCCGAGCATGATAATTTCATCCAGGCAGTCATCCACTGTCCTTTGAAGCAGCTTGAAGAATTCCTCCTTGACCTCTGCTCTCTCATCCTCATTTGGCCCATACACTATGACTAGGTTGACTATGGTTTCTCCTTCTTTTAGTTTTACAACCATAATGCGCTCGAGACAAAGTTCCATCCCTTGATACTATATTTTTATCCCTTGATACTATATTTTTGGCCACAGTGCAACCCATGCCCTCTTTAGCTCTTTCAGATGTGGGTACACCACTGTAGAGCAGCGTGTTGCCATCGAGATCCATGACTCCTTGTCCTTTTTTCTTTGTTTCCGTTATAGCCAGGATTTCTAGTTTTGCTTTCCTCATCTCTTCCACCAGCTCCTCTTCTTTCCCATTTATACTTCTTGTGTTCCAAGTTCCATAAGTCGTAGTCCATAGTCTGTTGCCTTTAGAATCAGTCTGGTTTTCTCTCTTGTTCTTCTCATATTCAAAAGTTTAAGGCAAACAGGTGATTGGCCTGTTGTGCCTTTGCATGGTAGAGGGGCTGTCTCCTTGCGGCCTCCATGCAGGCCGCCCTCTTCCTTTTTCAGCCGGGCTTGGAACCGGCCTAGGCGGAGTTGTGAGGTTTACCATATTTTACAATCATGTGTGCAATTTTGTAAGATACAATGAGACCTTTATCATTGTGATTATAACTTTTCTTAAACATACTAGTGACAGTGTTGCGGCTTTCAAACTTTTGTTTTAAATATTGGAAGTAAGAAATATCTTTGCCAACTTTATCTGAGTGTTTCTTGGTAAAATGCTCATTAAGCCCTGATGGTTTCATTGCTTCGTTAGAAAACACTTGCTGGCACAGCAAACACATTGGTAATTGTTCATTTACGGCCGAAGGTACAAAACCGAATTTCAAATATTCAACTGAGTATTGTTGACACTTTCTCTTTACTGCTGACATATTGAAAATTTTAGTATAATATCACTGCACATACACTTTTACTGCTGACGTATTGAAAATTTTAGTACAATATCACTGCACATACATCTACACCTCGTCAAGCCTCAAAACTGACTGAGTTTAATTCTCTACACTTCGAAACATCCAAAGATGTATTAAAACTAAGCCACAACTTCCCTGTTGTGAGAAGGTATTTATGGTGCACTTGCATCAAAGAGAGTTGAACACAATGGTCACTAACAGTTCTGTGTAGTGCTATGACTGTAACGTCAACCTTGCTAAACAAAGAAGGTTTTTTTGGCAGGCACACGTGGGACACATGATTGTGTGGTGAATGTTTTGGGACGGAGTCGTGCTATGGAAGTGGACAGAGTAGGGAAGGGGCTGTGATGTGTTCACAGGCTTATCAATGTTTGACGGGAATGTGTTTCCAGAAGAAAATATGTGTCGAGAGTGGAGAGAGAAGGTTAGCTTGGGTGTGTCGAGAGGCTAACGATTGTTTCGAGTGTTGAAGGGACATAAATCTCCGCCTACTGTCTCCTGACAATGGTAAAATCCCAGGTACTAAAATTTTGTGTTTGGAATCTTTGAAACACTCCATGGGATGCATGGCAAAATAAAAACTATCGTGTTACAAGCTATGCAAAGAGGAATATCTTTTGTAATTGTTTCATATTGATTCTTGTAAAAATGTACACAATGCTCCCCTGAATGGAAGTAGCTACCCCCAATCGTTGCAACCCATCAGAATGCCCTCAGACATCTTGAAAACGCCCCCCCCCTCCTCCCCCCCAGTGGGCAGCTCTGCCCCCACTGAGAAACACTGATCTATACCAACAAGTATAGACAGGAATATGCGACTGAAGGAGTCGACGGCCTGTATATCTTGATGAAGATTAGTAACAAAGACGTTAGTGTAACCATTCATGTTTGTAGCAATTGATCGAAGTTGGTTGATAAGATTTCTATTCTTTTGTACTTCCGCAAGGGACTGATTGACTATCGTAAGGCTCTTACTGAGAACATGCTTAATAGTCTGATGGTTCTGTGTCAATGTATTGAGCTGTGCATGAAGTTCTTCGTAGTCTGAGTCTGTAGATATACCAAATAGATATTGCATGGCGTCTCCGATGAATGGTAGCAGCGAATGTTTTACACGTGGAAGGACCCGTAAGTGCTGGAAGTTGTTAGACATTTCGGTCAGCATGTCGATGAAAAAAGTAATCTCTTGTTGCAGTAATTTCAATAGCAAGGCATAAGACATGTTGTTTATGATGAGTGTATGTATTGATATGACCACAGATATAGGAGTACAATGCTGATAATGCCTTTCGAATAACAGCTGGATACGTATCGATTGACTGAAATTCCGTGACCACTGACAAGGTCCATATAGCGGATGAATCAGCTACATCTTTGATGTGATGGAAGAGGATCGTATCTCACAGTAAAATTTCTTGCTGAGAACAGCGAGGATAGCATGTAGAGTCAACGGTATGAAAAACCACCACAACATCCTGAAAGAA
Source organism: Oreohelix idahoensis (assembly GCA_024509875.1). Taxonomy (NCBI): domain Eukaryota; kingdom Metazoa; phylum Mollusca; class Gastropoda; order Stylommatophora; family Oreohelicidae; genus Oreohelix; species Oreohelix idahoensis. The sequence continues at coordinate 161,873 of JAMPIV010020624.1, forward strand.
GAGTACGAGAGTACTCATTATAGTTTCTCCAGTAACTTCGTCATCATTTGCAATAATAAAAACTCTTTGCTATCTTGTGCCTTATGTGTATCTACTAGATGCATGTGCTGTTGGCAAGGGCATGGTTGATGATTCACCATTGTCGCGTAGCGTTTGAAGGATAAGAATTATTTAGAGGAAATAATAGATCTGAATGTGGAAGATTTGGCTCAAGGAATTCCTGCTGGGTTTTCCACCACTGAAGGGAGACAAAGAGTGTAAATTCTCCTAACTAGACAGGTCTGGAAAAGGTTGTAAGGAGATATTTGGTCTCTCGCTACCGTTGTCCCCTTCTCAGTTATCTATTATTGGTATTCTTTAAATTATATTATATTTTACGAGCCCCCCCCCTCCCTTATAAAGGAAGATAAACATCAGACAATATTCAACATCTAACAGAAGGAACAAAGCATGGGGTATATTATATACACCCAATTGGTTTATTGCAATTAAAACGAATAGATGGTGAATGATAGTATTGTCGATGGAATTAGTGTCTGCTGTATGTAATATGTGTCTCACAATTCAAGTGTTTTTCATCATGGATGACAAAAATATGGCATTGATATGGTGAGTTCCCTTTTTCGTGGAACTTATCTTTTCAGCCCTGGCTGATAGTGAAGCGTGGGTAGTTCTCCGGTCTCCTGACGTTGCCCCAGGTAGGTCTTGAATGGTTCGGATTTGCCTTCTCTGTGCTCGACTCCGTATTCTGCTCTGAGATTGGACTGTCGTGCAAGGCTCCACCATAGACTACTCAGATGGACGCTAACCCGCAATTTAGACACGTGGCTTCAGTGCTTTTAATGCGTGAATTCGCCGATATCGGGATTAGTCTAGCGGTCTCGAGGTTTCCTGGGCAAGTGAAAAATGGCTGGATTTGCCGCACTTTTAGCGGGTCATTTCCGCTTGGACACGTGATCCGAAGCGTGCATCATGTGACCTTAGCATCATATAGACGCTCCAATCAATAACGTTAAAAGTCACGTGGGGGGTTCCGAAAGTGGCATAAACTGGTTCTATCTAAGTTTATGTAGGTCCTAAATTAAAACAGGTTTCTAGCTACCGAGGTCAGGGGTCAACAATGACGTCGTATCTAAAAATAGTATTAGACTCGAGGAGAAAATCACTGAATGCTAGAAGAATATCCGCAAGTGACATTTCTCGGGACTTTACGGGCTTTTCGATCATGCAGTGAAGATGATAAAAAAATGATGTCTCGTAATTAATAAAAAAAGAAGTGAAGATTGGGCAAGTCGTCACACAAGCCCCTCCTCAAGTTTGACGTCCCGTCCAACTCCTCTGGTCCTGTCTTCGTCTTCTTTTTCAGTTTCTCATATCCTCGGTTGCGTCCGGATGTCTGCTAAAAAAATCTGCCCCTACGTTGTTCTTCCCAGGTAAGTATTCTGGTTTTCTTCCTGGTTTTCTTTGGATGCCTACGTCTGCAGCAATGCTTCCCTAGGTCCTGTAACTGGTCTACCCTATATGTTGAGGTTACCTGGTTACAATCTGAACAGGACTTCACATATCGAGCTATGTCTTCTGTGATGCCGGGCCAATAATAACGGGTGGCTATCCTTTGATTTGTGGCACCATTACCCAGGTGTTCACTCAAAGTAGCAACGTGCCCCCATTCCATAACTTTATTTCTATATATGGATGGCACCACAATCTGTCCATGACTTTTTAGCCCTCTGCCAGCTTTCCTGTGCAAGAGTCCATGTTCCATATAAAAGTCACCCTTTCTTCAAGGGTTATGTGAGTTTTTCAATTTGCCAAAGCAAGGTCCCAATGTGCTATCAGCTGCTTGAGCCCTTTTCATCTTACTCGGATGAATTTCTAATTTAGAGTCCCTCTCTATGCATTTGGAGTCAGACCTGGTCTGGATGGCAGCCATAACCACAGGCTTTACTGGTTCTCCTAAAAAGACATATCTACGCCCTAACATCAGGGGGTAGAAAGGATCCTCTAAAACTGCAGCATTGATTTCCCCTTCCACATAGCGACAACTGACCTGAATCTTCGCTATGGGCAAATTTAAGGGTAATGCTCCTGTGAGTGGCCCCTGGATATCCACTGTTTTTGTGGTGCGTTGTTCGGGGTGCACCAGAGATGAAGAAACGACCGCGTCATAGGACAAACCTGTGTCATACATCCCGATGACTTGTTTGCCATTCACGGTCACTGTCTCCTGTATAGGTGGGTGATGGAGGCTATTCTGACTCACTGTCAGTTCCTTCCTGTCAACTGCCCTCTCCTGCAAACATGCAACCTGATGTGGAGGGTTTTTCCTTCTGCACTCGGCAGTATTGTGGTTGCTCATTTTGCACGTCTTACACCACTTTTCTCCCCGCCTCTGAGGCTGGAAAGCTGATCTCTGAGTAGTCTTATGGGCATAGTCTGGCTTGTCATGTTTTCTGAAGTGATGGTAAGGTAGATTCATTTGGGGTTCCAAGTGTGCCTGAGGTGTCGGCCTCGATAATTCTTCCGGTTGGTTCCACCTGGATGGGTCATTCTCTGTTAGCGCTGCCTGATAACGTTCTGCTAACTGGACTATGGAGTCTAAAGTGCTGGCCCCATTCTCTGTCAGGAATCTTCTCATGTCGGAAGTCATGGTGTCCTTCAGTTGCTCGATCATGACCATTTCCTTCATGCCTTCCCAATCATGAGTAAAATTCCCTAGGGCACCCCACTTCTCCACGTAGGAATCCAGTCTTGCAGCAAACTGAGTAACGCTCTCTCCAACTTCCCTCCTAGAGTTACGGAACCTCTTCCTATAGGCGTCAGCATGTAGCTCATAACGATCCAATAGTGCCTTTTTCAGAGAGTCGTAGTCATCCTGTAAACCTGGAGGAAGCTTGCTATACACGTCATAAGCAGTTCCTCTAAGCCCTTGCGACAGTTTCAGGTTCCACTTGCTCTTCTCCAAACCAAACGTGGTGGCAAACTTCTCAAATTTGTCCAAATACATATCGATCGAGTCGGCTTGTTCCGAGAAAGCTTCAAATGGAAACGTCAAGGGTCCCAAGTTTGACATGTGTGAGGATGGCAAAGGTCCTATGCTCCCCATTTGCAAGGAGGGCATATTATCTGACCGTGGCGATAGGTTGCCTGAGGAGGTAGATGCTGTCGCACCGGCTACCGGTTCAACTCTTTGAGCCTGTCCCTGCATCTCTAACTGCTTCATCTTCAGTGCATGCTCGCGTTCATCTCTCTCGCTTCTTTCCCTAGCGTCTACAGCTTTTATCCTCTCATCTATTTCTGCTAACTTTATTTGCTCTTCTCTTTCAGCTTTCGCTGTTTCTCGAGCGTAATACTTATCAGTCTCGACACTGACATAATTCGCACGGTCCACCCCACTATAACCTAGATCTCGACCGGCCTCCCCTAGTGCTGCCTTAAGCTTAATTATTTCAGCCATCTTCTGCAGTTATAGTCCACACTGAGTAAGCTAGTGCTTCCTTCCAATAGTATTTCTAACAACAAGCAAAAACTTACTAATTATCAGACTGCTGTAGAATGAAATTACTACAGTTATGAAGACTTAAGGTCTGTAATTCAATGAAATACAAAATCATGAACTAACTTAATTAAATACAACATATATAAAGGGATTCACCAATCAATGCCTGAAATTCTAGAAAAAATGTTTTGTCTTTCTAGAGCTCCTGTGTGAAAATACATGTGTTCAAATAGTATACTGTAATGACTGAATGAATGATACTATCCCAGAGGTATGATAAAATACATAAGTTCAAATCCCGGACTGAGACCCCAGTGTCGCGTAGCGTTTGAAGGATAAGAATTATTTAGAGGAAATAATAGATCTGAATGTGGAAGATTTGGCTCAAGGAATTCCTGCTGGGTTTTCCACCACTGAAGGGAGACAAAGAGGGTAAATTCTCCTAACTAGACAGGTCTGGAAAAGGTTGTAAGGAGATATTTGGTCTCTCGCTACCGTCGTCCCCTTCTCAGTTATCTATTATTGGTATTCTTTAAATTATATTATATTTTACGAGGCCCCCCCCCCCCCCCTATAAAGGAAGATAAACATCAGACAATATTCAACATCTAACAGAAGGAACAAAGCATGGGGTACATTATATACACCCAATTGGTTTATTGCAATTAAAACGTATAGATGGTGAATGATAGTATTGTCGATGGAATTAGTGTCTGCTGTATGTAATATGTGTCTCACAATTCAAGTGTTTTTCATCATGGATGACAAAAATATGGCATTGATATGGTGAGTTCCTTTTTTCGTGGAACTTATCTTTTCAGCCCCTGGCTGATAGTGAAGCGTGGGTAGTTCTCCGGTCTCCTGACGTTGCCCCAGGTAGGTCTTGAATGGTTCGGATTTGCCTTCTCTGTGCTCGACTCCGTATTCTGCTCTGAGATTGGACTGTCGTGCAAGGCTCCACCATAGACTACTCAGATGGACGCTAACCCGCAATTTAGACACGTGGCTTCAGTGCTTTTAATGCGTGAATTTGCCGATATCGGGATTAGTCTAGTGGTCTCGAGGTTTCCTGGGCAAGTGAAAAATGGCTGGATTTGCCGCACTTTTAGCGGGTCATTTCCGCTTGGACACATGATCCGAAGCGTGCATCATGTGACCTTAGCATCATATAGACGCTCCAATCAATAACGTTAAAAGTCACGTGGGGGGGTTCCGAAAGTGGCATAAACTGGTTCTATCTAAGTTTATGTAGGTCCTAAATTAAAACAGGTTTCTAGCTACCGAGGTCAGGGGTCAACAATGACGTCGTATCTAAAAATAGTATTAGACTCGAGGAGAAAATCACTGAACGCTAGGAGAATATCCGCAAGTGACATTTCTCGGGACTTTACGGGCTTTTCGATCATGCAGTGAAGATGATAAAAAAATGATGTCTCGTAATTAATAAAAAAAGAAGTGAAGATTGGGCAAGTCGTCACAACCATGCCAGCCGAATGGTCATTTGACTCATCACAATGATCCTCTATTAACTCATAGTGCTGCGGGGTGCGCTGAATGGCGGGCCGTATATTCAAGGAATACTGGCCGTTTTGCCAAAGGAACATCTTTGCCTGAGGATGATAAATAGCATCGTTTGGAAGTATGAGAAATTTGGCATCCATAGTCTCAGTTGGAGAGCTGTTATCCGGACCACTGTTTGATTCAGTGTCTGAATCAAGTTGACATCGAGGTGATGACAGCAGGAGATTGATGATCAGTCTCTGAAATGTGCTCAGGAGTGAAGAATTGGTCACCCATTGCTGATGCTTTGTCTGTCGAAGAAGGTACTGTATCAGTTGTCAATGATGGCTGCGATGGTAAAACATTCATCTCCCTGTTCTCCAATCTTTCCCGGAGCTCGGCTAAAGGGATATCGTCTCCACTGGAAGAATGATCTCTGACATTCTGAGCACGTTGTATGCTTTCATAAGGGACTTTGGGGTAGGTTTGAAGTGGGGAAGGATAACTTGGAGCATCGTCAGAGGGGGACCTTCAGAATCATTGGAATCTGTGATGGGTATAACAAATGTGGATTTCCATTGTGGTCTCGAATGACTGGACTGTGGGATGGTCTTATGTTGTTGATCATCCTTTCTGTGTCAGGGGCTAGGTGTGGTTGTAGAGGTGAACTTATGTCGATGTGGCTGCCTCACACCCAAGACCCATGCACTAAGAAAATTTATTAAGGATCGTTTGACAGGGGTTGCAATTATTGATATGCAACAATGCAAAATTATAGACAACAGTATAATGTAGGACAGCTAAGAAATCAAGAAACAAGAGACAAATTTGCGGTCACAGTATCCAACAAATTCCAAGTGCTCCAACAGCTGGAAGATGTAGAGAATACAGAAGACTATTGGCAGCAGGTCAAAACTGTATGGAAGGAGACATGTGAAGAAATACTGGGGAAAAGGGAAAGACAACAAAAAGCATGGATAACAACAGAAACCATCAATAAGATAAAAGACAGAAAAAACAAGAAAGCAGAGTTAAACACAAGCAAAACCAGAAGTTCCAAAGCCAAGGCTCAAGAAGTGTACACAGAAGCAAACAAAGAAGTAAAAAGAAGTATCAAAAGAGACAAGAGGAAGTATATTGAGGAGTTGGCAAGAGAGGCAGAAGATGCTGCAGCCAAAGGAAATATGAGAGAACTGTATAGCAGCACAAAGAAGCTAACAGGGAAATACAAGCAAACAAGTTGCCTCATAAAAGACAAGAATGGGAAACTGCTCAGCAATATACAAGAGCAAATGAAGAGGTGGACAGAATATTTTGGGGACCTTCTCAATAGACCAGCTCCACAAAACCCGCCGGACATCCAGCCAGCAGAAGAAGAGCTACAAATTAACGGTGAAAGACCAACGAAGGAAGAAATAAAGAAAGCCATAAAGCTTCTAAGAGATGGAAAAGCGTCTGGACCTGATGGCATTCCAGCAGAGGCCATCAAAGCAGATATCGACACGGCTACAGAGATGTTATATAAATTACTTGGTAAAGTCTGGGAAAAGGAAGAGATACCAGCAGAATGGAAGGAAGGATATCTGGTTAAGTTGCCTAAGAAGGGAAATTTACAAGAGTGCACAAATTATAGAGGAATAATGTTACTATCAGTGCCAGGAAAAGTATTAAACAGGATTATCCTTGAGAGATTAAAAGAGTCCATAGACAAGAAACTGAGAGATGAACAAGCAGGTTTTCGACAAAACAGATCATGTACAGACCAGATAGCCACTTTGAGAATAATAGTTGAACAAAGTCTGGAATGGAATTCACCACTATACATCGGATTTGTGGACTACGAAAAGGCATTTGACAGTGTAGACAGAGAATCACTTTGGAAATTGTTGAGGCATTATGGAGTTCCCCTGAAGATCATTAATTTAATAAAGAAAACATATGAAGACATGACATGCAGAGTTCTTCACGAAGGACAGCTTACAGAACCGTTTGGGATAAGAACAGGAGTGCGACAGGGATGCCTCTTGTCTCCATTTCTTTTCTTGCTGGCAATAGATTGGGTTATGAGATCATCGGCAACACACAACAGAAATGGAATCCAGTGGACTCTGACTAAGCAGTTGGATGATCTGGATTTTGCTGATGACTTGGCTCTTCTGTCCCATAGCCGTAATCAGATGCAGGACAAATTGAAAACACTTGATGAGAGGTCACAGCAATTGGGTCTGAAAATACACAGGGAAAAGACAAAAATAATGCGAATAAATGCAGGTAATGATAACAGGGTTGAACTTGAAGAAACACCAATACAAGATGTAGAATCATACACATATCTTGGCAGTAATATAGACAAAGTTGGAGGGACAGACAGCGATATCAAAATAATAATACAAAAGGCAAGAGGAGCTTTCATTGCATTGGGAAATATATGGAGATCAAGAGAAATAGGATCCAACACGAAAATAAGAATCTTCAACTCAAATGTGAAGTCAGTCCTATTGTATGGCTCAGAGACATGGAGAACAACAAAGACAACAACCAAAAAGCTACAGACTTTTATAAATGGGTGCTTGCGTAGAATAGAGGGATTAAAATGGTATGACAAGGTTACCAACGTGGAACTGATGACAAGAACTAGACAAGTGCCAGTGGAACAAGAAATGAGAAGAAGACGATGGCGATGGATAGGACACACACTGAGGAAACTTGTTGATAGCATTACAAGGCAGTCCTTGTTCTGGAACCCCCAGGGCAAGAGAGGCAGAGGAAGACCAAGAAGTACATGGAGAAGAGAGTTGGAAACAGAGGTGAAAATGATGAGGAGAACATGGAAAGAACTTGAGATGATGGCACGTGACAGGAGGACTTGGCATGTGTTTGTTGAAGGCCTATGCTCCTGTGGGAGTGGAGGGTTATGAATGAAAGACCCCTGGTCCGGTGGTAATAAGAAGATCTAGAGCGTCTTCTCGTAATAACTATCTTATGCTTTAAATAACAATGAAATTCAGGTTGAACTCAATAGTAAATTTATGAAATTAACAAAATCCAAGTTACAATTAAAATCAATTTATTTATAATGATTCTCTTTTCTTCTGTTCTTGGAAATGATGGAGATGCTATATGAATAGGAATTTTATATTTACATAATATCCAGAGAAATCACAGTGATATTATAGTGTTACTTTAACTGAATTACAGTGTCTCTGCTTTTCTGACAAAACGTTAACCAGTCTTTTTCTTCATATGACTTGACTCTTCACACATAAATTGATCGAATGTTCTTTTGTTTCTGCACTTAACTGAGTGCTCCCTAAATGATGGTTGACAATGTTGGTGAGCTCCACACGACTATATAGACTCGGCTGATCTTCCCATGTAGTAGGGATACCAGCACAACCAGGTAGACCAGCTGTAGTGCTCTGTGTCACTATGCGGGATAACACTTGGGTTCTCACTTCTGGCTTATGTCTATATGTATGACCGAAACCCTCTGGTCCTTTTCGGAAATAACTAACAGGACTACTTCTGGCAAAGGCAGGCCAGCACAAATACTCAATGGTGAAGGAATACGTGCCTAGCTCTCTCCTTTTGTCCTTTGCGTTCTTTCAGTTTGTGTGTGTCCTTTCACTTCCAACAGCCCGCGTATTTATACGCTTGGTCGGCCATCTTGCGAGAATCCGTGACTCTGCGCTGATTGGCTATGCCTTCAAGCAACTTCGATCGAAAATATTTCTCGTATTTCACTTCGGGTAGGTGATCTGTGTTAATTTCTAAACAGATAACTTAGTCGTTCTCATTACTTACAAAAGCTATTGCCTCTTGAGATATCTCGTCTTACTCGGACAACATGTGGCTTTCCTTCCATATCAGTCTTTCCAAGATCCGTCTGTCTTTCCTTTTTCTATGCATGTTAAAACCGCACTATTCATCATTTTCCGAACTGGTTGACCCACTTACGTGATTTTATCCCCAGAATTATAAAAGACATTGTCTTTCTGGTTATAACCACACATTTCCTCTATGACTCGGTGAAGTAGAATTGCCTTCTGTCAATCCATTGATTTATAAGGAATTTATTACTGCGTGGTCCTAACACAGATTTCCTCCCTACCCGATTGTTATGCCTAGATGATCTCCGTGTAGCAAGCTCCCGTTTCATTGGTCGAGCTAATTAGCATTACACATGTTTCGACGGTGTTTACTTTGTTTTGATTACCTAGATATTGAATTCCAATCGCATTATGCGACAAAAGCCTTATACAGATCAACATTTAATACTACCGAACACCCAGGCAGTGTTCATAGACTTTGTGCTCAAGGCATCTACAGATTGACTCTGGTGTCTAACTTCGTTTGTTCTCTCTGGGTGGCTTTTGCAAAATAGCTCCGTTCGCTGCCCGCTATCTCTTTATATAGGCTCTAGGCTAACCACTCAACTTTAGTGCGCTGCGCGAATTGATTGCGCCACGCAAATAACACACTCGATTATCGCTCTAGAAATAGCGAAAAACACAAATATAACACAACTAATTTGTAGGCTTTATTATGGCCTAATAATATATCTTCTTCTTGAAGATAATGTGGTGAAAAGGCACTAAACCACAGAGACAATATGGCTGACAAGATGGGTGAACCACGGAGACAATATGGCTGACAAGATGGCGCGGTCACATATTCCCCACCTGATTTTGTTGTCGTCCCGACAACTGCACAAAATCAGGCGCTTCAGTCGTATCTACCAAATCTGGAGAATCATCTTTTCCTTCACTTCGTCTCAGTTCGTTGCCAGTGACTCTAATGCTCGGATTCGCTCTATCTGTTCGTTGGATGATATATGGACCCCCTGTCATTGTGGGAGCACGAACAACAATGTACTCCTCTTCTGATCACATATCACGAATTTTGGATCTCTCAGCGTTATGCATTTTCTTCTTTACCAATTCTCCCACCTGTAGTGGAATAGAACATGACACCTTGTCACATCTCTCTTTCCGGACTGCTGCAAAATTCTGCAACGGTGCCTCTGCTCTTTCATGCGCTCCTCGCAGCCTGGAAACGTCTCCTTCAACGAGTTTTAGATGAGTCCCCTCCTCTAAATGTCGACCACTTTTCTTGGCGCCCTTAGGGTGACAGTTGCCACGGCCATCTCTTGGCTTGCACTGTGACGGCAATCTAGATGTGTTGGTACGCCTAGAGAGAGCGCTGTTCGATGGACAAACCGATATCAAATGGCCTGGGAACTTACAATGAAAACATCGCTTAGGAAGCGGGCCCTGGGGACACTTGGCTGCCATGTGATTTGAAAAGTCTCCACAATTGAAGCATCTTATTTTCCTAGGCTTCCTCTGTGCTCTGGGTCGCCTCCTGCTACCCTTACATTCCTGGCCGCCTTTGACTTTCTTTCCTGCAATAAGTACCTCACACTCTGGTCGACCACCAACCATCTTTATCTTTGAGTCATTCTGCTCCCCTTCTGTAACCTGACTCCCAGCCGCAGAGGGGTCTAGTTTAATGCCTGTGGACATCGATTCTGTACGTGGCCTAGTTCTCTGCATCTAAAACAACGAACTGTCCTGGTACGTCTCCCCTGCTCCTGAGTCATCGCATCAATTTTAGCCTCTAATTGAGCTACCTGTGTTCTCAGCCGCTCCACTTCTGCGTTTAATACATGTGCATCTGGTACCGTCACCGTATTTGCTGCTTCGACACTGGCAACACCAGCTCCAGAAGCTGCTTCGACACTGGCAACACCAGCCCCAGAAGTGGGTTCAGTCTCTAAAAACCGTAGGGCATAGTCCCTCACCGACGTGAACGATGATGTAGGCTCTTTGATGATCGTTTCCTTTGCAAGCTTTCTTAGTAGGTCATCTCTAAGAAAAGCAGCAAACTGGTCCCGAAGGAAGGATGGCTCCAAAGGAGTGACATTATTCTGCTTTTGTGCCCTTACCACACTTTCGAACACCTCGTGGATGCGATGGGAGAATTTCCAAAGAGACTCCCTTGCACCTTGCCGGGTAGAGTAAAAAGTGGCCATTAGCTCTGGGATGCTTCGATGCTCCCCATACACCCTAAGAATGGAATGTAGCATTGCTTCTGGGTCATCGTCATTAGCCTGAATCCTCAGCTCCCTGCGAACACTTGGGGCCACCCTGTCAAGAATAACATCTGCCTGGTCCTCTTTACTCATCGTCCCTACTCTCCAGGCAGCTCTAACCTCTCTGACATATTCCTTGGCCGTAGGGCCCGTGCGCTCCCCAAAGCACCGCACTCTTTTGTGAGTAGGTACCACGATGTACTGTACTCGTTCTGGTTGACGATCCAGCCCCACTACAGGGTCATCCACCTCAGCCACATCTTCGTTATCCAATCTACTAGCAGCACGTGTGTTGCGTGCCGCCATCTTGTTGCTAGTAGAGTTGACTAGAAATATTGACAAACTGGATGATCTCGTCCCTCGCCTTGCACTGAACTGGGTGTTCTACTGTTTCGGCTGTTGCTACTCTGATTGCTGAAGAGTTGCTTCACTGCGTGCTGTCTGTCAATCCTGCCGACGACGCCACTTGGGTATAGGGGCTAGGTGTGGTTGTAGAGGTGAACTTATGTCGATGTGGCTACCTCACACCCAAGACCCATGCACTAAGAAAATTTATTAAGGATCGTTTGTTGCAATTATTGGTTGCTTGCAACCCTCTCAGCAGCAGACTTAGCAATTCAAACAACACAAAGCCTTATACAGATCAACATTTAATACTACCGAACACCCAGGCAGTGTTCATAGACTTTGTGCTCAAGGCATCTACAGATTGACTCTGGTGTCTAACTTCGTTTGTTCTCTCTGGGTGGCTTTTGCAAAATAGCTCCGTTCGCCGCCCGCTATCTCTTTATATAGGCTCTAGGCTAACCACTCAACTTTAGTGCGCTGTGCGGATTGATTGCGCCATGCAAATAACACACACGATTATCACTCTAGAAATAGCGAAAAACACAAATATAACACAACAAATTTGTAGGCTTTATTATGGCCTAATAATATATCTTCTTCTTGAAGATAATGTGAAAAGGCACTAAACCACAAAGACAATATGGCTGACAAGATGGGTGAACCACAGAGACAATATGGCTGACAAGATGGCGCGGTCACATTTCTTAGGTGTGATACATGCACTTTTGCTGTTACATCTTTTTCTTCGTCCCAAATGATATAATTTGTTTGAGTTGTTTTCTCGATAACTTTGTACCCTTGTAACCATTTGTTGTGAAATTTGGAATCCCGTACATGCTTCTTGTAGAAGACTAGATGACCAAGTTTGAAGTCCTGTAGTACCGCGGTACTATTTGGCTTGTTTTTGATTTTCGCTCAAAGGCTTTTCTAGCATTCTTGGAGACTATTGTGTGTGCTCTGTGTTTTTCTTGTAAAATTACTTCTATGGGATCTTCTAGATATCTGTGTCGAGGCATCAAGAGATGTCCATACATCAAATAGAAAGATGAGAAGCCTGTGGTGTCATTGATATTAAATCGTATGGCTTAGGATGCTTGATTGATGTATACATCCCAATAATGAGGATTCCCTTCGGCATATTTGGCAATTATGTTGTGTAGAGTTGCATGCATCCTCTCGTTCCTGCCGTTGGACTGAGGATGGTACACAGACGTCGTGATATGGTTAATGTTAAATTTATTGAGTTGGATCTTTGAAAGGGTTCCCAGTGAATTGTTTTCCATTGTCCGTTAGTATCTGATGTGGACAGCCATGACGCTGCAAGATGTGTTGAAGAAGGAAGTCTGTCACGATTTTTGATGCTGCTGTCTTCAAAGGAAAACATTCAGGCCATACCGTGTACATGTCAACTATGTGCGTTATGTATCTGTTACCTGCCACTGTCACTGGATAGGTTTATGAAAGATCCATTCTAATGGATTCCATGGGATATTTTGCTTGACCCATCTCTTGCAAGGGAGCTCGAAGAGGCTTCATGCTTTAAAGTTTACAGGTGGTGCATGCTGAAACGTAATCCACCACATCTTTATACAAAGTCGTCCAATAGTAACGCTGACAAATGACATCCAGTGTTTTATCTCAACCCATGTGACCATTGTCGTCATGAAAGTGCCTGAGCACCGCGGCAACTAAATGTGCTGGAAGACATTTTCGAAAAATGTTTACTCTCTTCTCATCTACATAATATAGCTGCTGGTCTTCAGGCAAGATACATTTTGGCACCTTTGTGCGATCTTTCTCAATTTTCTGAATGATTTATTGGAGTTCTGGGTCCTTGAGTTGCTCTTCCCATAATGATACATCTGGTAATGGTGGTAAAGACGGGACTTAACTCTCCAGTTCAGTCGTGGATTGTTGCTCATGGTCAGCGAAGTCAATAACATTTACATGAGGTGCAGTCTCTGCTTTCTTATTATATTTATCTACCAGTTCTTCTGTTATATTGGCAAGCACTTCAAGTGCAGGGTCAGGTTCTTCATTAGAAAGCGAATATAGTTTGAAGCAATCATTAAAGTTATCTATAACCTCAGTAGTCTAGCTTTCATCCAACACAGTATCACCTACGAGTTCAGGATCAGTGTCAATCCATGCGTCTTTAGTTTAGTAGAAGCATAAAGCTCTGGAAATATAGTTCCTTCTCTGGGAGCCAGTTTTTCTTAAATGTCTTGTTAATTATACTAAAATATAAATCATATGTCCTCCTGTGTTAATGTGCACGAATTGTCTTCTGTGATACAAAAGTTTATGTTAACTTACTGAAAGTCTCATGTCCATACTAAGAGAACAATCAGTTGCTGAATCAGCACTAAAGTCACTATAAGTCCATTACAAGTGGTAACCAGTTGCTGAACATCTCCAAAATTCACTCTACAAGTCCATTACAGGGGAGTAAGCAGTTGTAGTACGGCAGCAGTTCAGTTTTTATGTCCATTTCAGGGGGTAGTCAGTTGCGTCATGGCACCAAATTCACTCTATATGTGACAGTCTAGTGACCATGTAGATTTGTTTATTCTCCAGACTAAGTTTCGTTTAACAAATTGTTAAATGGTTTATGTTGCAGTGGAACGAAAGGCTATACGCCTCAGATGTAGATTCCCACTACGTTGTAGAGGAGAGTGAAAACCTCAGTTACGAGGTTCTCTGACTAACCCCGCTGTTCTTTTGCAGCTTGTTATTTGTCATTACCACCACCATAATATGTAAAATGTTAATTGGACAACACAACGTCTTGACATCACACCAAGTTCGCTAGATGATATATCAACTACAGATGCAGACGTTTTCTTATGATTACACTGGACAACAAATTTTGACTTTTTGTATGTATCTGAGATTAAACCAAGTTACCTTTATGTTGTTTGGGCTGCTGAATATGAAAATGGCCGTTAAAACACCAGATTAGCTCTAGTTTTTTAAATATCTATAAAACAAGTTTTACACATTTGCATATACATACCAAATGATAATAATGCTCATAGCGGAAATGATTCACAGCAACGCCTTTTTGCCTGTCGCTTGTAATGAGTTTCTGGAGCATCTCTCACAAGGTTCCAACAATAGTCTGCTAGCATTGCTGCATTCCATTTCCCTTGGTACCTTTTTTTGATGGTAGTAATGTCCTGATGAAATCGTTCCCCATGCTCGTCACTGACAGCACCGCAGTTAGCAGGGAAGAAATCCAGATGAGAGTGTAAAAAGTGTAATTTCAAAGACGTTGCACCCTAGTCTCTCGTAGCGCTGCAAGAGGGTTTCTACAAGCTCCTGGCAATTGTCAGCCTTATTGCTTCCTAGAAAGTTTGTGGCCACTTGCTGGAAAGCATTCTAAGCTAACTTGTCATCACCTGTGAGGATATCAAAACGCTGATCTCTGAAGAGCTGACGTATCTGTGAACCGACAAATATACCTTCCTTGATTTTGGCCTCACTAAGTCTGGGAAATTTATCAGAAGGTATAAAAATCCTGCTCCATTTCGATCCATGGCCTTTACAAAATTTGTCATTAGTCCAAGTTTGATGTGGAGAGGAGGGACCAAGATCTTGTGGTAAAATGTTACCATTATGGAGCAGCACAGCTTTTAAGCTCAACTTGGACGAATCAATGATCAGCCTCCAATCGTCGTCTTTGTAGTTGATGTGCAGTGCTGCCATCAGACCCAGTATACCAACGCAAGCAATGAGGTTATCTGTTATTTTGAAATATGGAAGCAGACCTTTTTGCCAAGCACGAAACACAGACACATGCACATTCTCTTCTAGAAGATTCCATTGCTGCAGTCTGGACCCCAACAGCTCTGCTTTATTTTTGGCAATTCCAGATCTCTCACTAGATCATTCAATTCACTCTGGCTGTACAGACTCTTCAATAGGCACGAAATCAGGATCTCTTGATGTAGATGCTTTCACGGGTGACGGATGTCCACTGGCCTTATTATCTTCTTCATCATCCAGAGTATAAGATTCTGGTGGGTCAGGAACAGGAAGTCCTTCCCTGTGAGGCACTGGCCGCATAGCAGAGGGAATATTCGGATAGGCCACAGGCCGCTTTTTCTTCTTAGAAATAACATGTCCAATTCGAGGAGTCATGCAAAAGTAACAATCATTAAGATTGTTTGTCGGTTCCCTCCACATCATTGAAACTGCAAAACGCATCGATCGTCCTTTTCGGTTCAACCAGCAGCGCAGATTCGTTGCACAGGATTGACAACATATATGTGGGGCCCAATACCAGTCCTGGTCACCGATCTCACAACCAACCCCCCCGGATCTTGAAAACTAGAGCTAATTCGCGATTTTTAAGTTCATATTCGTGATCAGCATGTCCAAATTAGTAAACATAGCTACTTTTGTCTCGGATACATTTTGGCTGTTGTCCAGTGTTATTGAGGAAGATCCCAGAACACAGCGTTGGTTTGAAAGTAAATATCTAATAGCATCTAAATAATTATAGAGTGTTCATAGTCGTCTTCCTAGAGGCTGGAATACATTCTAAGTCGTCAGTCATTTATATCAAGTCCTAAGTTGCCTGTTGGGTCACGTCATCAAGTATTTATAATAGCTGGTTGAGAATCACTGAGCTAGCTTCTTGTAAAAAAATCTGTAGTTAACTTTATTGTTCTTTGCTGCAATTCTCATCTGGTTAAATGGGCTTCTATAAGTCGAAAGTTGTAATGGCCCCGTTTCTAAAAATGGTTAGAAGCACTCTTGCTATAATGTTCTCATGAGTAGTGAGTAGCCTAGCATCACACTGAGATTGGTTGAAGCTTTACAAAGTTAATGGTCGAAACGAAAGAATATCATCTTTATAAAGTCTCTTGACGAAACGAAAGTTACTTTCTCCTATCTCACGTGGTCAGTACTAGTTAAAACTTAACAGTTAGTTACCTCAGTATGCTGACGAGTCTCACCAAGGCTGATGTAGGTAGTGCTGGACGTTTCTGCTCCAGAGTACATAAGAAGATTGCTGTATACCGCTCCACCTATGTCCCAGTCTTGACATATGGATGCGAGTCATGGGCAATGACTACAACCCACAAAAGCCAGATCCAAACCTCAGAAATGAGTTATCTGAGGAAGGTGGTTGAAGTAACAAGAAGAGACAAGGTCCGCAACCAGACGATACGTCAAGGCCTAAAATCCCACCCCCTGCAGACCCAAGTAGAACAGTCCCAACTAAGATGGTTTGGCCATGTCTGCAGAATGGGAGAAGATCGGCTGCCACGACAAGCATGGGAAACAAAGAGCCAGGGATCCAGACCCCCAGGACGACCCAGAGTCCGTTGGGAGGACAACATTAGACAATCTTTGAAGGACCGAGGACTAGAATGGAACTAGGCCAGGAGGAAGACAGCCGATAGGATAGTCTGGCGCTCTCTCTTCCAAACCTCTACACCTCACGGTAGAAGGGGAACGACTAAGTAAGTAAGTACATAAGTTTCCTAAATTGTTACAAGAAAAGTCAGGGCAATGCCGGGTACTAACGGCTGGTCCTAACTTTCAATTTGTCCTTGGCTCCTGTTTTTCTCTATTGTTCTAAGAGAAAATGTCAGGATTTCATGATTTGTTAACCTGACATCCGTGTGAAATGCTGATCCCAGCAGGTATCTTTTAAATCTAATAATTTTTTCTCACGCCTCAATTATGCCCCACCAATATACTTCTACATATATTCTCCTTGAAACAAATACCAAACTATCAATAATTCATATGCAATGTCCCTTTCACACGCACAGGTGTTCATTATTCAAAATTAACATCAAATTCATTTTCCTAAATACAACTTATTTCTATTTACATTTCATGCCCATATCATATTAATAAATGAGCTGTCCGTCCAAATTATATTACTTTGTCTTTGATTTTTAGTGTTATTGTCATAATTGTCGTTTTCATGTCCACTGTTTATTATTACATCCATGAGGTGTCGTCTGTTTAAAGTTACATCTCATAATTCAACAAAGCCACTTTCCAAATACATTGTTTTGTTTTTGGGCTGTCCATTCTAGAATGACCTTCACCAGTGTGAAAACCATGGTATAAAACTTAAAAACTGTCACTCAAGTTTCCAACAACAATACAAAATGACCTGCACTTAACCCCAACTAACCAGTGCAGCTTTATTTAGTCTAACCAAACTTACTTTGATTAACAGTTCAGGATCTCCAGTTCAACTGGGGGTGAGGCTGACCTTTAGTTTCAGTTTTGCAACTATTAGACTTTGAGAAATAATTACTGGATGTTCTTGCTATGCATTAAGTTAGCAGTACATTGTATTACGTTATCCTTTATATTGTCTGAAAACAATCCCCCAGACGGAGCATACCCCATGTTATGTTATATTATTCACCATTTCCTTATTATTTGTTAATGTTTTACTTTGTAACTCAGATGTTTGTTTATGCATCTGAGCATTGCACGGTCACATTAATGTATCAGGTATTAGTCTTTGTTAACGACTTTATCCTCTCTGAAATATGTTCCTATGTTGTAGTCTGTCTTGTTAAGTGTCTTGTTAAAGTTGTTTTAGTTATGCAGGTGCTTTAGCATGGAATTCCCTACCCAAGTCTGTCAAAACTGATAATTACATCTTATTCAAAAGACATCTGCATTTACATGTCATGAAATCGTGTACACTCATTTAACGACAATTCTGTTTCAGTTATTTCAACGTTTCCACAGGCATTTAACTGTCATTGTAATATTTTCATTTTAAATAGAATTTTTAAATATTACCTCTCTCTCTCTCTCTATGTGCGTGAATGACTGAGTAAATGTCCTTGTGTATGCTCAGTTTCTGATTGTGATGATAATATTAATTAATCCTGTCTTAAGTTGTTAATATTTTAATTGTAATTTGTAAAACGCTGAAAATTGTATTGCAGGGCAGAAATGTAAAAAGGCAATTATGACCTATTTCTTGACCCTGATGAAATTTTGTTTGTTCGTTTGTTTGTTCTTTCTGATGTGATTGTATAGTTTTTTTTGTAGAACAGATTGTGTCAGGTTAACACCTGAGATAGTTATGGCCAGGTTTCTGTCGCAGGTGGTGAAGTTCTAATCTTGCCGCTCTAAAGTTTGTGTGCTTTATGATCAGACGTTTTTCAAATTCGTCCAATATGGCTACGGGGTCGGTTGCTGACTCAACGGGCATGGCGGTAGCAAAACTATTGTAAATTTTCAAACCTTCATCGTCCAATGCTTCTAAAATATATGGAGTTAAGGCTTGACCTTCCAGACCAGTGGTCTTGGAATAGAGATCTATGCGTTGGTGCCATAATAGGAAAGCATCACTTTTATCATCTCGACCGGCAAATCGCATTTGGGGTGCGCTACGGTAGTGTTTGGCTGCCATGGTTTGCCCTCAACGTTGAAAGTTAGTCGAACAAACTGTACTAACGTGTTATCGATTAGCTTTTTGCATCGGTCCGGTATCGGCCGCTGCCACCATGTAATGTTATTATGTATGTATATAAGCTTTACTACATCCTCTTCACACGCACACATACATTTCACAATGCACACAGTAAAGCTTGATCAGTTTGCTGCCATTCAACTTTACTGATATGGGTACATGTGTAGTTTCGTATTTTAATGTATTATATTACAAGTAACCCTATTTTTTGTTAGCATTAGAAGTTATAATAATTATTTGTATTTCACTTCTGCCGTTATGATTTGACATTGCTAATTTAATGCTGCAGTACTTTTTGTCTCTTGTGAACACAAACCAGTTAACCACTGATATTTTGTAGAGATGTTTATATCTAATATTTCTCATGAAGATATGAAGTTAGCTTTGTGAAAATGTATTTTTTGAAGTCCAGTGTGTTTCAGAAAAAAATTGATGCTATGGCTTATAAGAGAAATAAGTGTTGGTAACTGAAGCTGCTGCTGAGATAACCCATAAACACTTTTGAATCTTCCTATGTTTGACATGTTTTGTAAAGAATTAAATTATCTTATTTGAGTGAAGCCAGTAATTTATAAGTACGAATTCACTGTTATTGACGTTCATAATGTATGTTATTTATTAAATAGTAGGGTAGCTAAAATGTCACCTTTTCCCCAAATTGTTTTATAACTAATATATGATGATTTCATCACAAAATTATGCATCCATTTTTGCATATGTACAGCCTTACTTCAACACGTTATTTTTGCAAGAAAAATGATTTACATTTTGGATAAGTGTGAAGTATGTAAATCAGAGGTGAGAAACAGGGCCAAAGTCAAGGAAAATATTTGTATAAAATAACCACTATTTTCTTGTTAAAAACAGTCTAGGAAATACTGTTGTGTTGTCTTTCAAGGTAAATTCAGTGTTTGTTCAAAAGGGCAAATGTCACATTTGCAGATGGTATTTCAGTGAACTGCTGGGTCGAACCTGTATTTGGAGGATCTCCAATAATAAGATATGGAACAGAGATGATGGTAGTTAAACATAGCTTATTGTCAGAGGCAGGATCTGTAAATGGTTGTTATTCAGGTCTGTAACATCAGTAGGTTCAAAAATTATAGTCAGGAAATACATTTGTTGAATGGGCAAAGATCCCATGCCTTTAAACCTGCTTGAATGCCAGTCAATCAAGTCATTCACCAGCTTTTCTGTTCATTTCCCAGATTGTAGGAAACATTTTTGTTTATTATTATTAATTGCCTGACTGCTTGTGTTGATAGTCAGTGGAGTATGGATGAGCAGTGCTGGATGTATTTCATGAGGTCTTCAGGCATAGCAAAATTTGTGCAGGGATCTGCATAATAATCATAATTTTTTTTCAAATAATGGTTGCTTTCTTGTATGAGTAATGTTTGGAATGCAGGCTCTCCATTTCTATCTTCTTGTTACAGCTTTTATCATGTGTTACCTGGGCCCTTAACTTGCCAAACAGTCAAGAAATCCAGCAAACAAAAACAATTTTTTTTGTCATCAAAGAGTTTTTGGCTTCTTGCAACATTTTCAATATGTTTGAATTTCTTAACCGTTCTCATGAGGTTTAATGGAAATATTTCACATTCTTATGTATTCAGTCTCTGTGCCTGAAAGCATAGGTATTGCCCAGAAATGTCGCCATAAGTTTAAATTATAGCAACTGGCAAGTCTCCTTCTAGCATAGCTTTTTGTTTTTAAAAAACTAGAGATACGATACGTGCATGGATGTTTGTAACATAATTTGCTGCAGTCGTGTTATTGTGAATAAAATAAAAACTTAATACTTGCTGCAAATTGGTATTTTGTACTTGTGTGTGAGTGCATGCTTTGTTGTGATCATGTAATTCCACCTCTTCATGGCAGATGTTAATTTTGCTAAAAATACACAAAGGGAAAAACAATCAAATTGTTTTAAATCAGTTTGTTTTATTACGGTATAGTTTTCATACAAATTGGACACATTTATAATATACGAACTTGAGAACATTGTGTATAGTCATGCTTACTTACTTACTTAGTCGTTCCCCTTCTACCGTGAGGTGTAGAGGTTTGGAAGAGAAAGCGCCAGACTATCCTATCGGCTGTCTTCCTCCTGGCCTGGTTCCATTCTAGTCCTCGGTCCTTCAAAGATTGTCTAATGTTGTCCTCCCAGCATACTCTGGGTCGTCCTCGGGGTCTGGATCCTTGGCTCTTTGTTTCCCATGCTTGTCGTGGTAGCCGATCTTCTCCCATTCTGCAGACATGGCCAAACCATCTTAATTGGGACTGTTCTACTTGGGTCTGCAGGGGGTAGGATTTAAGGCCTTGACGTATCGTCTGGTTGCGTACCATTAATAGTCATGCTGGTTAGCAGAATTAAATTTAATGTACTCTTCTGAATCTGTGTCGGCCACCTTTTTTTACGTCTGAATCTTTGTCAGCCACCTTTCTACACGTCGAAATCTTTGTCAGCCACCTTTCTACACGACTGAATCTTTGTCAGCCACCTTTCTACACATAAAAAAATCACATACTGTGGGGTATAAAAAGTGATGACTGCTAAACTTTCACCTTTCAAGTCTAAATGGGACCCAAAGATGCAGCAATAGAGAATGCAGTCAGCGACCCATAGCTTGACTGCTTGCATCAGAGTCAGGGAACCAGAGCTGACTAAGACCCTACTCCACCTCCACGTGGTGGTCCTGGAAACAGTCTGCATCACTACAGTCTGGCTGAGAGAGTAGGGATCGCAGAGGGAAGGCAAACCCAGTCCCAAAAACTGCCGTGCTGAAGTCGGATGTGCAGATATCACAGCTCCGGCGTAAACAGACACAACGCAACCAACGTCCTTTTCAGGACGAACGAGGAAAAAGAGGAAGAAGAAGAAGTCTAAATAAATGGACCTGTCATATGCTACAATGTCCATGAAGCTGAGTGGCTTGAATGCTAGAGAGATGGGAAGTTTGTCTTGGAGGTAAGGTAATCTAATTATCAAAAAAAGTGATTGTGGCTTTCACTGATTCTTTCTTTTCCCTTCCTTTCATTCTTTAACTTAACACCAGTAATTTTACTGTCTTGCAATGTTTGTCTTCTTCTTCTTCTTCCGTCCTTAGCCAACGACCGGCAAAGCAGTCAGTGGCCATTACGCCTAGTGGCGTCTTAAGGGCAACAGCGAATAGATTTTCTCTGCCGTTGTTCCCATCACGCCTAATGGCGTCTTTAGGGCAACGACAAATCAATCCGCTCGCTGTTGTTTCCGTAATCAAAGTGACTGGCAAACGGGTGATCAGCCCGTTGGGTTGCAATGTTTGTGGTTATCCATAAATGGCATATGTATAATTCTAAACAAATATACATACATGCACTTGACAAAGTGAAACATCAAGAGATAACCAGAATGTTAGAAGACAGTTACTGATGGGAAAGACTAAGATTAATTAAAACAAAAACATGTACTGGTTGTAACAGCTGAATAAACATGCCAGTTTTACAGAATACAAGAAGTGAGGCAGGGATGTGTTATTTTTCACCTGATCTATTCTGTCTTATACAGCGAAAAACATCAGGAGGTGAATCTTGTATGAACTGAGAATATAGGCTGAAGGGTGCAGTATACATAAATTGCATTGTACTGACGCAGTACTATCAGAAAACCTACATAACATGCTTGCCATGGTAACACAGTAAAAGAAAGCGTGGGGGGGGGGGGGAATGGTAAAAATGATTATCTTTAAGAAAAGGACCCCACCTACATGCAGAATTTTTGACAGAACGTTGTAAAAAAAAAAAAATTGCCTGGCCAGTTATTACACCACATTGAAAATGTCCACTTTTAAGAATTGAATCACTATTACTGTATGGAAGCGAGTCCCTGGACCATAAGTAAAATAAATGGAGGCTGCAGAGCAGAGATATGGTTTCTCTGAAGAATACAAATCCCATGGACTGATTAGAAAATTGCATGAAAAGAGTTTACAAAGAGAAGACATCAATCTTCATTGGACTGGACAAAAACATGATCAGAGGGACAGAAAAGTGGAGCATGACTGAGAGAAACAATAATGGGTAGCTTGATCTGATGGCATGGAAACAAGAGAAATTTATGGAGGGACATGATCACCTATGCCTCAAGGCAGAACATCTCACATACAGCATAAGGTCTTTTCTTTAACAGTCTGGTCATGTCTTTCTTTTTATACCCAGTGATTTCCAATGTTCACATTATGATGTGGTCACAAAACTTTAAACATTTTTACACCATTTCCATCACAAATCCTTGCTAATGTCACAGTGTATGACTCACAGGAGGAGGGGGTCATGTACGGTCATCTAAATGACATCCTATAGCACGTTTCACTAGCTTTGCCCAACTTCAAAATGCTATATCTCAACAAATATATAACACATATAGTCTAAGTGAAATTTTGTGTGTGAATTTGAAATGGTATAGACCCTATGAATTAAATTTTTCATTAAAATGCAGCCATTGGTTTCAATTTTCATTTCTTTGCGATATAATATCAAAATCCTACTTGCCAACACACATCACACACATATTGAAATGTCTACAGTAAATTATACGACCTCATTTGCACATGATTGGTTTATCAAACAATTGTCATAATTTTAGCGTGAAATTGCACTTCTTGAACATAAAACAGTTTATATCCGGTGTTACGCACACATTATCAATCAAAGGTGTGTCTACAAAAAGTATTGTGTGGTTAAGTAGGAAAAATGAGTCTGCGAGTACATTTTATGACATTACAGCAAATCAAATAGGATTTTTAAGTATTTCTGCAATGAAGCTACTCGAGGAAAACTATATCATTCTATTTCAAACCCACAAAAGAGGACTATTCATGCCTTGGGGATAAGCAAACGATCATTGCACCGCTGGATAGCGACATCTGAAATTTCTAATTCCAGTGTTTTACACACGAAAATTAGGCCAAGAGTGGTGGATAATTTTGACAGAGAATTGATCCGCAGAGAAATTTGCAATATGTTTCACAATAATGAGGCAGTGACTTTAAGGAAATTGAAAATTTGGTTAAGAAAGAATAATGACATTGATATTTCCAAATCTACGCTATGGAGGACTATTAGGAGTTTGGGATTCACTTTTAGAAAATATGTTGGTGGTAGAAACCTTATTTGTGAGAAGCCTCATATAGTTGCAATGAGAAGCAAATATTTACGCGAGGTCAGAGAAATGAGAAGAGATTGTTATGATTTTGTGTATTTAGATGAAAATTGGATCAATGCGCACCACAGTAATGAACGAGAATGGCAATCATCTGATGGGACAACTAAGAGACTATTACCAAGCAGCAAAGGACAGCGCCTAATAATTGCACATGCAGGAAGCAGCCATCATGGGCTTCTAAATAATACTGAACTCATATTTGTTTCAAAATCCACAGATAATAGGGATTATCATACAGAGATGAATGGCAAGCTATTTCAAGATTGGATTGTGAATCATGTACTTCCTTCATTGGATAGACCGTCGTGTTTGATAATGGACAATGCCTCATATCACAACGTTGTGGCACCAGAAGATAAAGTTTCTAATTCACCAAGTATTAAAGATGTAATAAAGATTTGGCTGACCATAAACAACATTCCATTCAACGAAATGTCCATGAACCTGAATTACTTGGAATTGTAAAAAAGACACAGCATACAAAGATATTTCACATAGACAAGGCAATCCATGAACATGGTCACAGATGTTTAAGATTGCCTCCTTACCATTCTCACTTAAACCCAATAGAATTAGTCTGGGCTAAAATTAAGGAACAGGTAGCAACAGAAAATAGAATGTTCAAATTAAAAGATGTTGAAATACTTACAAAAGCCGCCATCTCTAATATAGCCAGGGATTATTGGAAGAAATGTGAGAACCATGTGTTACAAGAGGAAGAGGAATATTGGACGAATGATGGTTTGTCCTTTATTCAGCCGAGATTGATTATTAATTTCTCAGAGACATCTGATTATGATTCGGATGAAGTTTAATTTCTTTAAAGATGACCGTACGGTTGTTTACAAGCACAGTAGAGGAGCAACGTTCCATTATGATATTTATGAACCGCAAAGTGGTGATACCTATTGATCAATGAAGGTCCAGTTTGGTAGCGCACTAAATGTCAATGACAAACAATGTCACGAGTATCTCGCATGCAGATCATTTAAGAAATCATCTTCAACAGGTATTCATATGCAAACGTCATGGCCACATTATTGTAATAGTAGACACGCCTATGCCTAATCAATTCACAGAAGCTGTGAATGAAGTGGTAAAATTTCTTTTCTCGTACACAATAATTAGTATGCCGACAAAGATCAAAGGATTTCATTCGTTTATGGGAACTAGACAAGATGCACAGATATAAAGTATATATTTGTTGTGTCTAACCCAATTACATTTGTTTGAGGGCAAAGCTAGTGAAACGTGCTATAGTTGTTCTTTCATCTCTTAATAATTTCATATAGCAAGGAATTTGTGCACAACGTTAACAAACTTGTTTGATGATTGCCCTGCTGAAGCTGCTGTTGTCCATCAAACCTTGCCCTTTCTATTGTAGCCTCCATCTTGTGCAGAACCTTATGTAGATCGACCTTGTCCTCATGACATACATGCCACCCCTTAGAGATGAAAAGCATGTACCAAAAAAATCCTAAAAACCTGTACAAAGACTAAAAAAAAACATATCAAAAGATTTAGTTCATGTAAAAATATTTTCAATTACAGTCAGCTGCAATATAATTGAGGCATGGGGACTTTACCTTTTAAAGTAGGTTTTCACTTAATTTACACTGTAAAAATGATGTAATCGTGTCATCATTTAGTCTATTTCTGCATTTAACTATCATTAACAGAATGGGAAATATGTGTGTTCAATAGGACCTTATAAAAGATTTCTGAGACACAGTAATAAGGGGTAAGGGTTAGAAATCCTAAACCTAACCCAGAACCCTAACCGTAATCTTAACCCTCAAGACGTTTGCAACTTACAAGGATGACACAGAGAAAGACATCCCACTCTTCTCACAACTTAAGTTACTATTTCATTATTATTATAGAGAAAAATTGAACTAAACTATTTTATCCTGTTATATGAAATGGAATGGGGAGGTTTCCAGGGTGATTTTTTATTCTTTCAATGAATATCTGATGTCATTTTAAAAATAATAAACTTGCATGATCATAGTGTTTTTTTTAAACCAAAAAAAATGCTCGTAATTTTCAATGAAAATATAAACTGGTGCTAGCGTAATTTATCCTCTATCGAACTTCAAAAATTAAAAGATGTTCTAGCCTAATTGGTAATTTTAAATACCCGTATGACTTTCAGAGTTAATTGTCAATACGACACATTGATAGTAATTTATTTAATAAATAAAACTAGAAAAATCACAATGCTTTTAAAGAAATGAAATTAAAACTTAGGAGAAGTAACTCCAAAGAAACTTTTTCCCGGGGCTCTGATCAGGTTAAGATGCAATTTTATCTTGCTTTTGTGATATTTTTTCTTTTAATTTTCATAATTCTTATTATATTATTAATAAAAGTACATTTCTTATGCACATTCTACAAGTTTTAGTGAAATCAAGTAATATGTTGTGGTATCCACTTTTTCAGACGTAAATAACAAATTATGCACAAGGTGATGTAAGTGTTAAAATAATCAGTAACCTGCCATCAGCAATAACGCAGAATGATGAATGAACAACACGGTATGTGGACTTTCATGATCATGGGTAAACTGTACTACTAGGCATGTATGTCATGATACATCACATAAACAGCATATTCTTCAGTGTAGCTTCTTGCAAGGAGAAACTGAGCATCCAAGTTGTCTCATGTAACATCTCTCTCTCTCTAGGTGATAATCATTGACCTGATGATGAAGTTATGGTGCCAAATTGGGCCTTACTCTTTTTTGTTCAAGTATGTTTGGCATATATTTTTCTTCTGTCACTTAGTAGTGAGATACCTCTGTACGTGTTACACTCCCTTTTATTACCCTTTTTTCAGATTTGTACTGTTATGAAATCAGTACACGGATATATTTATCTCGTCTGTCCACTTGAAGAACTCAGCTATGCTTTATCTGTTAGTGATGCTGCACTATTTGTAATTTTAGGACTCTTGATCCTCCATCTATTTGTCTCCCAGGACAGTCATGCCACTGAATTATTGATCAGACTTATTCTTCTTTAATCCTTAGCCGCCGACTGTCAAAGCAGTCAGTGGCCATTACGCCTGGTGGCATCTTGTAGGGCAGCAAAAAATTGATTCCACTTTGCTCGGTCGGTGGCCATCCTTCTGCCCTAACTCTGGTTTATTCTTTGCATCTCAGCCTCCACAGTCCTCCGCCAAGTTGTTTTCAGTTTTCCTTCCAGGGTCCATAGCATCGTGTCTGCCAATTATGATGGTGTGCATGTCCTCTTGCTTGCTCCGAGTAAGCAGTTCTTGGTTGGTGATGGTATTCGGCCAAAAGATTCTGAAAATATTTTTTAGGCAGGTTGTGTGGAAAGATGACAATTTTGACATTTCCTTCTCTGTTACTCTCCAGCATTCTGCACCATAGAGAAGCACAAAAAGTACACAGCTCTCATATAGTCTTAATTTTGTGTTCGTGTGATCAGACTAGACAGTGCCATTATCAAATAAAAACTACAACTATTCTAACTTATACAACTTAAAATAATAAGAACAATTGTTCTGTAACTTAAAACATAGCCAGCTTCTGATTATTTTTATATTTCCTCAGTGGAAAGAACATACAGCTATACTTTGGATTAATGGCTCTGATGTTTTATGTATTAATATAGTAATTGTAGAAAACGTAGTTCCAGGATAATAATCTTAAATGAGATGTTGACATCAAATTTACAGCATATGTGCTGGCAACAACTCGAACAAATACGGGCAACTTGTAATGCTGGCAGGAGAAGAAACAAATCACATTAGTTATGTATGTGAGAACAGACAAGTATTCAATGTACAAATAACATATACACAGCTAGCACCACAACAAGTGTCAACCTGACGAAATGAAGTGTAGAAGCAGAAATGGATTAACAACTACCACAGGTACTAGAGTGGTTAGAGTATTTGCCTCTCACAGCAAAATTTAATACCATATCAAAATAAGGGAGTCAAAACCTTTACTGGTATCAAGTTTACGCACTGACACCACTGCTTAAAACACAGAGCTTAAGTAAATCATGACTTACTTCACTTGACAAATTAATTAACTTAAATCATGACTTCCACACATTTTAGTAAATCACGTTAACTCATATCATGGCTTTAATCACTCTTAGTAAATTAACTTTAGAAAGCATTAAGTAAACCAAAGTTAAGTAATTTGGATGATTACCTTACTGAATGAAGACTGCATTCTTATAAAACAACCATTAAAAGTGTCACAGACTTAAAAGCAGTCATACTAATGCCTTTCTCTACCCTAGTACAGGTAAAAACCTGCGACGTAATTTTGTCGCCAACATGAATTTGATATTTTAAATAATAATGACATGAACATATATGCAGCCATGTACACACTACAGGCATTTCTCACAAAAGCATCATGAGATTATATACATTTACAAAAATACAAATAATTAAAAAAAACTAATTGAGTAATGCATACTCTCCTTCATTGTGTTACATCAGATATTGGTCCTTTTGTGCATATGTACATTTTTTTTTCCCGAAAGAAACGAGTATTTGACTGTAATCACAACAAAGTGACAAATTTGCCATCATCACCAACTAGACGGAACAATCACTGAGCACTGTCTAACTTGTATTTAACAATGGATTATTCACATCTCAAGTAAAACAGTTTCACATCTGCAAATCTTATTATTCTCAGAGCATCACTACCCAATGTGATAGTTCTTGATGTACATCTGGCAAACTCGTGAGCATTATTTGAGGGAAGCTTTACAAACAGCTTGTCTTGACAGTTACTAACATTTCAGAGAAACTATGAGGAGACAAGTTTCTTGTAAAACTTTTTTCAAACATCTAAAATTTCTGGACTAGCTGGGCGGTTGTGAGGCATGATAATTCCAGACCTTGATGAGGATCCTTTGGACAAAGACATGGAAGCTGATGAAACCCCTGGTGCCCTAGAGGATTCTAGTAATGTCTCAGCAGCACACTGGAGATCCCAGCCGCTGGCAGAGAGTGC
The DNA here is from genome assembly GCA_024509875.1 of Oreohelix idahoensis. Classification (NCBI taxonomy): domain Eukaryota; kingdom Metazoa; phylum Mollusca; class Gastropoda; order Stylommatophora; family Oreohelicidae; genus Oreohelix; species Oreohelix idahoensis. The sequence continues at coordinate 190,996 of JAMPIV010020624.1, forward strand.
CTCCTTGCATTTGTGAACATCTGCTACACCCAGTGACAGCAACTTCTTCAGCTGCAGGTATTTGGTAGCTTTGTTGACATCCCACTGTGTACCCTCCAGGGCTGTCATACACTCGTCTACTGTCACCTGGGAATCATAACATTTTGATGACATAAACATGATACTTGCTTTTTAAAATAAGACAGAATTTGTATGACAAAGACAATACACGCTGTTTAAAGATAGCATTTAGATGATAACAATGTCAATGAAACAAGATAGGCAAACATACGAAAGTCACTGAAACATGACATGTGATCATATGATATAGTTCAAACTTCAGAGTCAGCATAAGGTTCAAGGACATAAACATACAATCATATAGCAGTAACTTTGCAAACAGCCCTGGTGAACAGAAGTCAAAATGATCAGTAGCACTGTCAAAGCTACCAAGATTGAACTGACAACATCAGACCAAACTTGGTTATATTATACAGCTAAAGTCAAAACCATGTCCTTCAGACTAAACTGCCATACAACAAATATTTTCTCATTCATTCATACAAATGATTCTGACTTCAATAATATAACATTTTTACAACTGTCTGCAAATAACTTCATGAGCAACAAAAGTCACCCAAAAATGAACACCAAATGCCTGTGACTCACCTGGTCTGGAAATATCTTGAGTAATGTCTCTATCTCTTCGCAATTCTTCTGCCTGGAATATGACAAGAATCATGTTGATAGTTTGTGAGTGGAATATGGCAGAAGATAAATGTTCATGCCTTTACGTGATTTAAAAAGAAATTATTCCTAATAGTGTAGCAAAAATGTACTTGCAGTCTGCAGAAAGTTTTGTGGAACACACGTACAGTTTGTGTAGTTTCAAGGTCATTGAGGAGACATAGAAAAAACATACTGCTTCCTGTGTCACGTCATACGAGGTGACTAACATGAGGCTGTTGATGGCACTGCTAACCTTATTATGTAAAACTAATGGCTACTCAAACCACCACTGTAAAAGCATATGAATGCTGTCGTGCTGATTTCCTGCAAGTGAATCCCGTGTAGTGATCACTCCATAAGGAGAACAAAGGAAAATGATAAGAAAAGTGATAAGGTTAAAAAATGTAAGGGACAATAGATAAGGATTTATTTCTTACTATTTAATTGCACAAAATATTGAAATGAAGCAATAAGTGCTTATACAAATGTTGGGAGCTTTATAACAAAACCATTAACAGTGATGGCCAGAAGTTTGCCTTTGATTGGCAGATAACATTGGTTAATTCATAAAGACATAATAGATTATCTCATTAATCAGGCAGCTAAACAATGGCACTAAACCAGCATCATATTTCAGTGACAAAAATAGTGACAAGACATAAAAATAAACAGCCACAGTTATGTTTAAAGTTTACCAATTTTCCTTATAACTGCTGTACAATTATAAATCAAAAATGTTGATTAGTTGACAATAATAAATATATGACAAGTAGTACTCTGTAACTTCACCATAAGACATATTGTATTTGTCAAGATTTAATGCCACTGAATTTCACAAAAGTTAGTTTGACAGAAACATAATATCAAGGTGAGGTGGAATTCCTTTAATCTGGCACCAATGGGACCGGACAAGTACCAGAAATTGAAATCTTCATGACTATACAGGGTACCAAATACTTAGAGTAAGGTGAATGCATTTCACCACAGATACCTAGCTTTTAATGTCTCTGTATTCTTGAATATTTCCCAACCAAACATCAAAGAATGTGTTGTGTTATCAAATGAGATCTGTACATGGGCCTTGTAACGTTGTTGGGTAGAACAAATCACTACAGAAACCAAAACTAAAGTAAAATGACACGTACATGATTCATGTCCACCATCCTTCTTCAGGAAAGGACATCATAAGAATAAATGTACGTGTTAGCTTCACTTTTGTCATCAACTAGGACTGTTGGGCTTCTTGCTCTTTAGCAGCCAATACCTTACTGAAGACTCCTTGGTATTATCTACACCAGGGGTCAGCAACTAGTCTGTCTTCATCTACCAGTAGATCCTAGTGGATTATTTGGTAGATCTTTAGGTGATTGCAGGGGAAAATAAGAAAGACTTTTTAAACTAGGGAAATTTTGTACTAGACCTCTCCAACAGGCATTTAAAATCGTGGTGTACCTGGGATCAAAGGTACTTTTTCCACATTCCCACTAATAACTCTGGTTCTGACTACTAAAATATATTCGTGAACTGCATGAGATAAGAAAGCTTTGTAAGGTTCATCTTAAAATTACATATATGTGTGTCTGTGTGTGGTATATCTTTAGAGGGCTCAGTGTTACTAAAGTAGATCTCAAAAGCTCTGGTTTTGCTGACCCCTGATCTAGACTGTAGGTCTAGGCTTTTACAGTGACTTTTCTGCCATTTCAAAACGTGTTAAGTTGAAGTCATGAGCTCCAGTTTCTCCAGATTGGCTGGCATTTAAAAGGATCATCACATCTGGTCCCAAGCTAGAAGGAAGAAGCGTGTGGCATACTACTCATTCCCTGCCATCCAGAGGGATTCTCAAAATATGCAGTAAAAATACTGTGCTCTGTCTGGATCTGGGCTCTCCTAAGGAACTGTCATGTCCTACACAGAGTCACTTCTCATCTCTTATCATGGACCCATAGTGAGATCCTCCTGTATGCAGACAACCAGGTAAAAAGCCAGACTTATGTCTGGGGCTCAAATGACCCCTCTAAGCTTAATGTGCAATGCTGGGTTCTCAGGATGTTTCACCACAGGGAGAATCCCTGGCAGTGTTTGGATGATTTCAAGAGTAAATGGGGGTGTAAGCCTCACAGACAGGTTCATTTCCACGTCTGAATACTGTAGCATTGTGCTTATCTGGTGGTCATATAAGGATGATGCTAGATATGCCATTTTATCATACAAGTATTACAAGACTGTTGTCTTTGTCATATCTCAGGCTGGCCAGTCACAGGTTTCAGTTATGACAACATGCTGTCAATCACATGTGTAGTCTCAAGATAATTATAGCTGAAAGATTATTCTACAGGTTTACAAGACCTTTCACACGTTCTATAAATAACACACTAAAAGACTGCCAATGGGTCTGTCACTTGTATATTGTTGACAGTTAATAAACGTTTTATACTAACATAATCATATGACTAATCTCTAATCATATGACTAATCTCAAGTTAAGTTCTTCACATTATGTCAAGTTATGAGAACCTTTATACTTCTTCCTCTTACCAGCAACACCTGTGAAATCTGTGACAGCCTTGATAAGACTATGACCTCAGTAGACAAAAGTTATAAAATCACTAGATAACACCACGTGGAAAGGTTATAAGTTTATTAATAGAAAACTGTCACTCAGAAAATGCTTTGTAGATGCCTAAATTTCTGAGAAGATGGTGATTAACTAGAGACAGAGCAGAATTAATGTACACTAACAAACTTTTATGATTTACATATGTTGAAAAGACTGAAAGATTGTGTAGACAAGGTCTGCCATGTATCGGCTAAGTGTTGAAAAAGAAAACATCGAAAGTTGTTATCAATTGAAAACGGGTTTTACCAATTATTTTATGTTTTTTTTAAAACATTTGCAATAACTGTAGTGCTTTTTTATTGCCAGAGTCCATCCCATTGACACTGAGCTAACAACAGTGGGAGCCGAGAGGCCTCTGTATATTTATCTATTATTTCTTCCCTCTGAAACAGTTCTGATGAAATATTTGCCTTGGCTCCCTGTACTTTCTGGAATATAGTAACAAGTATTTTTAGCTGCTTCTGTCGAGTGTACTTTTGTCAAATACTAAAGTGTCAAAACGTTTAACAACTATCAGATCAAAGCGTAAAAACATTTAGCAACTATCAGATCAAATTCCAGATTAAAGGAAATCCATAATATGTGAAGTTATACTGCTATATATAAATATGTAGTACTAAGAAGTTGGATCTGAAACAAAAACACAAACATGGTGTTAGTAATATCAGATAAACTGAATTGTTGTAGTAAAATTACAATACATTCTACAGTACACTCTAAAAATTATGCTCCCTGTAAAATCAAACATTCAAAGAAAGAAAAAATTGGTAATAATAAAAACTTTACAATTCAAAGCAGATTCTGTGAATGCTTAAAAAAATGTTTTCACATATTTTTATAATGTAATCAACCATAACAATCTATTCACCAACAACAATAAATAAATAAACTTGGAGTTTAAAATTACCATCTGAGCACAAATGTGTTAAAAATTCATGATATGAACACACAACAATAGTGTTTGACCTGGTTACAGGTCACATGACGTGTTCTGACCTGCTGCCAGATATATAACTTACCTTCCTGCTCTCCCCATATTCCTCTCTTTTAAAGCAAAGATGAATAGAAGAAAAAAGAAGTAAGCGATGAATGATGTGTTAAGTGACTGGATCTCATACACTAATTTAGAACTGACATATTTTCTTTCCTATTTATCATAACAGCAGTTAATACTGACTGATGTTAAAAAAAAATGTCAAAGCTATGCAACAAGAATCATGGCTGCGGCAGATAGATAATGTTCGGAACTGTATACGTATTTACCAGCAAAGCTTATGCATCACAAACAAAAATTAAAATGAGAAAAAGCCACTGCTTTAAGCTTCCAGAAATACATTTTTCACTCTTTGCAAGCACGGCAAAACGTAACAAGGAGTCTACATACTGACACACAAATGAAAACAGAGGGAGTACTAAAATTGTGTGTGCTGCCTTACATGTGACAGAAGATAAAAATGAATGTCACTCACATACAGCTATCAGAAAAACAAGATAAAAATGTATGTCACTCACATACAGCTATCAGAAAAACAAGATAAAAATGTATGTCACTCACATACAGATATCAGAAAAACAAGATAAAAATGGATGTCACTCACAAACAGCTATCAGAAAAACAGAAGATAAAAATGTATGGCTATCAGAAAAACAGAAGATAAAATGAATGTCACTCACATACAGTAGCTATCAGAAAAACAGAAGATAAAAATGGATGTCACAAACAGATATCAGAAAAACAGAAGATAAAAATGGATGTCACTCACAAACAGCTATCAGAAAAACAGAAGATAAAAATGGATGTCACTCACAAACAGCTATCAGAAAAACAGAAGATAAAAATGTATGTCACTCACAAACAGCTATCAGAAAAACAGAAGATAAAAATGTATGTCACTCACAAACAGCTATCAGAAAAACAGAAGATAAAAATGTATGGCTATCAGAAAAACAGAAGATAAAAATGAATGTCACTCACAAACAGATATCAGAAAAACAGAAGATAAAAATGGATATCATTCACAAACAGCCATCAGAAAAACAGAAGATAAAAATGTATGTCACTCACAAACAGATATCAGAAAAACAGAAGATAAAAATGGATGTCCCTTACAAACAGCTATCAGAAAACAACACAAAAGATAAGTTCCTAGGTTTGGACTATAAGGAAGGTAACAAAACTTCTCACATCAATCCTGAATGGATTTTAATAGACTTGGGTTTTTTAACTTGTTATACGTGGACCCTTTTTATCATTCACAAACAGCTATCAGAAAAACAGAAGATAAAAATGTATGTCACTCACAAACAGCCATCAGAAAAACAAGATAAAAATGTATGTCACTCACAAACAGATATCAGAAAAACACAAGATAAAAATGTATGTCACTCACAAACAGATATCAGAAAAACAGAAGATAAAAATGGATGTCACTCACAAACAGCTATCAGAAAAACAGAAGATAAAAATGGATGTCACTCACAAACAGCTATCAGAAAAACAAGATAAAAATGTATGTCACTCACAAACAGCTATCAGAAAAACAGAAGATAAAAATGTATGTCACTCACAAACAGCTATCAGAAAAACAGAAGATAAAAATGTATGGCTATCAGAAAAACAGAAGATAAAATGAATGTCACTCACATACAGCTATCAGAAAAACAGAAGATAAAAATGGATGTCACTCACAAACAGATATCAGAAAAACAGAAGATAAAAATGGATGTCACTCACAAACAGCTATCAGAAAAACAGAAGATAAAAATGGATGTCACTCACAAACAGCTATCAGAAAAACAGAAGATAAAAATGTATGTCACTCACAAACAGCTATCAGAAAAACAGAAGATAAAAATGTATGTCACTCACAAACAGCTATCAGAAAAACAGAAGATAAAAATGTATGGCTATCAGAAAAACAGAAGATAAAAATGAATGTCACTCACAAACAGATATCAGAAAAACAGAAGATAAAAATGGATATCATTCACAAACAGCCATCAGAAAAACAGAAGATAAAAATGTATGTCACTCACAAACAGATATCAGAAAAACAGAAGATAAAAATGGATGTCCCTTACAAACAGCTATCAGAAAACAACACAAAAGATAAGTTCCTAGGTTTGGACTATAAGGAAGGTAACAAAACTTCTCACATCAAATGTAGAGTTACCCTGATGGATTTTAATAGACTTGGGTTTTTTAACCTGTTATATGTGGACCCTTCTGGATGTGTTTTGTGTTGACACTAGTGATGAAAGAAATTCAGTTGTGTTTCATAGTGTGGAAGGACCAATGGAAGTGTCCAGTGTTTGTATCAGGTGATTCCAGTGAAATTGGCACAGATATTTCTAACATCATGCAACATAATAATTTTCCAGGTACTGATAATAGAGATATACCACGCCAGTTATTACAGTCTGATAGATCACCTTTCTTCGGTAACTTTACAATAATACTGTCTTTCCATTGTTGTGGTGACTGTTCTTCTCTCCATACTTCATAGATATTATAAATGAAGTATGGAGAGAAGAACAGCCACCACAACAATGGAAAGACAGTATTATTGTAAAGTTACCGAAGAAAGGTGATCTATCAGACTGTAATAACTGGCGTGGTATATCTCTATTATCAGTACCTGGAAAATTATTATGTTGCATGATGTTAGAAAGACTCAAATTGCATGCTGACGAAAAGATCAGAGAAGAACAAGCGGGTTTCAGGCTGAAACGATCATGTATTGATCAAATATTCACACTAAGAACAATTATAGAAGAATCAGTGGAAATGCAATCGCCACTTATTATCACCTTCGTCGATTTTCAAAAAGCCTTTGATAGTCTACACCGCCCATCATTGTGGAAGATACTTACAATCTATGGTTTTCCAACAAAATATGTGAATATAATCAAAGCGCTATATAACAATGCAAGATGTTGTGTTAGAACAAATAAAGGGAATACAGAATGGTTTACAGTAGAAACAGGGGTGAAACAAGGCTGTATTATGTCACCACTACTTTTTGGAATAGCTATTGATTGGGTTATGAGAAACTATACCCACAATGAACAATTAGGTATAAAATGGACAAATGGAAAATTCCTGGGGGACCTGGATTTCGCAGATGATTTAGCATTCTTAAGTTCAACACCCAGACAATCCCAAGAAGCAGTAAATAATTTGTGTCATCTTTCGGTTAAAATAGGTCTCCAAATAAATGCTTCTAAAACTAAAGTTATGAACTTTTCTAACGAGACCTTTAATATCATCCTGAACGGGGAAAAACTACAGAAAGTTGAAAGTTTCAATTATTTAGGCAGTAAAATGACTCAGGATGGTGACACAACAAGAGAAATTCATACTAGAATTGCTTTGGCAGCTAGCGCCTTCAATAGATTATCTAACATTTGGAAATTACGATCATTGAATATACATACCAAGCTTCGTCTGTTTAATTCAAATGTTATCTCAGTGTTAACATACGGCTGTGAGAGTTGGAAAATAACAAAATCATTGGAGAACAAGCTGAATACATTCGAGAACAAATGTCTTAGAAAACTCATGAACATCAGTTGGAAAGAATTCAAGACTAATCGACAAATAAGAGAAGACTCTAGGCAGAAATATGTCTCCAACTATATAAGGAAAAGACGATGGTCATATATCGGTCATGTCCTACGAATGCAAAACAACAGAATACCATTGCAGGCACTCACTTGGGTTCCTGAGGGTAAGAGGAAAAAAGGAAGACCAAAAGAAACACTCAGAAGAACAATAATAAGAGAAGGAAGAACGTTGGGATTAAACAATGTGCAAGAGCTAAGAGGAGTGGCGTCACAACGAACAACCTGGAGAGCACTGGTTTCTGCCTTATGCGCTGTGTTTGGTGCTTAAAGAATTTATTATTATTTATGGACATGGCATATTAGTACATGTATGGAATGGCTTGTCAATGTTGTTATGCACATATGCCTGTGATTTATGGAATTTACATGAATACTCACTTTGTTAGAAACAGGCTGCGATTGTGATAAATGATGGAATATGCTGTTCCTTACGAAATATAACAACGTGTACGTGGGATCATGCTAAAGGATTATGTCTTACATGTGAATGAATCATATACTGATGCACTAAATTATTGTAAAGGAAGTCATGAATACAATTATGGATCAGGAAATGATGGAGCTTTGTTAAAAACTTCACACATTGCCAGGTTGGTGATCTCAGTCAAGTTTACGAGCCAGTATAAATTGTTACTGTTGAGATATTCCCCCCTACATATAATCTTAGAAAATACACAGCTTTTGTTTACATAATCAGTGTCCAGTATCCATAACCCAGTTTCATCATAGTAATCTTCACCAGAAAATCAAAGGGGTTAATAGCACAAAAAGATGAAAAAACTCTGAAATAGACCATCACTACCAGTTACACATGACCATATCGACTATGATGTCATGATATACACATTTAAAGATGGTGTAGAAGTGTGGTCAAACTTTGAGGTGGACAGTTTCATTCCATTTCTGCATGTAAAGGGCATGCCCCCAGCTGAAATTCACCGCTGACTGTGCTTTGATCGCAGGACATGCCATGGGAAGTACTACACTATGCATGACTAAAGGATAATAACAGCTATTGTTGTGTGTCAGTTGCAGTTCATTTTTATCCTGCATAATTTCCCATCTTTGTTTCCGGTTTCTGGCTGGTTGAAGACAACTGGGTTAACCTAAAATGTCCAGTTTCTGGCTGGTTGAAGACAACTGGGTTAACCTAAAATGTCCAGTTTCTGGCTGGTTGAAGACAACTGGGTTAACCTAAAATGTCCAGTATCTGGCTGGTTGAAGACAACTGGGTTAACCTAAAATGACCAGTTTCTGGCTGGTTGAAGACAACTGGGTTAACCTAAAATGTCCAGTTTCTACTGTATTGTTCAGCTGTGGCCATTGTTCATTTAAACAAAATTGTTTTCATGTCATGGACATTGGTCGAGGTGTAATGCCTTTAACAAAGATAAGATGGACATTCAAGATTGAGCAGTGATGGAGATGTACGCCATTTAGGGGACAAAATGTCTGAACTAAAGGAGCGCCTTCAGTGACCAATTGTGCGCACTAGATGATCGGTTACTATTTTTTTTAAGGTTTCATACTCCTTTAGGTCAAGCTTTAATATCTCAGTTGATATTGCCGCCATTATATTTTTACGTATTGATTGTGGAAGATTAAGACATGATCAAAGAATAACTTAAACATTTACCCATCTGGTGTCAAGGTAACAGAAAAGGATATTTAAGGATGTTTTTTTTTCTTATGGCTATTTTGCTGCCCTTGAACTATGCTGCCAATGATAACTGTCCCATGTGTGAGGCCCCTTTCACTCCTTCCAAAGTTAGGCTACTGACTGAACCAACTCATAGATGGACACAATCTGCATGGATGCAACTTTAGGCCTATACCTCCAGCACACGGCAACAGAGGATGACATGTAAGGCCTATACTTCTTGGGGAGCTGATGGATGTTGATGACACACTAAACTCCGAGTCCTATTATTCCACACTCAACAGACTATCTGACCTGGTCACTATTTCATGGCATCATCACACCCAACACAACTCTCTGACCTGGTCACTATTTCATGGCATCATCACACTCAACAGACAATCTGACCTGGTCACTATTTCATGGCATCATCACAATCAACAGACTATCTGACCTGGTCACTATTTCATGGCATCATCATGCTGCATGGCAATACCAGGCCATACACATGGCCAACTTCACCCATCAGCTGTTACGATACAACATTTGGGTGGTGCTGGACCACCCATCTTACAGTCGTGACCTAGATGTGACTTCTATCTCATCAGACATGAAGAACCACCTTGCATAAAGGTGATCTGCGGAAAACGATGAAGTGCAGTATGGCAGAGCATCCCGGCTACAGGAGTTTGACTGATTTGCTCTCTGCTGGAATTGTTGTCTGTTTGTCTTGCCCTAGTTAAGATACTAGAGGCAACAGAGATGTGGTTTTACAGAAGAATGTTAAAAATACCATGAACAGCCAAAAAGAGTAATGAGGATGTCCTGAAAGTGGCCGATGTGTAAAGGAACCTTATGTCACAAGTTAGAAAGAAGCAATCCGCTTTTTTTGGGCATGTTATGATAAGAGAAAAGCTGAATATATCGTAACAGATAAGACTGAAGGAAAAAGTGATTGGGGAAGACAAAGATAGCAAATACTGCATAGTTTGACATTGTGGCATGGAAAGAGGTCAACAACAGAATTCATAATAAGTACTGGAGATAGGAAGTTGTGGCGAGGCATGATCTCCTATGCCACTGGGCATGGTACATGAAGAAGTGTCTTGGCAGATCATGTCTGACAATTCTGTGAAAAGTCCTGGGTAGTTTCCAGAAGTCTCTGAAGAAACAATGAAAGAATACGTCTACTACTGCCTTGTATGACTAATGTCATGTGGTGTGTATGAGCCTGGCACGCTCATCATGTACACCAAATTACTACAGAAACAACTGCTGCATGAATACAGTTCCACATACAATCAAACTGTCAATTACAAATTATGTAGTAAAAATAATGTGTCCAAAGGCCTACAACAGATTTTGCTACCTGACTTACTGAAAATCTCTATGTATTTAGAAACACTGTGTAAATACGGTATTTTCAGCTGTACATTTATATATGTGAAAAAATGATTGGCGTTTACTGCAGTAAACCAAACAGATAATGAGAATAAATGCAGCAAATGATAACAAGATTGAACTTGAAGAAACACCCCCATGAGATCATACACATATCTTGACAGTAATATAGTTGGAGGGACAGACAGTCACATCAAAATAACAATATAAAAGACAAGAGCTATCATTGCATCAGGAAATACGAGATGGAGATTACGAGAAATGAAGCCCAAAATACAACGTCAAGTTAGTCCTATTGGTTGTTCGTCCATCACGGGTGATGAAGACCACTCTGTTCATCCAATTATTTAAGAATATGTTAGGTTAGTCTATGGGTACGAAGGTGACTGAAGAGCCCGATGCGGGCCTGGAAAGATCTTGGACAGTGTGGGCAGGGAATGTTTGCTTCATGTGAAGGTTTTATTTCACGGTCCTTTCTAGCTTGTCTCCGCTGTTCCGCTTCTGCTCTTCTGGATGATTCGCATGCTGCTGCACCTTTACGAAGAGATGTGGGCCAAGCAGTTCGGTCTTGCGCAGCAGCTTCCCATGTGTCTGGGTTTATGTTAAAGGTTTTCAATGACGTCTTTAACGTGTCTTTGAAGCGCTTCTTTTGGCCACCATGGGAGCGTTTACCCTTCTGCATCTCACCATAAAAGAGTATCTTTGGCAGTCGATGGTCTGGCATGCGGACTACATGACCTGCCCAGCGAATTTGTGACTGCATCAGAATAGTATCAATACTAGGGATACCAGCTCTGTCAAGAACGGCGGTATCCGGGATCTTGTCTTGCCATTTGATGTTCATTATCTTCCTGAGACAGACTGTATGGAAGTGGTTTAGCTTCTTTACGTGGCGCCTGTATACAGTCCATGTTTCACATGTATATAGCAGCACTGGAAGCACCGCAGCTCTGTACACCTTCAGCTTTGTCTGTAGACTAATGCCACTTCGATGCCAAACGTTGGTGTATAGTCTGCCAAATGTGCTGCTGGCTTTGGAGATCCTGGTGTTCACCTCATCATCAATGACAATGTTCTGGGATAGTGTGCTACCAAGGTATGTGAATCTGTTCACAACATTCAGTTTCTCACCATTAACCTTGATGACTGGCTCAGTATAACTGTGCCAGGAGCTGGTTGGTACATGATTTCTGTTTTCTTCGTGTTGATGGTAAGCCCAAAGTTGGCGCAGGCTTCGGAGAATCTATCCACACTATGCTGCAGATCAGCCTCTGAGCCAGCATTGAGGGCACAATCATCAGCAAACAGAAGATCTCTGATGGTGTGTGATTTGACCTTGGTTTTTGCTTGAAGCCTCCTAAGGTTAAACAATTTTCCATCAATACGATAACTAATGTCGATTCCTGTGTCCCCGTCTCTAAAAGCATCAGTCAGCATAGCAGAAAACATGATACTGAACAGAGTCGGTGCAAGTACGCACCCTTGTTTAACTCCATTTGAGACGGGGAAAGGCTCTGATAGCTCACCGTTTTCCTGAACTCTAGCCTGCATTCCATCATGCAGTTGCTGCACTATTGTGATAAATTTCTATTATATGACTCTGAAACATGGAGAACAACTAAAACTTACTAAGTCATTTCTCTTCTACTCTGGTATGTAGAGATTTGTCAGAGAGAGCGCCATACTATCCTATCGGATGTCTTCCTCCTGGCCTGGTTCTAATCTAGTCTTCTGTCTTTCAGAGATTGTCTAATGTTGTCCTCCAACACCAAAAACAACCACCAAAAAAAAGCAACAGACTTTCATAAATGGGTGCTTGTGTAAATTGAAGGATTGAAATCGTATGACAAGATCACTAATGTGGAATTGATGACAAGAACCAGCCGCATGCCAATACAACAAAAGATAAAAAGACAATGGCGATGGATAGGACACACACTGAGGAAACACTCTGATAGCATTACAAGGCCATCATGGCTCTGTAATCCCCATGGTAACAGAAAGAGGTAAACCAAAATATACACGTAGATGGAAATTAAAATGATGAGAAGACATGGACAGAACTTGAGATGATGGCACGTGTTTGTTGAAGACATGGACAGAACTTGAGATGATGGCACATGTTTGTTGAAGACATGGACAGAACTTGAGATGATGGCACGTGTTTGTTGAAGACATGGACAGAACTTGAGATGATGGCACGTGTTTGTTGAAGACATGGACAGAACTTGAGATGATGGCATGTGTTTGTTGAAGACATGGACAGAACTTGAGATGATGGCATGTGTTTGTTGAAGACATGGACAGAACTTGAGATGATGGCACGTGTTTGTTGAAGACATGGACAGAACTTGAGATGATGGCACGTTTTTGTTGAAGACATGGACAGAACTTGAGATGATGGCACGTTTTTGTTGAAGACATGGACAGAACTTGAGATGATGGCACGTGTTTGTTGAAGACATGGACAGAACTTGAGATGATGGCACGTTTTTGTTGAAGACATGGACAGAACTTGAGATGATGGCACGTTTTTGTTGAAGACATGGACAGAACTTGAGATGATGGCATGTTTTTGTTGAAGACATGGACAGAACTTGAGATGATGGCACGTTTTTGTTGAAGACATGGACAGAACTTGAGATGATGGCACGTTTTTGTTGAAGACATGGACAGAACTTGAGATGATGGCACGTGTTTGTTGAAGACATGGACAGAACTTGAGATGATGGCACGTGTTTGTTGAAGACATGGACAGAACTTGAGATGATGGCACGTTTTTGTTGAAGACATGGACAGAACTTGAGATGATGGCACGTTTTTGTTGAAGACATGGACAGAACTTGAGATGATGGCACGTGTTTGTTGAAGACATGGACAGAACTTGAGATGATGGCACGTTTTTGTTGAAGACATGGACAGAACTTGAGATGATGGCATGTGTTTGTTGAAGACATGGACAGAACTTGAGATGATGGCACGTTTTTGTTGAAGACATGGACAGAACTTGAGATGATGGCACGTTTTTGTTGAAGACATGGACAGAACTTGAGATGATGGCACGTTTTTGTTGAAGACATGGACAGAACTTGAGATGATGGCACGTGTTTGTTGAAGACATGGACAGAACTTGAGATGATGGCATGTGTTTGTTGAAGACATGGACAGAACTTGAGATGATGGCACGTGTTTGTTGAAGACATGGACAGAACTTGAGATGATGGCGTTTGTTGAAGACCTGTGCTTCTTGTGGAGCTACAAGGTTTTCACTGATTGGTCGACTGCAGTCAAACTAATGTCAAATCTATGATGCTAGCCTAGAGAAGCAGTTTCACACAAACATAAGCACAGATAGTCCAATATTTTGACATTAAGGCTTTGTCATGGCACATTACAAATTAACACTGTAAACATGGAGGGCAAAAAAGAAAAAAAAAGCAAACAATAATAATAAGCTGAGAACTTGGTAGTAATCCTGAAACACCTGAAGCAGCCAACAAATACAAAAGACACCCAAACTACAAAATGTTGGGTCAAGGAAATAGGCTAATATATACATATCCATAAATAAAGAAATACACACAATAAACTACAAATTTCAGTCAAAGAAGTTGACACTGAAACAGGGATCACTAGATAACTGATGTTTAAATAAAGGAAGACAATGAGACAATACAACGTGAAAGGAAAAACAACAGGAGAAATGACAATTTAAAGAAAAAAAAAGGAAACAACAGGGAAAGGACAGCCAAGCAACACTTTTAAATGTGAAAAATTGGTTTTGTTTTTTAAATAGAACATTCATCTTCCTCATCGCTCCCATGTAGTAGCATTTAACTTTCATAATGTAAGTGGTCACTCCATGTAGCCACATTTATCTTTCATAATGTAAGTGGTCACCCAATGATGTAGTCACCTGGCAACCTTAAACCTGCTTCTGAAATACGGTACATAATAATGTCATGAGCGATTGGGAGAAATGAGGGCACTGGCCATAAATCCAGCAACCTGGGAGGATGAAGCTGCCGATCGCACCAAGCGGCAATGCTCCCTCAGCGCCACCTCAGATTGGATGAAAAGAAGCTCTCACAAAAAGCAGAAGAGAGAAGAACATGTTGAAAGAAATGCCAAGAAAACAGAGCAGTTGAGTGCTGTCAATTCAGGGGTGCATTCCCATAGTCAGTCATGACTGAAGGGCTACGATTGGGAGAATGTCTGAATTTAGGTGATAAAGAGCAAGTAACCTGTCAAAACATGACTGGAAATAACTGTGTTGTGCTCTGTTCTGCTGCATGTCTTCCTGATGATGATGGCACTTATTCTCGTATGACCATTTCAGTCATGTCTATTCCATGTCAGCTTTACTGGATCTTAGTAGTCAAACTTATCACCAGTTATGGTCAATCCACCATCCTTCTTCTGTCTCTACAAAGATCCTTGGGACTACTACTGTTCAAGCGTATTTTCTATAATGCTTACAGTGACATCACTGTAATGGGCTATTAGTGTCAGGCCCTGTGGTAAAAGAGGCTGTAGTGTGATCAATGAAACTAGCATCTCTTGAGTGTCTGTGATGTAAAATGTTGTGTGAATTACTTCACATGAAACACAATGGCAACCAATGTGGAACCATGCAAGAAATGATAAACCAACACAATAAAACATGACAAGAATCTGCTTTGAAGAGCTAACTCCTTGCATGGATATTTTGTTCATAAGAAATTCTAATGTAATTCAAAATTATGAAATCAAAATTGGTTATTTGGCATTCTCACATTAAGTGACTGCATGGCAAATATTGTCACTGTTATGGTAAAAGTTTAAATGAATCTCAGACTGAAGGTTCTTTAAAAGTTAAATAAATGTTATGTTATTTTATCACGTTACATACATGGTATCTCAGAAGTATTAGGGCAATTAGTGTTACAATCAGCAGTTACTATATTTGTGTGTGATATTCTGAGGCTTCATAGTTATGAAATTAAACTAAAAATCAATTAATAATCAAAGTAATCATAAAAATTAAAAAACAACTATATATATATATTTTAAAAACAATTGCCATATTACTTGTGAGACACCCAGCACAAGATGTCTAGTGTGAAAAGGGAATCCAGCACAATTGATATTGTTTTTTTAAAAGCCTGACATATGTCACAAGACCCTTAAGATGTGGCTATATAGAAGAATGGGGGTACATCTCATGGAAAGAGAAGAAAACTAATACAGAGGTCCTAGAAAACCTAGGAATGAAAAGAGAACGAAGATCAAAATTAGACAGCTGAAATATTTTGGTCCTATAAAAAGACATAACACCTTTTGAAGATCACAGCTGAAGGGTGAGTGGAAAGTAAACATACAATTGGAAAACAGTGCTATAAGTGGGAAGATAACATTAAGAGATCAACAGAAAACAGTGCTGTAAGTGGGAAGATAACATTAAGAGATCAACAGAAAACAGTGCTATAAGTGGGAAGATAACATTAAGAGATCAACAGAAAACAGTGCTATAAGTGGGAAGATAACATTAAGAGATCAATAGAAAACAGTCTACCAGAGTTCACCATCAAGACAAGAAACAAGACACAGGAGATTCACTACAGCTGACCTTTGATGTGGAGAAACAGCTGATGATGATGATATGTCAAAAGAGAATCTTATTAGGTACCACAAACTGATTTTTCATTTTGTTTTTACAGTGTCTTTGTTTATAGATCTTAATGGATCTCTTTAAGCCATGAAATTTCCTTTTTAAATTTAAAAAATCGGACATCAAACAACCGAGTTACAGCATTTCAAAATTGTGGGGAATTACAACAATTTTCAAACATCTTCGCACCGAACAAATTGCCTGACTTTGCACAATCATAACTACAGTCAACAAACACTTACCAAGTCAATAATGCTTTTTGTACAAAGTCATACAAGTCCTTATTGCAGAAAAGAAACATGGGAAGTACAACAAATCAATTAAATGAATTATGGTCCATCAAAATTGACAAAAGATGCAGTAGCAAGTCTCGTTGTGCTCGCAAAGTGCAAATATGCATTTTCATGCACTCATAAATCAAAAACTACACACAGGAAAGCTATAAGATTTATTGAGCTTAAAGAAAGCAATATATACTTGATGCTTAATTTTTTTGAGCCACATGAAATACTGAATACTATAAAACTGCATTATGTGAAAATGGATCGAAGGCTAAATTTGCAGTTCGGAAGAAAAATCTCACGAAATTCCAAATGTTGTCATAAAATCATGAATATTGCAGCTATAGAGCTGAAAACTTCCATATTAATGTAATTTGAGGTGTACAATTCAAATTGATGGTTATTTTCTTGATTGAAACAACCTTTACTGCTTAAAATTTGATTTTTATAAACAAAGAAACATTACATATTAGTCCGTGTCCAACTCACTGTCACTTGAGGTCAGCTGCATCAAAATTCCTCAAGTGAATCTCCTCTCAGGGCACTGGCTTGTTGTACTGACATCTGGCACCTGTATTGTAGCTGTCCTTTACTCACATTCTGTTCATGTAGCACAGAGAAACCAAGAGGTCACCTGAGAGAAATTTGTTGGGAGGGACGGGAAGAGGACAAATTACATGATTGTGTTATTTTATTATTAATACAAAAAATGTCGGCCAAATTATTTTTTCTTTCCCTTTGTTAATCATTAAGCATTTATTGCGGCATTAATTTTTACTGCATTTACCATTTAAATCATTATATTAATTATACAGTAGATTGTAAGTCTCTCTTTTACATGGATTATGTCATTTGTCTTTTATGTTTGTAATTGCAAATAAACTCAAAACCTGTAGAGACTTCCAGGAAAGCTTCAACTACATAATTTCATTAGCCTAATGATTTTTAACATCAGAGAATGAGAGGAAATAATATGATATATACACTTTACACATCAAGACGTACTAGCTCCGATGTTGCATTTTCCTAGTCCTTCAGAAGACAGAACTGTGCCAATAGATTTGTCACAGAAATCAGTGGCAGAGCCGGACGTCTGCCTCTTCCCGTCATTGAAAAATGTGCATCATAACGATTGTCCCCTGAAATAATTGAGAAAAAAAAAGGTTAATTATGCAAGAGAGGCAATTTAAAAAAAAAAAATTAACGTTCACAAGCTAAATTCTAAACATGACCTTTGACATCCATAACGTTATCGAAAGTAGGTCAGCGGCTTTACAAGCTGTTACTAAGTGTTAGACCTTAATTCTGATACCGAATGTTTAGAAAATGGTGATGGTCCGATAAAACAACCAAATAGCTACATAAACAACAATACCCCACCCCCAAAATTGCTTAAAAAACGAAAAACTTTCTGTCTAAATGTGTGAATCGAGCAGCCACATTTGGCTGTTCTTTTACTAATACATCCGCCCTCCGTCAATTGCCGTTGCTATATTGCAAATAAACAAAATAGGTCTGAAATGAGTAGAAATAAAACAAAATTCAAAACTTACTCAGAACACATATTAAGTCGACTTCCATTGGTGAAACTTTCATTTCAGCGCCTGAGTCATTTCGTGCTGTGTTTCGTACAGCCGGCCCGTCGTGTCCGGGTTTGTCAGATGGAACATCCGCCTTTATGTTTACACGCCGAAATGTGTTGGAGGTGCTCTGTTTTAACGTTATTTCGCTCTTTGCTCAAATAACGACGGTGTTTAAAACTTTGATACGATTTTAGCAGTATGGCTGCTCGTTTGTTTGATGTAACACAAGTGTAGGTAGGCCTCCCAGATGTGTATTAAAATTCAAACTTTCTCATTCACTTCGAATTTACGATATCTTCCTATACAAAATCTGTACCTTGTGTTACATGTGCGTAAACCTCAGTTTCCGCTCTTCTCAATGGTGAAAACCGTATTAGTGTAGCATTTTTGAGGACATAGCGCGGACGCTATGAATGAGGTGGGGGTCTTTCAAGGAATTTCGCTTTCGTGAGCGCCGGTCAGCCAGCGCACGGTAAAAGCGGTTTCGTGGTGTTTTTGTTTTTTGTCTCACTCAATTTCAATGACACGCAGAAAGTTATAATTGACATATTATGAAAGAAGAAAGATCAAGGAACCAGAAGATATAATTTTTATTTAGAAAAGGCAAATTAATTACTAGGCAGAGCGAGGTTGAAAAGGGCCCAAACTGGGCCTCGCTTGCGCGTTACAGAATTTTCCGACCGCCGCGCAAGAGGCAGTTTGTGGTACCTAATCTTATGGTCTCAGGCTTAAATAATGATGATAGTAAAAAAGTATTGAATGTTAGCAGTCAAGTACCTCATGATGTTAACATCTCAGGCAACTGTTATTTATATTCATCAGTCCATAATCAGGTCTCATGGCAGACAACCCTTTTAAAGTTTAATGCTATCAACAAAAACATTTACAACCGAAACTCCCTGTTCACACAATTCCATTGGACAATATCAGCATGCACTATAAAGCTAGGATTTGTAACAACAATATTCACAACAGAACAAATTGTTCTAAAGTAGGGTTTCTTAACTTGTAGTCAACAGATCCCTTGGGAATCCATGGACGGATTCTAGGAGGTCCGTGTACATAACCTAACATCTACAATTTTTTTATTATGCCTTTACATACATTTTTTCCAAAGAAGGGGTCCACAGCCATCATCTGACAATAAAGGTGCCAATAGCCATCATCGGACAATCAAAGTGGCTCATGCCACAAAAAAAGGTTAAGAAACCCTGCTCTAAAGAGAAAACTGTCAGATAAGAAAGATGACATGACAAAAACTGTCAGATAAGAATGGCAACGAGATGACATAAACAGATTTGAAAACAAAACAGCAAATACTGCAAGGTTAGTTACACTGCTTGATAAGAAAATAAATTAATACATTTATACATTACATAAGCAAAGCACAGCCAAAAAGAAAATAAAACAGCTTGCAGAAATGTAAATTTACCCACTGACCAATACAGCCATCACCTTAATTTTCTTAATACAGTGATGTTGTAAAAGACAAAACCAGTAACATTTATGGGCATTAATTTTTTATAAAGAATTGTGGTGATTGACGTGAGATGTTTGTAAAAATGAATAATGATTGAAAAATGGTATCTCCAAATTTCTTGATAGCACTGGAACGCATTACCCAAACTGGTCAAGTTATTGTGATCTGATCTGGATCAGAGAGTAATGACAAAAAAATGTTGAAGGACACCCAAGGCTTTCTATTACAGTGTGGATACTACAAGCGTATTATCTTGTACTGTGATATTTGTGAATAAGGAAAGTCTTGACTGGACTTTTGTGTGCATCTTTGCAGAGTCAGAGATGTAAGATAAAGAATGATGGCTGCTGCCTATAGTAATCCTATGAATAAACTGGACTAGTCTAATGCTTTAGCGTAAGTAGGGAGAGCAGGTTTAGGTTGATCTATTACCTATCCAAGGCAAACTGGCTCAGGTCTTCATAGCTGGCACTGGAAGCAGCACTGTAACTGGCAAACATTAGTGGTGAAACTTCTGAACTGCTAGGATAATCCAAAGTTGGTGATACATCTGGGTTGTTGTTTCCTTGATGTGTGCTTGATTGTGCTGCTGCTGAGGTTGATAGCAATGATGATGCTGATGACATGATGAAGCTGCCTTCTGTTCTCACCACACTGGGGAATCTGAATACATGAGATACTGTGCTTTGCTGTGGAAGATCTGGTTTCAGTGATGCTAAATGATGCTTTGATGGTGGCACTGTCTGGACCTCAGGTTTGATACAGGGAGAATTTGATTTTGCTAGACAGTTTTTCAAAATCGTTCTGGAGCTATATGGAGACAATGGTGCATGATGGGAAGGAGACAGGGAAACAGTGCTATATACATGTGTTGAGCTTGTCCTGGGTGATAGTGGTGGTGCAGCACTGATTTGTGTCTCTGGAATTTGTGTGTGTGCTGGTGTACTGTGAATGGCTAAATTTCGTTGGGAAATAGGTGGTGTGATTGTATCTGAACGGAGGACAGTGAGATGAGATGCACTCGTGGAAGACTTGTTGGGCAGTGAAATGGCTGATGAAACCTGGTATGGGGATATATCTGGCGGGGACTGAAGGAGTGAGACAGTGCTGTAGATAGTAGGTGAATGAGGCACACCTTTTGTAGATGAAGTGACAAGAGGGTGGAAGGGACTCTGAGAGTATGGATGAGGATATGTTGGGGCCTCTGCAAAGAATGCATCATCATCAATTACGTGAGAATGATGGGGGAAATAAAAGACATGATGGGAGGATGAAAATGATGGGGATGTGATGGATGAATTTGTATGATGACTGCGGGAGGACGGTGAGTTTGTACTGGCTGATCTTCCTCTGTAAGAAGCAGGGGAGGAGGGGGAGTCAACAGTGAGCAAGTGGGATCCACACTTTGAAGTGGTGGGATTATGTGAGATGCTGCGTAGCACTTTAGGTTTTTGCTGCTCAAGGCCCAATTTCTCACGGTAAGATGGGGTGGGGGGAGCTGGTGGAAGATCAGCAGGGGGACTCTGGTTGTCAGAAAAATCAGCATGAGAACCTGGTCCATGGACACGGGACTCATTATTCAAACTTCTATCAAAAGATCTAGTGACACTAGGACTAGCACTGCTTTGAGATGAACGAAGAGGAACATGCTGTCTGCGTAGAAAAGATGGTGATAATGGAGATGGAGATGTAAATGTGGATGACCATGAAAGTTTGTTGTCTGTGAGAGACGACAGTGACACATGAGTGGGCTCATCAATGACTGACATATCAGATGATGGAGGCAGGCTGACAGACAGTGGCAGAGGCAGATGAGATGTGTGAGGGTCTAACAACATGTGAGTGGGCTCTGAGTCAGCCACATCACAGGAAAGGACAGGCTGCTTAACTGAAAGATCATACGGTGGTGGTAGTTCTACGGAACTAGAATGGTGATGGCGATGTAGATGGTGGCTGTTGATAGAGGAGTCAAGTGATGGATACATCAGAGAGTTGTGCAAGGCTGGATGTCTGTGAGAGGGGCTACTTGTTGGAGACTCTAGTGAATGAACAGATGACTGATGGTGGAAACTTGTCTGATGTCGGGATGAGGTGACCAATGTCGGGTGTTGCTGAGGACTATGAGAAGGGCTTAATGGGATAGGGGACGTTGCCACAGCATGAACGGATGATTTAAAATGTGAAATTTGTTTAGATGTGGGTGTTACTGCGCTAGCATGTCTTGGGGATATTGGCTGTTGCTTAGAATTCTTTTCTTGGGAAGAAAGGTGTATCTGCAGGGGAAACTTCCTCTCTCGTGGACGTGCATTCAGAGGGGTTCTTCCTGCATGGGGTTCTCTAGGTGGCAGTGCAGGTGCTTCCATGTCATTGCTCTCCTGGACACTGTTGCTACGCCTTAGACTACAAGGCAGCACAGATAAGTCTGCTTCACTTTGCTCTGAGTTTTCATTCAGTGACTGGCTACGCCTTGGAGGCAACCTAGGGGGAGTAAGATTTTCTCCATCTGATCTCGCTGGTGTCTTAGAACGTGCTGAGCTGCTATAAGCATCAGTTGCTGCTTCCTTGGATGGACTATCTGCATCAACACAATGAGAAGGTTGAGAGCTTGCAGAAGTTGGTGGAAGAGAGACTGTGAGATCAAAATGAAGGCCTGGGGGTAAACCAGTTTTATCCTCCTCAGCCACAGCCAGACTGACTACATCAGAGTATTTTACTTCAGTGGGTGTATTTGTGGATCTCTTCTGTTCTCCTGTCAGCTTAGCAGCAGTAGCACAATCTCCTGATCCACTATCTGCTCCTATTGTCTGCCGGACATCTATACCAGCAGGGTGAGAACTACTGGCATCTGCTGAAGACGACTGAGAACAAGTGATATCTGTTAGTGAAGGCTGAGAGCTAGCTGACATTGCTTCTATGGCATTTGTTTTGGCATGGCCAGCTACTCCATCCCCAGGGGATGTCTTCTCATGGTCTGCGGCACTCCTGGAAAGATGTCTAGAGAAATTAAGTTGAGGCACTCGAAGGGCTACAGCCCCTCGGTTGCCATGGTTACCCGTACCTGCTGAACCTCTTCCAGCTGTGCGTATTGGGATAGCCCCTCCTCTTAGCATGCGCAGGGGGTTGGTGTCAACCTCTTCGTTGCTGCCCTCAACTCCTCGGCCCTCATCAGTGTCCAAGCTAGGGACCAAACCTGGAATACCCTGTGGCTCACGAGCAGAGGGTCTGAGTCTTGATGTGGTCACAACACTGGATGCCTCGCTCTCAGTTGCTACTGCCCTCTGGTGGTCAAGATGTCGGTTTAGTCTCCGCTCACGTAATCTGTTCATTATCTCTTGTGGTGAAGGTGTGCTAAGGTCTTCCTCAAACAGGGATGATGTCTGCTTCTTATTGAATGAATCCTTGCGGTCAACAGATGAAATGGTTCTTGCATCTGTTTCCTTACCACGTTTGCTGCTGTCAAATGAATGCTCACGATGTTCCCACTCAACATGCTCTGGCTCTGCATTTTCTGATGCATTATCAGAGTGGTCCAAAGAGGATCTTTGTGAAGATCGAGCTGATGATTGTTCAAAAGATGTTGATGCCTTCTCTAAGACATCATTGTGAACACTCCCAGATTCATTCACTCTTACTATTTCTATCATCTTCTTATTCGCCTGCTGTTCTTTGCAGGCTGCTACAGGTACATGGCTTTCTATTTGTTTCTCACTTTTAGGTGGGATATCGGGGGATCCAGGATCTGTTTGTCGAACTGTTGGCTCCACTCTCTGAATTTCTGGACGTGGCCGGGGGACAGGAATGTCTGACCTCTTTGTATTAACAGGTCGTGGAGCAGGGACAGGGGCAGGATTAAAAGTGGGCTTGGGCTGGGACACACCCACAGGTTTAGTCTGGGGTTGGGATGGTAAAACAACTGGAGAAGAGACTAAGAGAGATTTAGGAGTACCTACGATGACTGATGGCAGCTGGGAAAATGAGACTTCTGCAGATGATGAAATTTTAGCAGAACTGGAGCTGCTTTTTGAGTCTCTGATTGAGTGTGGTTCAGTCCGGTCATTTGGTTCTAAATCCTGGGAAGTTTTTGATGATGACTGGCCACCAGATCTCCTTGAGTCTGACATGTCCTGCTGTCCATAATCCCGAGACAGAGGCTTGTGTTGAGAATCTGGGGAAGATTTATCTTTAAAAGAGCCTTTAACCACAAGCATGTTGTACGCCTGCTGCACCTCAGGAGTTACTTCATCCAAATCTCCTTTCTGTTCTAGTTCCTCAGAGAATGTTCGTTTGCGCTCATGTTTTGGGCTGCTGGTGCCAGTACGTTTTATTGAGTTCTTCAGCCTGGAGATAAGTCCTATTTCTTCATCAAAAAATGAGGACTTGTCCTCTTGTGATGGACTCACAGGTGGGCTGTACGCTGATCCTCCTATCATGTGAGAGGTCAACTCTCGAGCCCTGGCTATGGCTGTATCAACCATTCTCTCTTCAGAAGCTGACATCGGCTTGACCTTTGCTTGTTTCTTTTCTCTGGGTGGTTCCTAAGCAGTAAAAGAAAAATAAATCATTGGCCAAACCATGAACAGTTTTCCTTACAAGAAGAAAGAGGTATCTTATTGACAGTAAACAAAAATAAAGGTCAAGGATCCCGTTACATGTCCATTGAGGTATACAGGGAATATGGTGTTAGGCCTATATTTTCTTGACCATACGTCACACACTACGGGGGTTGATGTGGTCAGCATCACGCCGGCCACCTTTAATCTTCACAGAGTTCCTCTTGTGTCCAATTCATGAGGCTGGGTTGACCCCGGAGCCATTTGCGGTCTAAATAATCCCATCTCAAATGGGAACTGAACCATGGACCGCTGAGCAGGAAAGCCAGTGCCCTAACCACTGCGCTACCACAGCTTTACCTTATTGAAAGCTAAATAAATAAACATGTCTCCACAACAAGTAAACAAAATGTAACTCCACAGAATTCAACATGAACAGTTATGACCACTCTTAAATGTCCTGTGTTCCGTTCTGTAGATGACAGAGATAACAAAGAAATAATAGGACTACTATTCCCTCTGTCATGCTGTGAGAAGTGGCTAACAGAGACTGGCAACCACATCATCAACAACCACTGCTACATGAGCACATGAATGCTTTGGTGTAGGCTTCCTGTAAGGTTACCAGCTGCAGACATGGCTCCACGCTCCTTAGGGAGCTACAAGGGAAATGATCAGGACATGTTTAAACCTTGTACAAAAATGAAAACTCAGGCATCACTGGATGATCTTTGCAACAGCCAATGTCAATTGAAGATCATATATTTTAATAAGATATCAATCAACCCTTTAGCACCATACCAAAGGATTGGGAGATTGCCATCATAACACCAATTTTCAAAAAGGGTGACAATCGACAATGTGGAAACCATAGAGGCATATCCCTTCTCAGTGTCCCTGGTAAAATCTACTCTAGAATCCTAGAGCAGAGACTCCGACGCCTAGCTGAGCCACAACTGGATGAGGTCCATTGCGGATTCCGAGCAAACTGAAGTACTCGACCTAACCTTCACACTCAGACAGCTGAGTGAAAAGGCCCTTGAGTATAAGAGTGAGATTCATCTTTGTTTCATAGATCTGGAAAAGGCGTTTGACAGGGTCCCCTGAAGCAAACTTTGGGACTGTTTGGCAAGGAAGAACATTCCAGCACCTCTGATTCATGCTATACAGAGCTTCTACAAGTCTTGCAGAAATTATGTGAGGACAGCAAACCATAAGTCAGAAGAGTTCAGGACCACCACTGGTGTAAGACAAGGTGGTACATATATATATCCTGTCACCTTCTTTTCATACTCCTCGTGGACGATGTTATCAAGGCATGTAAGGAGAGAACAAGAAAGTATTCAGTGGGGTACTGGAAGATGAGACAGGTCTGTATTTCAGAGCTGGCATTTGCTGATGATGTTGCCCTGATTGCTAAATCAGAGGCACATCTCCAATCCAACCTGCAAGTCTGGAAGGAAGAGCTGGAGAAGAGAGAGATGGTCATAAGCAGCTCTAAAACAAAATCCATGGTGATATCACGAGAAGAAAGAAGAAGAAGACATCAGATTAAGCTGGGAGAACAGGTCCTGGAGCAGGTCCACCTCTTTAAATACCTCGGAGCTATTATAGACCGAAAGGGAGGCATCAAAGAAGAGTTGGCCACTCAAAAAGCAGCAGCTGGGAGACTTTTTCAGGCCATAAATCGAGGATTCCTCAGCAAGAGAGAGGTTGGTAAGAAAACGAAGATGGCTGTATACCGCTCCACCTATGTCCCAGTCTTGACATATGGATGCGAGTCATGGGCAATGACTACAACCCACAAAAGCCAGATCCAAACCTCAGAAATGAGGTATCTGAGGAAGGTGGTTGAAGTAACAAGAAGAGACATGGTCCACAACCAGAAGATACGTCAAGGCCTAAAATCCCACCCCCTGCAGACCCAAGTAGAACAGTCCCAACTAAGATGGTTTGGCCATGTCTGCAGAATGGGAGAAGATTGGCTCCCACGACAAGCATGGGAAACAAAGAGCCAGGGATCCAGACCCCCAGGGCGATCCAAAGTCTGCTGGGAGGACAACATTAGACAATCTTTGAAGGACCGAGGACTAGAATGGAACCAGGCCAGGAGGAAGACAGCCGATAGGATAGTCTGGCGCTCTCTCTTCCAAACCTCTACACCTCACGGTAGAAGGGGAACAACTAAGTAAGTAAGTAACCATTTAGCTCCCCAAGGAGCATAGGCCTTCAACAAACATATGCCAAGTCCTCCAGTCACGTGCCTTTAGCTCAAGTTCTTTCACATTTTCACTTCTGTCTCAAGTTCTCTTCTCCACGTGTATTTTGTCTTCCTCTGCCTTATAGACAGTTATAATAAACTTTTCTATGCGAGTTATCCGTGCAAGTAATTTTAATTTTTCGTGCAAGTTTTTAAATAATTCTTCTATTGAATTTTGATTAACTTTCCAATTAATTTCTCTATTAAGTTTTGATTTACTCGTTATGTAAGTTATAATAACAGTTAACTTCTCTATGCAAGTTATGATCAACTTGTTTTTTTTTTGCAGATTCCAGTTAAAACTTTACTCGGCTGTTAAACAAACAAGAGATAACAAAATAATATGGCTTTCATTTACCACTCGTGGCGGCTGTGACGGTAATGGAGGGACAGAGAATGATGTAGATGTCCGCGACTCTCGAGGAGCAGGAACAGGGGGCTCTGCTTTGGAGGATGATGTTCTCATGGTGGATTCAAAGAAGTGGTTCTGGCTGGTGGTAGGTAGGGTGTCTGCACTGGAGCCAACTTGCTTCTCTTTTTCATCCAGAGCTCTCAGAACTTCGTCCATGAAAGATGGCCCAAAATCAAATGAACTCTAGAAAAATACAAATGTTTCAGATAAGCTGGGGAAAACAATTGGTCCAAAATCAAATGAACTCTTGAAAAATACAAATATTTCATATAAGATGAGAAAACAAATGATACAAAATCAAATTAATTTTATTTTTTAAAATATAAAAGTTTCACACAAACCAGGTCTTATCACAGATGTGAATTATCTTAGTCTTGTCACAGATGTGAATTATCTTAGTCTTGTCACAGATGTGAATTATCTTAGTCTCATCACAGATGTGAATTACCTTAGTCTTGTCACAGATGTGAATTACCTTAGTCTTGTCACAGATGTGAATTATTTTAGTCTTGTCACAGATGTGAATTACCTTAGTCTTGTAACAGATGTGAATTATCTAAATTTTGTCACAGATGTGAATTATCTTAGCCTTGTCACATACGTGAATTATCTTAGCCTTGTCACAGACGTGAATTATCTTAGCCTTGTCACAGACGTGAATTATCTTAGCCTTGTTAGAGATGTGAATTATCTTAACCTTGTCACAGATGTGAATTACCTTAATCTTGTCACAGATGTGAATTACCTTAGTCTTGTCACAGATGTGAATTATCTTAGTCTTGTCACAGATATGAATTATCTTAGTCTTGTCACAGATGTGAATTATCTTAGTCTTGTCACAGACGTGAATTATCTTAGTCTTGTCACAGACGTGAATTATCTTAGTATTGTCACAGATGTGAATTACCTCCGTCTTGTCACAGATGTGAATTACCTTAGTCTTGTCACAGATGTGAATAACCTTAGTCTTGTCACAGATGTAAATAACCTTAGTCTTGTCACAGACGTGAAAATCTTAGTCTTGTCACACATGTGAATTACCTTAGTCTTGTCACAGATGTGAATTACCTTAGTCTTGTCACATACGTGAATAACCTTAGTCTTGTCACAGACGTGAAAATCTTAGCCTTGTCACAGATGTGAATTATATTAGCCTTGTCACAGATGTGAATTATCTTAGTCTTGTCACAGATGTGAATTATCTTAATCTTGTCACAGATGTGAACTATCTTAGTCTTGTCACAGATGTGAACTATCTTAGTCTTGCCACAGATGTGAATTACCTTAGTCTTGTCACAGACGTGAATTATCTTAGTCTTGTTACAGACATGAATTATCTTAGTCTTGTCACAGACCTGAATTACCTTAGCCTTGTCACAGATGTGAATTACCTTAGCCTTGTCACAGATGTGAATTATCTTAGCCTTGTCACAGATGTGAATTATCTTAGTCTTGTCACAGACGTGAATTACCTTAGTCTTGTCACAGACGTGAATTACCTTAGTCTTGTCACACATGTGAATTATCTTAGTCTTGGTACATATGTGAATTATCTTAGTCTTGTCACAGACGTGAAGTATCTTAATCCTGTCACATACCTGAATTATCTTAGTCTTGTCACAGATGTGAATTATCTTAGTCTTGTCACAGACGTGAATTATCTTAATCTTGTCACATACCTGAATTATCTTAGTCTTGTCACAGATGTGAATTACCTTAATCTTGTCACAGATGTGAATTATCTTAGTCTTGTCACAGACATGAATTACCTTAGTCTTGTCACAGACGTGAATTATCTTAGTCTTGTCACGTATGTGAATTATATTAGTCCTGTCACAAATGTGAATTAACTTAGCCTTGTCACAGATGTGAACTATCTTAGTCTTGTCACATACCTGAATTATCTTAGTCTTGTCACAGATGTGAATTACCTTAGTCTTGTCACAGATGTGAATTACCTTAGTCTTGTCACAGATGTGAATTATCTTAGTCTTGTTACATACGTGAATTATCCTAGTCTTGTCACATACGTGAATTATCTTAGTCTTGTCACAGATGTGAATTAGCTTAGTCTTGTCACAGATGTGAATTAGCTTAGTCTTGTCACAGATGTGAATTATCTTAGTCTTGTCACAGATGTGAATTATCTTAGTCTTGTCACAGATGTGAATTATCTTAGTCTTGTCACAGAAGTGAATTATCTTTGTCTTCACACACCACTCTTCAGCTGCCCCAGGAGCATAGACCTTCAACAAACTTACACCAAGTCGTCCTGTCCCGTGCCGTTAGCTCAAGGTCTTTTCATGTCTTCTTCATCATTTTCTTTTCTGTTTTTTTATCTACCCCTGCTTCTTTTACCCTGAGGATTCCAGAAAAAAAAAGCTGCCTTGTAATGCTATTAACATGTTTCCTCAACGTGTGTCCTATCAATCGTCAGCATCTTCTTCTCAACTCTTGTTCTACTGGCACTTGTCATCAAAATAGTGATCTTGTCATACCACTGCAATCCTATATTTTCCAGTCTTCATACAGGATATGCCTATCCACCCCCCCCCCCCCCCCCCCCAACCCCCCCGTGGGAAAAAGTATTTCCCCAATCCTTGAACAATTTTTTTAGAAGTCTGAAGTTCAGAAAAGTCTCCAAAATGTCTGCATTACATGCCTTCTTGTCTCTCTGTTAGCCTTCATTCATTCAGCATGTCCAAGAATACCTCAGTCTTTTCAATCTCATGATGTTGTCTATTAGTGGTGATCTATCCACTTCAGGGGTTCCAACATGGCATACATGTACCCCCAGTGGGTACGAGAAGCTTGTGAAGGCAGTATGGGGAATGTGTGGTAAGTAACTGTATCATGCTATAACAGCCAGGATTCTCAGTCAAATCTAAAGCACAAACAAACTGGAGGACAACCCTTATAAGTGGGCATCTCTTTACAAAAAATGTTTTGAAAATAAAACTGTTGGTTAACAAACAAAACAATATCAATGGTATGAATAATTTATTTGACTTTGTTCTGAACAAAAACATTGAACAACTTTATGGAACTGAACAAAAACATTGAACAACTTTATGGAACTCAACAAAAACATTGAACAACTTTATGGAACTGAACAAAAACATTGAACAACTTTATGGAACTGAACAAAAACATTGAACAACTTTATGGAACTGAACAAAAACATTGAACAACTTTATGGAACTGAACAAAGTTATGTACTGTAGGAAGCTTTCTTTATAAAAAAAAAATGAATCTGTTTATATATTTTCTTATGTGCCTTTCCGTGATAAATTGTAGAATTTATTTCCTTTCAATGCTGACTTGGGAAAAACAAGTTGACAGAAATTGAATGAGAGAGAGCAAGGCAAAGAATGGCAATTATGAAAAAACTTGCTGGAACAACTTGGGGTGCAGATGAGAGAGTGCTAAAGACGTTATACACTGGGCGAATGAGACCAGTCCTAGAGTATGGCACTGCAGCATGGGCAACAGGAGCTAAGTCAAACTTTGATAAAATCAGTAGACTTCAAAATCAAACTATGAGGATTATAACGGGCGGCATGAAGACAACACCTATAAAAGAACTTGAAAAGATTACATGCCTCCAGCCAATGGAGGATAGAAGAGACAGCAGGGCTCAGCAACACGCTGAAAAATTCAAAAGACTAACAGACCACCCAATGTGGAATGAATGCTCTTAGAAGGCAAAGACTCAGGTGAAACAACTTTGTAGAATCAACCAAACCACAGATGAGAGCAGTTTCCATAAATGAAATATCCACTATTAAACCTATCTACACTGCACACAAGCTTCCAGTTTAGAAACAACATCATTTCCCTGAAATGATAGAAAACATTCCTGGAAATGAAAGAAAAAAGAGCCAGACTGTAACAGAGAGAAAATCCAAAGCAACAAAATATATACAGACACATTACCAACGCAACACCTGGACCCATGCATACACAGATGGATCAGCAACAAATGCAACAGAAAATGGAGGTGGATGTGTCTTTCTGACCTTAAGCAGTAATAATAATAATAAATTCTTTAAGCACCAAACACGGCGCATAAGGCAGAAACCAGCGCTCTCCAGGTTGTTCGTTGTGACGCCACTCCTCTTAGCTCTTGCACATTATTTAGGCCCAACGTTCTTCCTTCTCTTATTATTGTTCTTCTGAGTGTTTCTTTTGGTCTTCCTTTTTTCCTCTTACCCTCAGGAACCCAAGTGAGCGCCTGTAGTGGTATTCTGTTGTTTTGCATTCGTAGGACATGACCGATATATGACCATCGTCTTTTCCTTATATAGTCGGAGACATATTTCTGCCTAGAGTCTTCTCTTATTTGTCGATTAGTCTTGAATTCTTTCCAACTGATGTTCATGAGTTTTCTAAGACATTTGTTCTCGAATGTATTCAGCTTGTTCTCCAAGAAACAACACAGCCGTGTGGGGGTGTGATGATAACATTTGAATTAAACAGACGAAGCTTGGTATGTATATTCAATGATCGTAATTTCCAAATGTTAGATAATCAATTGAAGGCGCTAGCTGCCAAAGCAATTCTAGTGTGGATTTCTCTTGTTGTGTCACCATCCTGAGTCATTTTACTGCCTAAATAATTGAAACTTTCAACTTTCTGTAGTTTTTCCCCGTTCAAGATGATATCAAAGGTCTCGTTAGAAAAGTTCATAGCTTTAGTTTTAGAGGCATTTATTTGGAGACCTATTTTAACAGAGAGATGACACAAATTATTTATTGCTTCTTGGGATTGTCTTGGTGTTGAACTTAAGAATGCTACATCATCTGCGAAATCCAGGTCCCCCAGGAATTTTCCATTTGTCCATTTTATACCTAACTGTTCATTGTGTGTATAGTTTCTCATAACCCAATCAATAGCTATTCCAAAAAGTAGTGGTGACATAATACAGCCTTGTTTCACCCCTGTTTCTACTGTAAACCATTCTGTATTCCCTTTATTTGTTCTAACACAACAGCTGGCATTGTCATATAGCGCTTTGATTATATTCACATATTTTGTTGGAAAACCTTGAAGCAATGATGGTGCGGTGTAGACTAAAAAGGCTTTTTGAAAATCGCGAAATAATAAGTGGCCGATTGACCTTTCACTGGTTCTTCTATAATTGTTTTTAGTGTGAATATTTTCAATACATGCTCGTTTCCGCCTGTAACCCGCTTGTTCTTCTCTGATCTTTTCGTCAGCATGCAATTTAAGTCTTTCTAACATCATGCAACATAATAATTTTCCAGGTACTGATAATAGAGATATACCAAGCCAGTTATTACAGTCTGATAGATCACCTTTCTTTGGTAACTTTACAATAATACTGTCTTTCCATTGTTGTGGTGGTTGTTCTTCTCTCCATACTTCATTTATAATATCTTAAGCAGTGGTGCACAAAAAAAGCTGTCTGTGGCAACGGGAAAATTCTCAAGTAACTTCAGAGCAGAGGCAGAGGCCTTGAAAACTGCAGCAGAGGTTATAATGACAGGAAAGCACAGAGAGACAAGTTGCTTTCTTTACCGATGCACCATCAGTAATTGCAGTGTTGACAAGCCAAAATAATACAGACCTGGATGACCTCAGAACAGTGCTCCACAAACTATGTCAACGATTCAAAAGTGTTGTGATCCAATGGATCCCATCTCATTGTAACATCCCCAGCAATGAAGAGGCTGACAGACTGGCAAAGGAAGGTGAAAATCTACCTCAGCCTGATGCAAGCGTAACTTTCGAGGAGGCAAAGAGTTTTATCAGAATCAGATACAGAAACTAATGTTGATGTAGAGCATCCAAGTCACATACAAAATGATGGATTCTACCAGCTCAACAGAAGAGAACAAGTGGTAATCTTCAGACTCCGCACTGGCCACAACAGATTGAGATACCATCTATTCAACAAGCTAAAGATAGGAACTACCGATCAGTGTAACTGTGGCACTGATAAAATGACTGCTGAACATCTAATTCAAAGTTACTCAACATATGCAGAACAGAGAAAGCGCATATGGCCGACACCCATTTAATTCGTGGAAAAGCTCTACGGAGATTCAAATAGCCTCAATCTGACTACTGATTTCTTTGAAAACATTCAAGTGGACGTCTGAGAACGTACACAGAAGATACTGAATATGGCGTACGAGAAGGTTTACTAAAAGTCAAGGCTTAATGGGGATAGAAAAGGTTGGAAAATCCTGGTCGTCATTATTTTTCCCCTTTTGATGCATTCAATATTGCTTATATTTGTTATCAGATCATCATTCATAAAGTATTCAGGTGCAGGTCTATATTCTGTAGCTGGAGTTCTGGCAAAGCATTTTTTGTGTGGAGGGTGCCTAGCTGGCCGTTTGTCCTAATACGGTTCACTTGTCTTGTTGCACTGAGGTGATGGCACTGTTTAGGTCATCTTGGATTGACCTCTCAGGACCCTATTACTTCTCTTTCCTTTCTGTTATTTAGTGTCCTCCATCTTTCCTTCTTTCAACAAAAAAAAAATAAAAAAAAAAAAAAAGAAAGAAAAGAAAAAGAAAAGGAAAGACAGTCCAATATCAGATACTAATGTAGGGGATTGACATGTTATAGACTTCACAATACTAGGTCCAGGTTTTTTATGAGGTGGTGTGACCAGTTTACTTTCTCACTGCCTTTTGCCTTCCCTAACTGAACAGCAGAGTTAGATACCCATTTACAGTTAGGTATATGACAGCATGATGCTACCAGGTTTCAAATCCAACACACAGTATCTGTACGGTGACAGGTAAGTGTTCTAACCACTCTCCTTTCTTTGATTATTTGCATTTATGAATGCCTACATTTAGCCTAATTTTGTTCTTTGCTTACAACTGACAGGTCCTGGGTATATTTATTTGTGCAGTTATATTTAAACAGGATCTATGCCTGCTGTACACTAAGCCTCTGAGCTATACATAACTGGGTATTGTTAGTGTTCTACACATAACCAATTCTGCTGCATGCAATGTATTCTTTTATGTCTTTCTAACACTGGAGAACATTCTGTTCCTGGTCACACTCAAAAACTTACTCCAAGGTCTGGTATCTTGAAATCTGAGAACAGGGAGTCATCCTCTATGTCCAGATAATTAGGGCTGTACCTGCCATCTTGTTCCTGCTGATTGGTGAACTGGCTATTGAGGGACTCTTCGCTAATCCTTGGTGAGAGGACACATTAATCTCAATTACATTCATCACAATTACTGGAACATGTTTGTGTTAATATGAAAATGAAGAATACATCTCGCTGAATGAGTTACGTTTTTGCATATGACTGAAATCCAATGTACAAAGATGAAAACAAATTGCAAAACCATAAACCATACAGATGCACATAATTTAACTTACAGAAAATATGACAAGAAGATCAGCACATTAAAGACAGAAACTATGAAGGTCAGCAGATCATCAGGCACATCTGACATACATGTAAAAGCATAAAGCTTAAATAATTTTCAGAAATTAACCACCAAGGAAGCATTGTCACAGAAAATGGAAGACTTGACAAGGAAATTCATACAAGTTGTCACACAGCCAGTACAGCAACTGACCAACTGTCATCACTACTCAAACATCAGAACATTAGTTTGGAAACTAGATGAGAAACGATAAATAGTATAGTCTTACCAAATCTTTGCTGTCAGTGTCAAACATGGTCATTGACCAGCGCACGTGAGCAAAATAATTGAGTACAAGATGAAATGTTTAGGAACCACTTCTGCTACCAGGAAATGGTAGAATCAGAATGGGATGACATAACAACAAAACTTGTACGAACTACATCCTGCATCAAACAGAGAGAGAGACAGAAAATAAAGTGGTTTGGCCACCTCATGTAAATGTAGCCCAATCAACTACTACTAAATAACTACAATAGTAGCATCTCTGGTTGTATTGCACGAGGAAGATCAAGAAGTGTACAGATAGTCAATATGACAGAAATCCTACAACAACATAGGCTGACATCAGCCACTGGTTCATCAACAAACATTCAACTAACCACCATGGCTGACAGTAAGAGTCAGTAGAAACAGTAACAAGAAAAAATAAAACATCTGAACATGTTGTAAAACGTGTGCATAAAAAATTCACCTCCACAGTAATGTCATTTTTGTAACAGTGAACATTTTAAACAAGGTTTTATGTCATTCAGTGAATAGTGAATATTCACAAAATGTTTTAGGCGCTTAATTTTAAAAAGTGTCTGTCATTGTCATTCTGTTAAAATGAATATTCACTAAAGATTAAGTACCAAATAGGAACTATTCACAAAACTGACACTAGTTAAATTTCAGTAAAACTGCAAAATTTAATAAATCTTTTATAAAAGTACATTAGCAGACGTTAACATAACTGCAGTAACAAATCAAATGCTGAAAGTACACTAGCTGAAATTTGCAGACGTTATAGTACTACAGCTGTACAAGAGATCTAAGAAGTACATCACCAGATATTATAGTACTACAGCTGTACAAGAGATCTTAAAAGTACATCACCATACGTTATAGTACTACAGCTGTACAAGAGATCTTAAAAGTACATCACCATATGTTATAGTACTACAGCTGTACAAGAGATCTTAAAAGTACATCACCATAAATTATCTGCCATCACCGGTGTCAATACCTTGTCGAGGTATGGCGGCTTGCGTACCCTGATTACCCCCAGAGCTATGCCAGCGGGAGTTTTACTCCTGAAAGGTTCTACCAAGCTGGACAGGTTTGCGCAGGCAGGGGTCAGACTAAAGCAGACACCCTGGTCCTCCAGGTTGGGGGTTTTAGCATAGGGCTGACACCCCTGTCTATGTAAAAAAAAATTGAAGTTACGGAAACAACAACGAATAAACAAACTTTGCTGCGGGACGGACATCCGGAGTCTGAGGCTTGTATGACTGTCAGTGGTGAAAGCTGAAAGGAAGCCACTGACATGAGAACGGACGTCCTGAACGCAAAACATGTTACAAGAATAGGATTTTGGAATGTCAGGACAATAAATGAGATGGGTAAACTAAAACAGGTCACGGCAGAAATGAGAAACTATAGGTTACATATTCTAGGGATAAGTGAGAGCAGATGGACAGGGGCAGGAAAAGTTAAAACAGCAACAGGAGAAACAGTACTTTACTCTGGAAGAGAGGATGGACAGCACAATGAAGGTGTAGCCATACCCCCTTACCAGAAAAGCTTTTGCGGCTGACATAAAGAAACGATATCAATTTGCCAAAAGTCAGGAAAAGACATTGACTGATGATATAGACCAGAAATTCAACACCATTTCAACAATATATAAGGAAAGCAGCAAATCATGCTTGGGATTCCAGGAAAGGAAGAAGCAAGACTGGATAACACCAGAAACATTAAACACCATAACACTGAGAAAGGAAATGAAAAGAAAGAAAACAGAAGTGAAGTCCCCCAGGTTAAAGCAACTATATAGCGAACAGTACAGTCAGCTGGACAAGGAAGTTAAATGCCAAACCCGAGCCAACAAAAGGAATTTCCTAGACGATCTTGCAAGACAGGCAGAAGAGGCAGCACTGAGAAATAAACAAAGCACAGTATACAAAATAACTAAATTCATCAGCGGAAAATGAGGTGCAAACAATATTACATTAGTAAGAGATAAGCAAGGAAATCTCATCACGACAGCAGAGGGACAGGAAACAAGATGGGCAGAGCACTTCTGAGAAACTCAATAAGGAACCACCAGAGACTCAATTGAATGTTCCTGAGGCTGAAAACGATCTAAATGTAAATACAGACATTCCACGAAAAGAAGAAATCATCACAGCAATCAAAGGGTTAAAGAACGGAAAAGCTCCTGGCCATGATAACTTAAATGCAGAGCTATTTAAGACAGACCCTGAGCTAGCAGCAGAACTATTAGAACCACTATTTGCACAAGTCTGGAAAACGGGGACAACACCATCAGAGTGGAACAAAGGAATAATTGTCAAATTGCCCAAGAAGGAAGATCTTGCAGAATGCAATAATTGGAGAGGAATCACTCTTCTCTCAGTTCCCAGCAAAATACTAGGCAGGATAATTATACACAGAATTTCAAAAGCAGTAGACCACAAACTGAGGAAAGAACAAGCAGGATTTAGAAAGAATAGAAGATGTGTAGATCATATATTCACTCTCAGGAACATTATAGAGCAGTGCTCAGAATGGCAAAGACAGCTGTACATTAATTTCGTTGATTTTGAAAAGGCTTTTGACAGCATACATAGGGTCAGTTTATGGAAAATACTGAGGGCTTATGGAATTCCAAGCTGCATAGTGTCAATCATAAAAAGCCTCTATCCCAACTTTACGTGTAGTGTTGGGCAGAGCAACCTAACCTTTGAGGTGAAGACAGGAGTATGACAGGGATGCCCCTTATCAACCACTACACACATCGGAGCAAAAAACGGATAGCACTTAATAAGTTTAGCACGCAGGTGGGCTTGGCCATGTCAATTTAAAGAAGTCAGATGTCATCACAATGAACAGCAATGCTTTGGAGCCCTATCAGGAAAACATCAGAGAGGCCAACCAACAAACAACCTTCGGAGGACTGTGGACCTGGATGCAAAGTAA
This sequence comes from Oreohelix idahoensis, assembly GCA_024509875.1. NCBI lineage: Eukaryota > Metazoa > Mollusca > Gastropoda > Stylommatophora > Oreohelicidae > Oreohelix > Oreohelix idahoensis. The sequence continues at coordinate 228,813 of JAMPIV010020624.1, forward strand.
TGAACCAGACGACGGGGCACTGTACGAAAGACATGGCCAACCGATCGAGCAAATGGAATCAATTTGTTGTTGCAACAAGACGCCTTTCTAGGTTTAATGGCCAAACTGCTTTGAACGGTCGGTCTCAAGGATCAGCAGAAGCATACATTATATTACTATCAGAGCTGTATGTGCTTTCTTAAAAGTACATCACCAGATGTTATAGTAAAACAGCTGTACAAGAGATCTTAAAAGTACATCACCATAAGTTATAGTACTACAGCTGTACAAGAGATCTTAAAAGTACATCATCGGATGTTATAGTACTACAGCTGTACAAGCAATCTTAAAAGTACATCACCATACGCTATAGTACTACAGCTGTACAAGAGATCTTAAAAGTACATCATCAGATGTTATAGTACTACAGCTGTACTGAGATCTGGCCAAGTACATCACCATACCCATTATAGTACTACATGTACAAGAAGATCTTAAAAGTACTTTCATCATAAGTTAAGTACTACAGCTGTACAAGAGGCCATCTTAAAAGTACATCACAGATGTTATAGTACTACAGTGTAGGCTGAGATGCTTAAAATACATCAGTTCAGATGTTATAGTACTACATGCTGTACAAGACCGATCCTAAAAGTACATCAATATGTTATTGCCCTACAAGACTGCCACAAGAGATCTTAAAAGTACATCATCAGACATTATAGTACTACAGCTGTACAAGAGATCTTAAAAGTATATCACCATACGTTATAGTACTACAGCTGTACAAAAGATCTTAAAAGTACATCACTATACATTATAGTACTACAGCTGTACAAGAGATCTTAAAAGGACATCACCAGATGTTATAGTACTACAGCTGTACAAGAGATCTTAAAAGTACATTACCAGATGTTATAGTACTACAGCTGTACAAGAGATCTTAAAAGTACATCACCAGATGTTATAGTACTACAGCTGTACAAGAGATCTTAAAAGTACATCACCATACATTATAGTACTACAGCTGTACAAGAGATCTTAAAAGTACATCACCATACATTATAGTACTACAGCTGTACAAGAGATCTTAAAAGTACATCATCATAAGTTATAGTACTACAGCTGTACAAGAGATCTTAAAAGTACATCACCAGATGTTATAGTACTACAGCTGTACAAGAGATCTTAAAAGTACATCATCAGATGTTATAGTACTACAGCTGTACAAGAGATCCTAAAAGTACATCACCATATGTTATAGTACTACAGCTGTACAAGAGATCTTAAAAGTACATCATCAGATGTTATAGTACTACAGCTGTACAAGAGATCTTAAAAGTACATCACCAGACATTATAGTACTACAGCTGTACAAGAGATCTTAAAAGTACATCACCATACATTATAGTACTACAGCTGTACAAGAGATCTTAAAAGTACATCACCAGACATTATAGTACTACAGCTGTACAAGAGATCTTAAAAGTACATCACCATATGTTATAGTACTACAGCTGTACAAGAGATCTTAAAAGTACATCATCAGACATTATAGTACTACAGCTGTACAAGAGATCTTAAAAGTACATCATCAGAAGTTTGTCAAGTTACATTCATCATCATCATTTTTCTTTGCTGGTCCTCTTGAAGAAAGCCTACATTAAACAGTCACATGCTGTTGCAGCTGTGGTTTCTGTGACTATATGTTTTGCATGATGAGGTTGCAACACCTTGCACAACCTCATATAAGTCACCTTGTACAACCTCATATAAGTCACCTTGTACAACCTCATATAAGTCACCTTGTACAACCTGATACAAGTCACCTTGTACAACCTCATATGACACCTTGTACAACCTCATATAAGTCACCTTGTACTACCTCATATAAGTCACCTTGTACAACCTGACATAAGTCACCTTGTACAACCTGACATAAGTCACCTTGTACAACCTGATATAAGTCACCTTGTACAACCTGATATAAGTCACCTTGTACAACCTGATATAAGTCACCTTGTACAACCTGATATAAGTCACCTTGTACAACCTGATGTCACCTTGTACAACCTGATATGTCACCTTGTACAACCTGATATAAGTCACCTTGTACAACCTGATATAAGTCACCTTGTACAACCTCATATAAGTCACCTTGTACAACCTGATATAAGTCACCTTGTACAACCTGATATAAGTCACCTTGTACAACCTGATATAAGTCACCTTGTACAACCTGATATAAGTCACCTTGTACAACCTGATATGTCACCTTGTACAACCTGATATAAGTCACCTTGTACAACCTGATATAAGTCACCTTGTACAACCTGATATAAGTCACCTTGTACAACCTGATATGTCACCTTGTACAACCTGATATAAGTCACCTTGTACAACCTCATATGTCACCTTGTACAACCTCATATAAGTCACCTGGTACAACCTCATATGACACCTTGTACAACCTCATATAAGTCACCTTGTACAAAGTAGTCCTATTTTTCCTTTGTCTCGTCACAGACCCTCACAACTTAAATCTTAAACAGTTCACAAATGGCTGTCAAATGTCCAGGTACTCTGGATTTTACACTTCCGTATAAAACTTTGACGGACCATATGCAGTTCATGCCTAGAAAATGCCCTTCATTTAAAATGCTCCAACTGTCGTCATGTTGCATAATATTCTTAGTTCCTTGTCAGTGACAGTTTTCCAACTAGTCCTGGTGTTTGCTGAACAATGAAGAGTTATGGGCAGTGTAATCTTGCAGCTGGGGAGTCCAGTTCAGGACAAGTCCTTTTCAGGACTTCATCATGCTAGCAGGTGGATAATGTTAGTTCTTTTCAGGACTTAGTATCTATCACCATAGGTCAGGCTAGCAGTCCTTTTTAGGACTAGTCCTTGTTTGGGCTACTTCATGCTAGCTAATAGATGCTAGTGGTCCTTCTCAGGGCTTAGATTTTCATCAGTAATGCGCTTCAGATAACAGAGTTTACTTATTTTTGAATAGCAAAATGTGCTCCGATATCACCAACGAACTTAATTCTAGGTTGAAAGGTCCATGCCTTGGCACAAGAAAGCAGAACCTTAAAAAATAAAACCCACAAAATAAAAAAAACATAATGTTGCAAAACATGGGCTGATATAACAGCTGACATTATAGTAGCCTCCTGCAATCATAACTAACTATGGGGATGATGTGTCCTTGAGCTGATAGCCTTCAGCTACTTGTTTGGTCTGGTGTTCCATTCGGTATGACATTAACAGGTACTTAAAAGAACAAAAATTAACTATAATGAAACAAACCAAACTGAAACATAAAAGCTCACCATGATTGGCCATAACCATTTCTGCCTTTGTGCCAGGAATCTTGAGAGTTACTGGAACTGATATGACCATTGTGGTCTGGACTGTCATGGCTGTGTGATGGTACCAAAGAACTGTTCCTTGCACCACTTTCTGTAATATGGATTTTGTTTTTCAAGTTTCAACAACAACAATGTGAAGAAACTTCAATATGTCTCCTATGCACTCTAGCGTAACTAAGGAGGGAAATAAATGGAGTGAATGAGGATGTGGCAGAGGATTTAGCCATGAGTGGCAAAGGTTCAGAGTGTGACACAACAGCCATTAGTAAGGAAAGAAAATACATTTGAAAAATGGTTTACTGTTGTCTTTGACATGAAATAAATTAGTAACATTTAAGTAATTTTGTGACATTTGTTCATCTTCCACCATCAGTTGTTGACATCAAGGTAAGGGTGGACAAATTAAAGCAAATAACAAGTTTGAGTTAGTGTGAGTAAGCAACCAGAATAAAACAAGAAAATCAATAAACTAATGTGCAATTTTTGTCTAATGACTCTGTCACATTTTAATGTTAGAAATGCAAGCCTTAGTATTCATTTGACAGATCTTCATTATTAGAACAACAACAAAACCTAGTAATGCCAAATCTGAAATTTTAGAGCACTAATTTGACAATGTTATTATTGTTTTAGAGCTTAACAAAACCATTTAAGGCACTGAGAGAAAACTATTAATTTCAGGGAAATTAAATCATGCTGTATATGCAATAATTGTATCTCTTGTTAGAAAACTAGAATTATTTGCTTAGACAGGTAATTATTTTTAAGCCCACCAAAGAAGTCCCAGGATGTGATGTCTAAAATAAGAGCTGCTATTCCTGGATGGAATATAACAAATGAAGGTTGTGTTGTTTACCATCTTTGGCACATAGCAAAGCAAGTGATGCCATAATTGGAACTTTAAATAATTAAAATCTGCTCTTATTACTAATAATCCTATATATAAAATCCCAGCTTTTTCTGTCAGTGTGTAACGCTAAGGGGTGCAACTTTGTTTGAAAGTTAGACATTAATTATATTGTTTCCCTTATATGTTCTCTCCCGAAAATAGTAACACTTACCAAAGAAGAATGCGCAAATGACGGTGTGCACAAAAATATATTTATAGAATGTGTGATCCCGTATACACATTGGGATTCTCGCTGCTGCTACGTAGTTCATGTACTGTGGTGATGCACAGTGGTTTTTAAAAATACTTTTGAATAAGTAAAATTGCCGTTAGGTATTGGTGCTTTTGAATTTAATTCCCATCAAATTCATGACATGGCGATTAATACACTACAGTTTATATTTTATGAGAAATCTAATTAAATATGCATGTTCTCCAAATTTGCACTCCACTAGTGAGACTTAAAAGACTTCTCATTTTAGTAAAAATATCATGACTTTTCCTGGGCATTACATTTTTTCTAAAAACCCTTTCTTCTGAAATTCCAGTAAATTTGTGTAAGTCCTAATCTTAATAAGCAGAGACAATTTTTCTAATGGAAACGTATGGGAGGGGTGAAATGCCAGAAATTCATACATATATATATATATATATAAAGGTAAAGGATACTGTTTACACGCCCACTGAGGCATATTGGGAATACAGTGTTAGGCCCATATTTTCTTGACCCTCGACACACTAGGGGTGATGTGCTCAGCATCACGCTGGCCGCCTTAACCTTCTCAGAGTTGCTCTGGTACCCAATTGGGGCTGGGTCGACCCAGGAGCCGTTTGCAGTCTAAAAACATCCCACCGCAACTGGGGATCGAACCATGGACCACAGAGCTAGGAAGCCAGTGCACTAAACTAATATATAAACAGTCAGAACCATATAGATAGAAATAGCAAGAATTTGTCCACTGAATGAATGGACCAGGAGGACAGTAAATGAATGTTGTCATAAGCATGTGAAGAGAAGTAAAAGGTTATACAGGAGGAAGTGATCAGAGGACACACAGGACTGAACCAGAGGACATACGGGACTGAACCAGAGGACACACAGGACTGAACCAGAGGACACACGGGACTGAACCAGAGGACACATGGGACTGAACCAGAGGACATGAACCAGAGGACACATGGGACTGAACCAGAGGACACACAGGACTGAACATTGTTATAAAGGTACAGGTAGTCTCACAGCAGACACTGTCATAGGGGAGTGACATGTTAGAGACTTCACTACAACTTTATGAGATGAAGTGACCAGTTCCCTTCCATGCTGCCTTTGCCTTCCCTAACTTAAAAGCAGTCAGGTACCCATTTAGAGCTGGAGTGTGACATTACCTCATTGTGAGTCTAGTAAATTCTGCCTGGAGGAACAAGTGCTTTAATCACTCTTTCATTCTAACATTTTAAAAATAATTCTGTAACTGAAAGAAAAAAAGAGAGATCTTCAGCACTCAAAGGACATGGACAACTGAAGAATATCTCGTGACATTCATTCATGACCTTTCAACTCTCCTTCAACAAACTCCAGCCAAGTCTTCCTGTTCTATGTCATCAGTTCAGGGTCTTCCTCAATATTTTCATTTCTGTCTCCAGTTCTCTTCTCCATGTGTATTTGGTCTACTTCTCTGACCCTTTGGGGTTACCTGGCCATTCTATCAACAGGTTTTTTCGATGTATGTCCTGTCCATCGCCAACGTCTCATCTCTTGTTCCACTGGAACTCGGCTGATTCTTGTCAACGGTTTCACATTGGTGACCTTACTGTATCATTTCAATGCTTCTATTCTATGCAAGCACCTATTTATGACAGTCTGCAACCTCTTTGTTGTTTTCCATATTTTACAGCCCTACAATAAGACTGACCTGACACGAGCAGAAATTGTGGATTTTTGTGTTGACCTTGATTTCTTTTGACTTCCATATATGTCCCAATGCAATGAAAGCTTCTCTAGCCTATTGTATCCATATTCTGATATCTTTACCTGTCCCTCCAATGCCTGCTATATCTCTTGATATACTATAAACAAATGAAAACAACACCTATCTAAAAACCAAAATAAACAACAAAAATTGAGATGCAACTCATCAAAAGGCTTCAGCTGACCTGTGCCCGCTTTGATTGGTAGTTTGTCATAGTTGTCTGCAATGAAAGACACATCCCCAAACACAGCTCCATCATATCCAATATGTCCAGTGTGACGTAGGTCATTCTGTGGGTTACTGATCATGTCTGCTCGGATTTTCCGACCCGATTTCCTGTTCGACTCTGGGAAAGGAAATCTTCTCATGAATCCACACACAACTTATTTTAACCAATATGTCATGCACCTGACATGTTTTTTGAGTGCCATTTTGTAATAAAGACTTAACATATGCCCCGTGTCATTCCCCGGGGGGGAAGGGGGGGGAGCCTCTAAAGAGACAAAGAAAGAATATGACTACTGTACCCTCAAGAATGTCGTACAAGGTCACTAATACGAGGTTGTGTACGAGGCTGGCAACCTCATTATGTCAAATAAATTGCCACAGAAACCTCAGCTGAAGGAACATATGAATGCTCGGTGCAGGTTTCCTGGTAGGTGGACTAGCTACACTGGTGACATAATTGTGTCACATATTTCATATTATTGCATCACATATTTCACAGTATTGCATCACATATTTCACATTATTGCGACACACATTTTACATTAGTTCTCCACATATTTCACATTATTGCGACACATATTATTTCATGCTATTGTGTTCTGTCTTGGCTTCCTGATCATTCTTCTTAGACATCTCATGTGTAGCTTGAAGCTCTGTATACTTAGAATACGTGAGGGGGATGTAAAGGATTCCGTTACACGCTCATTGAGGCATATTTGGAATACGGTGTTAGGCCCATATTTTCTGGACCATCGGTGCACTAGGGGTGATGTGGTCAGCATCACGCCGGCCGCCTTAACCTTCCCAAAGTTGTTCTGGTACCCAGTTCATGAGGCTGGGTCGACCCCGGAGCCATTTGCAATCTAAAAAAATCCCACCTGAACTGGGGATCGAACCATAGACCACCGAGTTAGGAAGCCAGTGCACTAACCACTGCGCTACCGTGACTTTAAGAATACGTGAAGTGGCCATATATGATCTACATACACTGCTTGATTACGTCATGGTTCTCGTATATTGCTAATAGTTTTCATGACCACTTCTGTAGCTAGTTCCTTTTATAGGAAGTTGCCATGACAGCATTTATGTGCTTTTGTACGGGCAGGTCATTACTGTAGCAATTTCTTTTACATGATCAGGTTAGTACTTGTATAAAGTTAGTTGCTTATCCTTTACAGGACGTGGCAATCAACCCCAGCTTTTATTGGCTGTTTGTAATTTTTCTAGGCAATTTTTTTCATTCAGTAGTTTGCCATTGCTTTCTGAATGGTACGGCGCTTATACCATTGTTTTTTTTTTTCTCTAACCAGCGGCACTCGAGCTTTCCAGCTCTTTTGGCCCAATGACATGTCATTGTGAGGCTGGGGGGTCAGTGGACTTTCCTTCCAACCCGGTCAGGAGCTTCGCTCCTTCCCATCTACACGGGATTTATGTGCAAGAGCCGTTCAGGTTATTCAGTCAAATTTCCGGTCATAAACATTTCCTTCAAACGCTGACGCCCGGGTTTGAACCATGAAAACCTGGTCGCCAGTACAACGCCGTAGCCATTACACCAGCGCAGCTCCCTATACCCTTGTTAAAAATCCACACAAAGCGATCTGCTACCAAACCGCCTGCAGCAGGTTTCGAACCTGGTATATCTGGATTATGAAACTGCGTTCATATCCATTAGGCCACAGACGCCGACTCTTGTATAAAAAATGTTCTAAATACACTCTTTGTGAGAGAGGGAGAGTGAGGGACAGACAGACAGATGTACACACACACACACAATAAGCATTTATTAAAAAGAGGGTGGGGTTAATAGAACTGCTGCTTCCTCAGGCATATCAATCAATAAGAGGATTTGCTGACAGCTGCCAACCTCATCATGTAAAACTAGTTGGTACAGAAACCATTGTTGCAGGTCCAGGTGATTGTTTGGTACAGGTTCCCTGCTACACAAGTGTCTCCATGCTCTATAACAAGCAAATAGGAAAATGATGATAAGCATTTATTAAAAACAGGGTGGAGTTAGGGATAATAGGCAATGTGGAGTTAGGGATAATAGACAATGTGGAGTTAGGGATAATAGACAATGTGAAGTTAGGGATAATAGACAATGTGGAGTTAGGGATAATAGACAATGTGGAGTTAGGGATAATAGACAATGTGGAGTTAGGGATAATAGACAATGTGGAGTTTGGGATAATAGACAATGTGGAGTTCGGGATAATAGACAATGTGGAGTTAGGGATAATAGACAATGTGGAGTTAGGGATAATAGACAATGTGGGGTTAGGGATAATAGACAATGTGGAGTTAGGGATAATAGACAATGTGGAGTTAGGGATAACAGACAATGTGGAGTTAGGGATAATAGACAATGTGGAGTTAGGGATAATAGACAATGTGGAGTTAGTGATACTAGACAATGTGGGGTTAGGGATAATAGACAATGTGGAGTTAGGGATAATAGACAATGTGGAGTTAGGGATAACAGACAATGTGGAGTTAGGGATAATAGACATGTACCCTTACTAGGACAAACTGGCAATGTTAAAGAAACAGACAATGTACTTTAACTAGGACAAACTGACAATGTTAAAGAAAACAGACAATGTACCCTAACTATACTACTGGACAAAAGTTAAGGGCCGCCATTCAGTTTAGACAAGGTTTATATAATTCTTCGTGAGCAGGGTCGATTTTCCAAATGTCCGGTAGCTTGAAATCTCTCAAGAAGTCTCTGAATGGTAGAGTGGGACACTGCTAAACGTCTTGCAACATGATGAACAGATTGACCATCCTGAATCCATGCCATGGCTTGACCACGATCTACAGTGCTGAGACTTCTCCTTGGTGGCATGGCTAATGCAGTGATCATTTCGACCATTTGTCATACTGATTTATTGCATACCAACGGTGAACACTCTTTACCGATGATCATTTTCCACGTGCATTCAAATTCCACTCACTTTTTCACCTTTTGAACTAGTGGGGCGTGTTGCAAAAACCCCAAGTTTTTGCAGCAACAATGGCAATTTTCACGTGCGGGTTAAAGTGACCCAGTTTTCGGACATTTAAAGAAAATTAACCTAGTGCACACAGAAATGTATACACATTTCTCTGAGCTCAGTTTTAATGACATTTTCACTTGTCTTTACAGTTTGCCAATCAGTTATATAAACCTTGTCTAAACTGAATGGCGGCCCTTAACTTTTGTCCAGTAGTATGGGACAAACTGACAATGTTAAGTACAATAGACAATGTACCCTTACTAGGACAAACTGACAATGTTAAGTACAATAGACAATGTACCTTAACTAGGACAAAAAAAACTGCCAAGGTTACATTCACATGATCTTTGTCAGGTATAAATAAACAAAAACAGCAGAGAAAAGACAGTCAGAACTAAGCTATAGGTATAACAATGAATGACCAATGACAGAGGCCATAAAGAGAACATTGTGCAGTCACTGGTAAATCCCAGTCAGGATCTCTCTTATTTATCATCATCATTTTCCTTTGCACTCCTGGCAGAGCATGCAACCAAAACTGTAGCTGGCCCCTTACAGGAAACCTTCACTAATCATTCACATGCACATACAATGATGATTTCTGTAGCTATTTCTTTTGAACGATGAGGCTACTAGCCCACTACAAAACTTGACATTAGTCACCTTGTACAATGAGGTTACTAGCCCACTACAAAACTTGACATTAGTCACCTGGTACAATGAGGTTACTAGCCCACTACAAAACTTGACACCAACGGGCTGATCACCCATTTGCCAGTCACTTCGATTACGGAAACAACAGCAGATGGATTGATTTGCCATTGCCCTAAAGACGCCAATAGGCGTGATGGGAAACAATGGCAAAGAAAACCAATCTGCTGTTGCCCTAAGACGCCACTAGGCGTAATGGCCACTGACTGCTTTGACGGTCGGTGGCTAAGGACGGAAGAAGAAGAAGAAGAGAAGACAAAACTTGACATTAGTCACCTTGTACGATGAGGCTGCTAGCCCACTACAAAACTTGACATTAGTCACCTTGTACAATGAGGTTACTAGCCCACTACAAAACTTGACATTAGTCACCTTGTACAATGAGGTTACTAGCCCACTACAAAACTTGACATTAGTCACCTTGTACAATGAGGCTGCTAGCCCACTACAAAACTTGACATTAGTCACCTGGTACAATGAGGCTGCTAGCCCACTACAAAACTTGACATTAGTCACCTGGTACAATGAGGCTGCTTGCCCACTACAAAACTTGACATTAGTCACCTGGTACAATGAGGCTGCTAGCCCACTACAAAACTTGACATTAGTCACCTGGTACAATGAGGCTGCTAGCCCACTACAAAACTTGACATTAGTCACCTGGTACAATGAGGCTGCTAGCCCACTACAAAACTTGACATTAGTCACCTGGTACAATGAGGCTGCTAGCCCACTACAAAACTTGACATTAGTCACCTGGTACAATGAGGCTGCTAGCCCACTACAAAACTTGACATTAGTCACCTGGTACAATGAGGCTGCTAGCCCACTACAAAACTTGACATTAGTCACCTTGTACAATGAGGCTGCTAGCCCACTACAAAACTTGACATTAGTCACCTTGACATTAGTCACCTTGTACAATGAGGTTACTAGCCCACTACAAAACTTGACATTAGTCACCTTGTACAATGAGGCTGCTAGCCCACTACAAAACTTGACATTAGTCACCTTGTACAATGAGGCTGCTAGCCCACTACAAAACTTGACATTAGTCACCTTGTACAATGAGGCTGCTAGCCCACTACAAAACTTGACATTAGTCACCTGGTACAATGAGGCTGCTAGCCCACTACAAAACTTGACATTAGTCATGAGGCTGCTAGCCCACTACAAAACTTGACTAGTCACCTTGTACAATAGGCTGCTAACTACAAAACTTGACATTAGTCACCTGGTACAATGAGGCTGCTTGCCCACTACAAAACTTGACATTAGTCACCTGGTACAATGAGGCTGCTAGCCCACTACAAAACCTGACATTAGTCACCTGGTACAATGAGGCTGCTAGCCCACTACAAAACTTGACATTAGTCACCTGGTACAATGAGGCTGCTAGCCCACTACAAAACTTGACATTAGTCACCTGGTACAATGAGGCTGCTAGCCCACTACAAAACTTGACATTAGTCACCTGGTACAATGAGGCTGCTAGCCCACTACAAAACTTGACATTAGTCACCTTGTACAATGAGGCTGCTAGCCCACTACAAAACTTGACATTAGTCACCTGGTACAATGAGGCTGCTTGCCCACTACAAAACTTGACATTAGTCACCTTGTACAATGAGGCTGCTAGCCCACTACAAAACTTGACATTAGTCACCTTGTACAATGAGGCTGCTAGCCCACTACAAAACTTGACATTAGTCACCTTGTACAATGAGGTTACTAGCCCACTACAATGAGGCTGCTAGCCCACTACAAAACTTGACATTAGTCACCTTGTACAATGAGGCTGCTAGCCCACTACAAAACTTGACATTAGTCACCTGGTACAATGAGGCTGCTAGCCCACTACAAAACTTGACATTAGTCACCTGGTACAATGAGGCTGCTAGCCCACTACAAAACTTGACATTAGTCACCTGGTACAATGAGGCTGCTAGCCCACTACAAAACTTGACATTAGTCACCTTGTACAATGAGGCTGCTAGCCCACTACAAAACTTGACATTAGTCACCTTGTACAATGAGGCTGCTAGCCCACTACAAAACTTGACATTAGTCACCTTGTACAAAATGATTCAGGGTGCTGTAGTCCTCTCCACTCTTTGCCTCTTCACAGAACCCTGTGAACTACTACTAATTTATACAGTGACCTACATACAGGTGACGACTTAACTCTATGACTCTAAGGCAATGCTCATAGCATTGCTCGGTCTTATCACAGTTACTAGATCAATGCTGACAGACCTGCTTTACATTGTCAATAATTAACAATTCCAGCACAACATGATTAATGATTCCAGACTCAGTGTAAATATAGGACACTTGTAATTTTGATGGCCTATATATGATGTATGGATAACTGAATGCCTCTGACCTCAATACACTGCATGCATGTTTGATCATGTGACTAAAAAGTTAATAGTTGGTCAGTGAGTGTCTGTCAGAACTAAGTTCTAGAACTAAAGCTAGTTAGAATTAAGTACTCTAACTGTTTTTTTTGTTATGTTTTACCTTTTCTAACAATAGAAACTGTCTTTGCTGTCAGTGGGTTGACCTTAGGTTCAATAAAGGGAACAGCATTGGTGGGGTCAAAGAGTCCACACTTCCCATTGACGAGCACACCCTTCCATATCAAACCTGGAGGAGATGATGTGACAGGGCTGTGGACAGGAGGCAGAAAAATGTGTTCTTACTTTAATTTTGTCAGTCTTCTTTCATGCAATAAAATCCACTGTACTTCTATTAAAAAAAAAAAATAACATTAGACAGTATAACACTGACACAAATCCATTTTTTTTACATCACTGTGTGTGTGTGTGTGTGTTTTTTTAAAAGAAAATAATCCCTATACATATAAGTTCTTCATTGTTATATAGAACCAATCCTGACATATGGGAGTGGTCATGGACAGTTAGTAAACAAATAGGGAAGACACTAGAGGCAACAAAGATGTGGTTTTATAGAAGAATGTTAAAAATTCCATGGACAACCAAAAAGAGAAATGAGGATGTCCTGAAAGAAGCCAATGTGCAAAGGAAACTTATTTCACACGTTAGAAAGAAGCTAACCACTTTTTTGGGCTTGTTACGAGAAGAGGAAAGCTGGAATATATCGTAACAACAGTTAAGACTGAAGGAAAAAAGAGATATGGGAAGACAAAGAGAGCAAATACTGGACAGTTTGACATCGTGGCATGGAAAGAAGTCAACAGCAGAATTGATAAATTGTACTGGAGACAGGAAGTTGTGGAGAGACATGATCTCCTACGCCACAAGGCATGGTACTTGAAGAAGAAGAAGTAGAAGAATCCCCATACTGATACTTATCAGAACGAACGAATGAAATCTTTATTTCATCTTGGTAAAGAAGTACAGATTATTGCCTTGTGACATTTCTGCACTGCAATAATATAATTCTCAAACAGTTTTGAAATTTAAACACTTACATCATCAACAGTAAGTAGTTAATATTAACATTAATTCAATAGCGTAGCACACACACTTGCTGATATATACAAAGAGAGAAAGGAGGGAGAGAGAGAGATGAGCGAGGGAGAGAGAGAGCAATATGAAGTAATTATTTACTGAACAGTAAAGTAAAATTAACAGGATCAGATTAAGACCTCCAGATGCCCTAAGCACTGAATAAATGGTGCACTCTATGGACATTCAACAATAAAAACAATATTAACACATTAACTACCACAAAATAATCACATTTGGACCGCCAATCTAATTTTAGTAATAAAACGAATGAAAAATGTACTGAAACACTCTCTGATCTGGTTCGAGATTTTTAGTTGCCACCGGAAAACAAATTCCCAAAGCATGGTTGTTGTAGAACACTGGAAAATTGATATTGTGTTCATATTTTTCAGCGTTTTGGGTAAGTTACCAAATCGTGTAAAACTGTTTACCGTGGCAACTAGTGATAGGACTACAAAAAATGTGTGTACATCTCGTCTAACGGCTGAATAGGATAGAAACATGTTTCAACAATTGACTGATAGATCTAGCGACGACGACAAGAGTGAAAACGGTGTGCACATTGATTGAAATTGTGATTTTGATAGAGATGGGGCACAAGCAGTTATAATTGTGAAAATATTGCAAGTCCTCGGCCATCGGAGGGCCGTTAAATAGCAACAACCTCTATTAGAGTTACAACCGGTGTTATTGTAATAGTACATTCATTTATCTTTAAAATGACGTGTAATTCATAAAAATCTGTAAACAATTACGAAAACTACAGCTTACTTTGTGCAAACACCTACAGGATGAAAATGGGAAAAAAGTTTAATTTGACCACAGTGTGTTTTTAAATTCGGTAGTTAATGTGTTAAGTCTACCCCAACCAAGCTAAACATAATGTAAGGTTTCTAACTGTGTATGCACACGATCAGTAATACTGTCACTTTACTGCCCTTGCTAACTCAAGACCAGACTCAATTACCCATTTACAGCTGCGTAGACTGGGGTGTGACACTAACAGGTTTCAATCCCGCATCCCGGTAACTTTGCCGTGAGAGGAAAGTGCTCTAACCACTAAGCCAATCAGACGCTCTTACTAACTATAACATGTTATAAAACTCTGAACTAAAACAGACGGGATACAAACAACACAATGCCAACCTTTTGTCGATGACCACAATCACGTCTCCAGCCTTGTAGTAAATGTAACCCTTCTCAACCACGGAGCTTGGGTAGTCCTTCAAAGCCTTGACTTGAGTTGGCCTCAGCTGTGAAGATGAATAATCTAGTTATTAATTAAATTAATTTAACACAAGAGACTTAGTCACTGAGCAATCCTGTGGGTCCAGGGATTTGGTCTGGGGTCTGTGAATGGATTCTAGGATATTCTTGTACGTAACCCAAAATTTAAAATGTTTAATTATGCATTTAAGTACATATTTTCTAAGAAGAGGTCAGTTGCCTTCAATGGGCAATCATAGGGCCCCATGGCACAAAACAAGGTTAAGAAGCCCTGCTCTAGTCCACACAGCATGCAAGTTCCTTCAGCATACACTTACACTCAAACGCATACTTATACTCTCGCACACATACTGAAGCTCACTCTAATATACTCACACATACTCAAACTCACTCCAATATACACACGCATACACTCTCACTCACACTTACATGTGCACTGATGCTGACAGACACACTTACCTGTGGCAACCTGATGAGAATGTCAGAAAACTTTGGTCGTGCATTAGGATCATGCATCCAGCATTCCTTCATAAGCTTGTATATCTCATTAGTACACAACTCAGGTTGTTCGAGGCGCTGGCTGCTAGGCTCGTCTATTGCCTGGAGAATCTGTTGGTATATGGACTTTAATCAACTTCAGAAAGTGGTATGATGTGTGTAACAGTTTTATGTGACCAGTGATCATGTTAACTTTAGTGTGTGGTGCAATATGTAAAATAGATAAGCAATTTCCAGTGTGTGCTGTGATGTGTGAAACAGTTAAGGGATATATAACATATATAAGCAATTTCCAGTGCGTGCTGTGATGTGTCAAACAGTTAAGGGATATATAACATATATATATATATATAAAAGGTAAAGGATCCCGTTACACGCCCATTGAGGCATATTGGGAATATGGTGTTAGGCCCATATTTTCTTGACCATCGGCACACTAGGGGTGATGTGGTCAGCATCACGCCGGCCGCCGTAACCTTCCCAGAAGTTGCTTTGGTACCCAATTGGGGCTGGGTCGACCCAGGAGCCGTTTGCGGCCTAAAAAAATCCCACCTCATCTGGGGATTGAACCATAGACCACTGAGCTAGGAAGCCAGTACACTAACCACTATGCTACAGCAGCTCCATATATATATATATATATATATATATATATATATATATATATATATATATATATATATATATATATATATATATATATATATATATATATGAGAAATATCCAGTTCAGGGAATCTATCATCTGACAAATCAAGTTCAGGAATATACAATGTCATAAATCCAGCTCTGATATAAATTATCTCAAAATTCCAGTTCAGGAATCTTCTTCTCCTGTGCCCTTATGCTCCATATGGACCAGAGGCCCACCAGTTCAGCAGGACATCTTGTAGAAAGCCTGCATCAAGTATGGGTGTGGTCTTATAATGGTGGTCCCTGTACCAGTGTGATTGACATGATCAGGTTACCAGCCCCATGCACAACTTTACATTAGTTG
Source organism: Oreohelix idahoensis (assembly GCA_024509875.1). Classification (NCBI taxonomy): domain Eukaryota; kingdom Metazoa; phylum Mollusca; class Gastropoda; order Stylommatophora; family Oreohelicidae; genus Oreohelix; species Oreohelix idahoensis. The sequence continues at coordinate 245,180 of JAMPIV010020624.1, forward strand.
TCACTTATGACATGCCTCAGGTAGCAATAGTTGTATTCTTTTATTTATCTGTCTCTTCAGACAACCCCCCACCCTGGAACTACACAAGGTAATTTAAGAATCTACCATCTTGTGAATTCAGTCCTGGAATATCTCGTACAATGTCACATCCCCAGTCCTGGCATCTCCCATCTCTACAATTATGGTTATCTACCACCTCACACAGATTTACTGACCTGTTGACTATTCAGGCCTGCCCATGGTTGGAAGCCATAAGTGAAAAACTCCCACAGCATAACTCCAAATGACCAAACATCTGATGCTGAGGTAAACTTCAGGAAGTTAATGCATTCAGGAGCACACCTGAATACAATAATTTTCTTCAGTCACAAGTTACCACAGTGCAAAGTGAATGAAACATTTTAGTTCACAAAAGTACAGACATGAGCTAAACAGCCAGACACCATTTAAGACAATTCTCACTCAGTGCAGAGTCAATCAAACATTTTAGTTCATAAAAGCACTGATGTAAGCTGGATAACCAGACCCTAGTAAAACGAACATGTCTCGCTCAATAAATTACAAAAATCAAGATGGCAAACATCAAGATGGCAAACATCAAGATGACAAACTTGTTATTCATCACCTTTTAGTTCCCCAAGGATCATAAGCCTTTGACAAACTTACTCCAAGTCTTCCTGTCCTGTGCCGTCTGCTCAAGGTCTAGCACTGTCTTCTTCATCCCCTTCATATTTTATCTCCAGTTGTCTTCTCCATGCGTGTGTTCTTTGACCTCCCTCTACCCCCCCCCCCCCCCCTTACACTAGGGATTCCAGAACAAACTGGAAGCAAAGAAAATCTTCAAATAATTTCTCCTTCAGTTCTCTATCAAGCCTAGATCTTCAATGACGTCTCTCTCTAGCATTCCTGTTTTGGACAGTCTGGTCTAGTTCTATTCATGTCTTCTACAGGTAGACTGAAAATGTCATTCCTTATTTTCTAATGTTTATATCCTCACCTAGATAATTTTGTTTTTTTTTTCGTACGCCCGCTATTACTCGAGGCGAAATCTCAGGTTAGTATGTCTAACCTGAGACTGATTTTACGTAAGTATCCCTTTTTTCTTGCACAGAGACCGAGACAGGTGTCCCTCGCCATTCAGGCAGATACTCGCCGATTTCGGAGGTACCCATTAGAGCTGGGTTGGCTCAGGAGCCGCCAGTACCTGGTCGACGACACTTCTTCAAATTTCCTCGCCAGGGCTCGAGTTAATCCAGTCCAAATCCTGGTCGACAAATAATCTTCAAATGTCCTCGCCCGGGTTTGATCCTGGGTCACCCGGTCACCAGCGCTGTGTGGTAACCACTACGTTAGCGCAGCTCTGCTAGATAATAAAAGGTAAAGATAGTCCCACAGCAGAAAGATATGAGAAGATTTTTAATTGTTCCATCATTTTCCATTTATTCTTCTTCTCATCTATTCCATTTTTGCTGCGAACAGACCGAGAATCTACCACAACAGCAGGTCTCCTGCAGGACACCTTCATCAAACTATTCATGTGCTCTTACAGCGATGGTTTACGTTTTACACGATGAGGTTGCCAGCCTCATGCACAACCTCATTTTAGTCACCTCTCTTGTCATGCCTGAGGGATCACAGTCCTATTCTTGCTTTCATCTCCTCAGAAACTCCTGGGAGCTACACACAGCTTCTCAATTTATTCTTATGTTTTTTGTTTGCTTCTCATCTGTTGTTGATAATATTCAACAAGGAAAACGTCTCACAAATACTTACCATGCAATAGGCAACTTCAAGCTGACACTAAACTTGCTCTGGTAGTAATCCTGCCCTGCTCCTAAGAGTCGGGACAGACCAAGGTCACTAATTTTCACCTGGCAAAGGTTGACAAATTAGAATCGTAAACAAACAAGGTGAAGCAAGATGACTACAAATACACAATTATTTAAAATAAAATAAAAACAAGCAAGTAACCAATAAAAAGAAATGACGGCAAAGACTTATGGTGTGCAATTTCTTTTCTCATGTCTTGAGAAAAGCACCATCTTCTATTGTACTCAGTTTTCTCCCTTCTATTTCCTTCCACTGAGCAAGTAAATCTGTCAACACACAGACAGTTGGAAACTATAAATAACAAAAACACTTACAAAAACTGAAGATACTTGGAAGGCAAACGTTTCAATGCCAATGGCAACACACACTTTTATATATGGTTTTAAAAATCTGAACTATTTTACAGATTGCCTGCCTCTGTCAGCACTGACTCGTTGCAGAAGCCAAGAAAATTATTACAGAAGAGGAAACAAATGTGACTCAACTGCAGGAGGATATTCTAATGGATGGGTGTGAAAAAAAATTGAAAAAAGGTAATTCGTCTTACGAGGACAAAAGACAAAGAAAATAGCCAACGTTACGACCACAAGGCCTTCGTCAGGGAAAGGAAAGAAAGTGAAGGCTATATATGACACATAAGAACCTAAATAAATATTAAAAAATATAAAAATTATAAAAATTTATAAAAATTAAACCTAGGTACTTCCCTGAAGGAAACTTCCCGCAAACCGATTGGAGTGCCTGGAAAAGGAAATCTTTTTTTCACACCCATCCATTTTACTCCACGTCTTACAGCAGTTCCCCTCAACTTCCTCGAGGATATTCTACAATGCAACAAATGTTGCATTGATAACTGAGTAAAGAAATCATCTTAGATATCCAACAATGTCCTGAAGGTTATTATCTCTGATAGACTTCATTCATTCATAAATGACCTTTCAACTCCCTATGCAACCAAAAGTCATCAAATCACTCCAGGCCTTCCTAACCTCTACCATCTGGTCAAGGTCTTCTTTATTTCTTGTAAGTCTGTCTCTAATTCCCTTCCCCATGTGTTTTTCTGCCTCCCACTATTTCTCTTATTCTCATGGACTTACCTGGTTTTTATTAAAGACTAGAATGTTCCTGGCAGCCAGGTCTCTGTGCACCATTCTTTTACTTTCCAGGTAGGTCATGCCATCACACACTTGTACAGCATAGTCACACAGACGAGTTACTGGAAGGTCAATGCGGAGTGTAGGATCCTTGAGGCATTCTAGAAGTGAACGCATCGGTGCCAGTTCTGTTACCTGAAGAAAAAAACCAGAATCAGGCATTTAAGCACAGGCATATAAGCACAGGCATATAAGCACAGGCATATAAGGGGATTTAGTCGACTAATTTGAGGTTATACATGAGGCTGGCAACCTCTTCATCTAAAAGAAATCACTAAAGAAACCACCGCTAAAACAGCATGGGACATTTGATGCAGGCTTCCTGCAAGAAGAAAGCTGTAGTTGTGTACCCTTGCACCTAAGCAGTTAAGCAGCAATAAATGAATGAATGAAAGAATGAATATGAGGGATTTCTGAAAATTAAGGTAACACATTTTTTTTCTTCAAAAATTTTAGATGAAATGATGACGCAGATGAAAAAGTATATGCACGCTATGTTCCAACTTAATCACTTTATTTATGACTGCACATGCCCCGACAACTGATACGCTTATCAATTCAACTGCTGAAAAAAAAAGGTCAAACCTAAACCACTTAGTGTGTTCCTCATCTTGTTCTTTGCTGACGTCAAGGCTGCAGGTTGCGAAAACATTCCATCAAAAGTTGCTTGCATTTTTGTTACGTAACCTTTTTCTCATATACAGAAATCAGTACGTGATAACTGACACTTAGTGAAGTCCCTGTTTGTTTGTGAAAACACAAATTAGTGGTGCTGATACCCACCTTTGACCACTGTTTCATCATGGATGCCATCATGACATAAAGCCACCTATAGAGTCACACTTATGCCACTCTGCTTGAGAGTTTTCTTACCCAACATAAGTGGCTGTTATCATGACTTTTTTTTTTTTTGCTCTTTACTGAGAATGATGGAACCACAACTACAGATCCCCCCCCCCCTCCTTTTCAAGAAGCCTATGTAAAACCACAAATACAGATATCCCCCCCCCCCCCAGTGTCTCAAATTTCTCTTCTGACCCTTTACTTTTAATGTGTTGCACACTGACTCTCACTGTCACCCTTCCATACAACCTGCGTAAGAAACATTATGCCCACATAATTTTTTTGGCCGAAGATCATCACCAAACAAGAACTGATTACTGAGAGCAACAAGAAAATATGTGCACCATTATAACAGGCATACAATGGAACTGCGTTGGTCATGTCCCCAGAGAGCACTCTGACACCATCAAAAGAACCACTTTGTTATAGACTTTAGAAGGAAGGTGAAAAGGTCAACCAGAAAAACGTGGTGGAGAATTGTTCCAAAAAGATGGCACAGACTCTCCTTGTAAACAAGGTACTAATTGTAAAAACTGAAATGTATTACAATATTTAGGACAGGACAATAACCTTATGATTTTTTGCATGCCTTAATATGCAGTCCACACTGCTCATTAACATAATGTTAACAACTATCCTGTCTACACAGCTCACCAACATAACGTTAATGTCCCATATTAACCTGTCTACATCTAGACAGCTCACCTATATAGTGTTAATGTCCCATAATCTACTATGTACACAACTCTTGTACAACCATACTTATGTCCCATACTATCCTGCCTTCACAACTCACCCACATAATGTTAATGTCCTATAATATTCTGTCTACACAGCTCACCAACATAATGTTAATATCCCATATCAGGCTGTCTACATTGCTCACCAAACTAATGTTAATGCCCCTTACTATATTGTCTACACAGCTCACCAACATATTGTTCCAAGAAGATGGCACAGACTATCCTTGTAAATAAGGTACTAATTGTAAAAATTGAAATGTATTACATTATTTAGGACAGGACAATAACCTTATGATTTTTTGCATGCCTTAATATGCAGTCCACACTGCTCATTAACATAATGTTAACATCCTTAACTATCCTGTCTACACAGCTCACCAACATAACGTTAATGTCCCATACTAACCTGTCTACATCTAGACAGCTCACCTATTATAGTGTTAATGTCCCATTATATACTATCTACACAACTCTTGTACAGCCATACTTATGTCCCATACTATCCTGTCTTCACAACTCACCAACATAATGTTAATATTCTATATTAGCCTGTCTACACAGCTCACCCACATAATGTTAATGTCCTATAATATTCTGTCTACACAGCTCACCAACATAATGTTAATATCCCATATTAGGCTGTCTACATTGCTCACCAAACTAATGTTAATGTCCCTTACTATATTGTCTACACAGCTCACCAACATATGTTAACATCCCTTACTTTCCTGTCTACACAGCTCACCAACATATGTTAACATCCCTTACTATCCTGTCTACACAGCTCACCAACATATTGCTAACATCCCTTACTATTCTGTCTACATAGCTCATTAACACAATGTTAACACCCCTTACAATCCTGTCTACACAGCTCACCAACATGTGTTAACATCCCTTACTATTCTGTCTACACAGCTCACTAACACAATGTTAATACACTATACTATCCTGTCTATACAGCTTACCAACATAATGTTAACACACCTTACTTCCCTGTCTACACAGCTCACCAACGTAATGTTAATATCCCTTATAGTCTTGTCCACACAGCTCACCAAATAATGTTAACATCCTTTACAATCCTGTCTACACAGCTCACCAACATAATGAGAACATCCCTTACAATCCTGTCTACACAGCTCACCAACATAATGTTAACATCCCTTACAATCCTGTCTACACAGCTCACCAACATGTTAACATCCTTTACAATCCTGTCTACACAGCTCACCAAAAAAATGTTAACATCTCTTACTACTCTGCCTACACAGCTCACAAACATTTAAATGCACCTTATTACTACAACTTTCTTCTTGCAAGAAACCTGCATCAAATGTCCCTTGCTGTTTTAGCGGTGGTTTCTATAATGATTTCTTACACTACCTACCAATATCCTGCCTACACTACCTACCAACATCCTGCCTACACTACTTACCAACATCATGTTATCCTCTGTGTCCAGCACCACACCAAACATTCGGACAATGTGGTCGTGGTCCACGTCCTGCATGATGGCTGCCTCCTTGAGGAAGTTCTGAGTACCTGTGTTCATTCGCTCTCTGCTCAGTCGTTTGACGGCCACTTGAAGCTGGAGAAACATTACAACTGCTGTTAGTGAATACAATCAAAGTCTGGAATGTCTCTGGGGACAGTATCAAGCAGACATCTGAACACTCTCCTAGGTCTTGTACTTTTCTACATATATCAAAGTAATATGTTCATGTCCAAGTGTATCTTCTTCTTCTTCGTACACTCATATTGAATGTTTTCAAAGAAAGCAGTAGTCAGTTTGAGGCTATTAGCATCTCTGTAGAGATTTTCTACGAATGGTACTGGTGTCGGCCGCCCATATGTGATTTCTCTGTTCTGCATATGTTTAATAAGTCCCAGTCAACATAACTATGAAGTCTTAGCCATCTCAGTTTGATTGATTTCAGGATGTTCGTTATTAATGATGGCATGTGATTCAGATGTTTATTATGGACAGAAGCATATAATTTCAGATGTTTATTACGGGGAGAAGCATATGATTTCAGATGTTTATTATGGTGAGAAGCATATGATGTTTATTATGGAGAGAAGCATATGATGTTTATTATGGAGAGAAGTATATGATTTTAGATGTTTACTATGGAGAGAAGTATATGATTTTAGATGTTTACTATGGAGAGAAGTGTATGATTTTTGATGTTTACTATGGATAGAAGTTCCCAACGGGCTGATCACCCGTTTGCCAGTCACTTTAATTACGGAAACAACAACAAACGGATTGATTTGTCGTTGCCCTAAAGACGCCATTAGGCGTGATGGGAACAACGGCAAAGAAAATCTATTCGCTGTTGCCCTTAAGACGCCACTAGGCATAATGGCCACTGCTGACTGCTTTGCCGGTCGTTGGCTAAGGACGGAAGAAGAAGAAGAATGGATAGAAGTATATGATTTTAGATGTTTATTATGGAGAGAAGTATATGATATTAGATGTTTACTATGAAGAGAAATATATGATATCAGCATGTTTATTATGGAGAGAAGTATATGATTTTAGATGTTTATTATGGAGAGAAGTATATGATTTTAGATGTTTACTATGGAGAGAAGTATATGATTTTAGATGTTTACTATGGAGAGAAGTATATGATTTTAGATGTTTATTATGGAGAGAAGTATATGATTTTAGATGTTTGCTATGGAGAGAAGTATATGATTTTAGATGTTTACTATGGAGAGAAGTATATGATTTTAGATGTTTACTATAAATAGAAGTATATGATTTTAGATGTTTATTATGGAGAGAAGCATATGATTTTAGATGTTTGCTATGGAGAGAAGTATATGATTTTAGATGTTTGCTATGGAGAGAAGTATATGATTTTAATGTTTACTATGGAGAGAAGTAAATGATTTTAGATGTTTATTATGGAGAGAAGTATATAATTTTAGATGGTTACTATGGAGAGAAATGTATGATTTTAAATGTTTGCTATGGAGAGAAGTATATGATTTTAGATGTTTACTATGGAGAGAAGTATATGATTTTAGATGTTTGCTATGGAGAGAAGTATATGATTTTAGATGTTTATGATGGAGAGAAGTATATGATTTCATATGTCTTACAAAGAGCAGCATATTATTTCATTATGTTTATTATAACCAGAAGCCATGACTTCAGGATGTTGACTGGGGGATGGTTGACAATAAGATTTGTGGACAACATTTATCATGATTTGTGCCCCTGCCACAGCACATCTCTTCTTTAGTCCTTGGCTGCTGACTGACAAAGCAATCAGTGACCATCCCACCTTGTAGCAACTTGCAGGGCAGAAAAAAACTGTCCCCACTCTGCTTGGTAGACAGCCATCCTTCGTTTGGTGCCTGTGACTCTGGTTCATGCTTAGCATCTCGGCCTCCACAGTTCTCCGCCAGGTGGCTTGTGGCCGTCCTTGCTTTCACTGTCCTTCTGGAGTCCATAGCATAAAATTACTTACTCACAGCAAATCTCAATAATATCTCTCTGTAAACATTCACTATGGTTGCTCAGGTACACCACTTAAATTGTGATCACACTTGGTACTGGGGAGAAAAGATAGGGCAATAGGTGATGAAGGCCGAGGCTGCAACTTTCAAGATCAATATACCGTGTGAAGTAGTAACTGGCAGATGGCAAAAGAACAGTCAGGCGGCTGCAGCTGAGGTTCAAAGATGATGTGTGTAAGAGAGACTTGAAGGCTCTGGACATAAATCCAGCAACATGGAAGGATGTAGCTGCCAATCGCATCAAGTTGTGATTCTCCACTATGTCGCCACCTAAGATTGGGCAAAAAGAAACTCTCACAACAAGCAGAAGAGAAAAGAACATGCCAAAAAGAACACCAGGAAACAAAACAGCTGAGATCTATCACCTCAGGGGCACATTCCCAGTCAGTTATGACTGAAGGAGACTACAACTACAACGACTACTATGCGAAGCAGTATTCCTAACAACAATTATCAGTGAATGTCATTTTAAGATCAGTTCAATCGTACAGCTCTTCTCTTATCTGTATTCAAAAGAAATCGAGTGTAGCACAAAAATAAGCCTCTTGAAATCAAATGTTAAGTCAGTCCTACAGCACGGCTGTGAAATGTGCAGAACAACAAAATAACATAGACCTTTCATAAATGGATGCTTGCCCAGATTATAGAGATTATTGGGACTGAAATGTTTATGACAAGATTACTAATGTGAAAATGATGGAAAACACCAGAAAAACACCAGTGGAACAGGAGGTGAAGAGAAGAAGCTAGTGTTGGACAGAACACACATTAAGAAAGTCAGCTGATAGCATTACATGACAGTCTATATTCTGAAACCCCTAGGCTAAGAAAAATAGAGGTAAACCAAATAAACACATGGAGAAGCCAACTACAAACATACATGAAAGGAATAAAACAGATATGGAAAGACACTGAAGGGATGGCTCAGGACAAGTGGGTGTGGCAGTTTTTGCTGAGGACCAGTGCTCCATGAGGAGCTAAAGGTATTAATGACAATCTTACAGAATTGTAATTTCTATCTTACACCAGTGGAAAAACTTATGCCTCTTTTCAAACGTCCAAAAACATGCATCTGAATTTGGCAGACTTTAGGATTTAAAATATGTATTTGGCAGACTTAAGAATTTAAAAAATGCATTTGGCAGACTTTTGAATTTAAAATATGCATTTGGCAGACTTTAGGATTTAATTAAAATATGCATTTGGCAGACTTTAAGATTTAAAATATGCTTTTTGCAGACTTTAAGATTTAAATTATGCATTTGGTAGACTTTAGGATTGAAAATATGCATTTGGCAGACTTTAGGATTGAAAATATGCATTTGGCAGACTTTAGGATTTAAAGTGTGCATTGACAGACTTTAGGATTTAAAATCTGAATGTGGCAGTTGCAGATGTTTCTTGGCTCTCTCACATTGCTAGAACTGATGTGCCTAATTTTTCTGTACTCACCATCTCGCCTAACTCTGTTTTCCAGATTCCTTGCTGGACGACCCCAAACTCTCCCTCCCCAAGTGTCCTGCCCAGCTGGATTGAGTCCATAGGTATTAACTGTCGGCCAGGTGGTCTCACATAGCAGGCACCAGAAGACATCGGTTGGGGACCCTTCTGTGCAGGAGGGGAAGGGCTAAGGGTTCTGCCACCTCCATCCATACCTCCTTTCAAAATTGCCTGTTTAAAAAAAAGAAAACAGTTAAAAACGTGACAAATGTGCTTGTTTTCTTCTTGCCCCTGTTTATTCCTTATAGAGTATGGAGCCACCACTACAGATTGTCTCCTCGTAGAAATCCCCACACAACCATTCATAAGCTCCTGTAGCAATGGCTTCTGTAGCAATGGCTTCTGTAGCAACTTATTCCACATGATAAGGCCGACAGCCCCTTGTACAACCCCATATTAGTCACCTCTTATGAGGGAACTGTTCCCTGTTCTTTCTGTCTCCTCAGAGACTACGCAGGACAAGTTTACTTATACATCATTGTTCTAGGAAGGATGGCCACTGCCCGAGCAAAGTGGAGACAGTGTGTTGCTGCCCTGCAAGATGCCACTCGGCGTGATGGCCACTGATCATTTTGCCAGTCAGCAGCTAAGGGTCCAGGAAGAAGAGACAAACTGGAAGAGACAAACTGCACACTCAGACATGTCGCACAAGGCAATTAATGAGGTTGGGTATAAGGCAGCCAAACAACAAAGTATGTCAAACAAATGACAATTAATGAGGTTGTGTATCAGGCAGGCAAAAACAAAGTATGTCAAACAAATGACCACAGATGCTGAAAGATTATTTGACTGCTTGGTGCAGGCTTCCTGCAAGGAAACCAGCTGCAGTGGTGGCGCTAGGAAAATCATGATGATGATGATGATGACGTTGAAACGACTTTCTGCAAGCTGGGCCACACTAGTGAGTATTGAAATCTAATCGCGCATGTTATACAGAACTAGACAGGTGCCAGTAGAACAAGAGATGAGAAAAAGTCGCTGGCGACGGGTATGACACACACTGAGGAAACCTCTTTGCCAGTAATACAAGGCAGTCCTTGTTCTCGAATCCTCACGATAAGAAAGACAGGAGACTGAAAAACAAATGGGAAGAGAATTGGAGACATCAGTGAAAGTGATGAGGATGACACAGAACAACCTTCAGCTGATGGCACGCAACAGCAGGACCTGGCATAAGCTTGTTGAAGGCCTATGCTCCTTCGTAAGCTGAAGGGTAGTGAACTTATGAAAAAAAATGCAAGCTATACACGAAACGCCAACTTTTATAATAATCTACTTCATACAAGATTTCGTCTGCATAAATAAAATTGCAGGATTTTAGGACTAGCTGCGGTGGTCTTTTCCACGCTCTGTATGGAGCGCACAAGAAAATGATGACGTATGAGTCCACTATAAAAGGCGAGAGTTAGATCTTAGCAGGCAGAAACAAGACGTCCATGAAACTGTCAGGAGTTATAACACTTGATTTCACTATACTTGTCACAGAACATCTCAACATCGAGCACCAAACATGATGAGCGCATGGCTAGTAATCACTACTTTTGTGTATTAAGTGTCAAGTCTGTTTAGTTCAGGGACAGATCTGATCAAAACTGTAAGATGTCAGGCCATTTCTTGTTTTTCTGTCTGCGCTGTCTTCTTTTGAGCCGCGGTAGCATTGTGGTTAGTGCACTGGCTTCCTAGCTCAGTGGTCCATGGTTCGATCCCCAGATGAGGTGGGATTTTTTTAGGCCGAAAACGGCTCCTGGGTCGACCCAGTCCCAACTGGGTACCAGAGCAACTCAGGGAAGGTTAAGGCGACCGGCGTGACGCTGACCACATCACCCCTAGTGTGCCGATGGTCGAGAAAATATGGGCCTAACACCATATTCCCAATATGCCTCAATGGGCGTGTAACGGGATCCTTTACCTTTTTTACCTGTCTTCTTTTGCCTGGTAAAAAAATCTTTAGGAGCCTATGTCATCTTGGTATAGAGCACAATACGCCAGCTTGCGCCTCTTTATTATTGTGAGAAGGTCTTCATCTGTTCCTGCAACACTTTTTGTCTTCTCTGTTAATTTATTATACGATCCAAATGTACTGTATTTCTAGGATCTTTATGTGACATGTAATTTATAATATATGTAACCTGCTCTCAAGATCCGCTGACAAAGTCCAAGTTTCACATCCATAAATGAACGTGGATATTACAAGACATCGCAGAGATTAATAACAATATATAAACCACGACACTGCACTGAGATTACGGACAATCAGGGGAAAATGTTGCTTAAAGGCGTATAACACCGGTCATGACAGGTAAGAGGGATTAAGCGATAGATGAGATGAAATTTAAGAATGATAAGGACAGGTAGGATGAAAAATTAGAAAGATCTATAAACACAGGAGATGACATACAAGAAATATAGTTGATACATAAGAACGAACAAACGAACGAACTTGATTTTCGAAGAATTAAGAACTGGGCGCGCATGCCCGTCTAACATTCTGCCCTTACACTCATAAGACAAGAAGTAAGAATGCTATCCGTCACATGAGATGACAGTAAGAATATTATCTATCAGCGAAAGATGACATTCAAAACTGATATATGATGCTGGAGATAAGGGGTAATAATAATATCCGTCACATGAGATGACAGTAAGAATATTATCTATCAGAAAGAATGACATTCAAAACTGATATATGACGCTAGAGATAAGGGGTAATAATAATATCCGTCACATGAGATGACAGTAAGAATATTATCTATCAGAAAAGATGACATTCAAAACTGATATATGACGCTGGAGATAAGGGGTAATAATAATACTGATATATGACGCTGGAGATAAGGGGTAATAATAATATCCGTCACATGAGATGACAGTATTATCTATAAAAAAAGATGACATTCATAACTGATATATGATGCTGGAGATAAGAAGTAAGAATGTTATCCGTCACATGAGATGACAGTAAGAATATTATCTATCAGAAAAGATGACATTCATAACTGATATATGACGCTGGAGATAAGGGGTAATAATAATATCCGTCACATGAGATGAGGGGTAAGAATGTTATCTGTCACATGAGATGTAGGGTAAGAACGTTATCTATCACAGGAAATGTGGGGTAAGAATGTTATCTGTCACAGGAGATGTGTGGTAAGAATGTTATCCGTCACAAGAGATGAGGGATAAGATTGTTATCTGTCATAGGAGATAAGGGGTAAGAATGTCATCAGTCTCATGAGATGGGTGGGAATAATGTTATCTGTCACATGAGATGAGGGATAAGAATGTTATCTGTCAAAGCAGATGAGGGGTAAGAATGTCATCTGTCACAGTAGATGAGGGGTAAGAATGTCATCTGTCACAGCATATGAGGGGTAAGAATGTTATCAGTCACAGGAGATAAGAGGTAAGAATGTTATCTGTCACAGTAGAATGAAGGAGATTATTAGTAAGAATGATGTCACAGGAGATGATGGGTGTGATAAGCTGACTCAGAATTTTTGTTGATTGTCTCCTTGTTAAAATTGCTCATTTCTTATTGATTTTTGTGTCCTCCCCTCTTCTTTTTGCCTTAAGTTTAACGTATTCTTTCAGACTGCATCTATGTCAATCCTCATGTAGACAGCTCCTGCAGGTCGCTTCACTCACGTAATTTTTGGTTTCGTCTACACACAGCCGATCAAATCCCCATTTCCCCAGCGGCTATATCACTGGCCAGTTCCGCTGCTCTTTGTGGCCACCTGAGTTAAGAAGAACGAGAGCTGAGGTGCTCAAAGAAAGGCATTTTCCTTATATAAGCTAGACTTCTCACTAACCTTTCACAAGCAGCCAGCGAACCTAGGATTGTTTATGTGAAGTGGATAATCGGATTTATAGTATTTCAGTCACTATAGTGACCGGACACTAGTTTCTGTTCAAAGTGAGCGACCTTAGTTATGTTCGAGTTGCACTGCGTTAACATACAGCTAAATGCTAATCGAACTTTGGTAAATATATCTATGTTAATTATTTTCATAATTTTAATCAGTGAAGTGTTTCTGCTAAGCAAATTAATTTTCAGGTAAGAATAATCTCGCCCGAAGGAAATGATAACATAACGTCTTTCTTGAGGGAAATTCATCGATAAAATTAATACTGTTGACCTCACAGATCTTATGTGTACAATGGTGGAAGTTTAAGTGTGTGGTGGGTCGCTAAAGGTTAGCGGACGTGCAAATGTAAAGGTTAAGACATTTAATATATTGCGATAGATGTTTCAATTATTGAACGCTCCATACACGATCGATTATGACGTGTCTAGCGTTGTTTGGGACACAGTCGGTAACTAGGAGACGCTACCCTTTGTTACTTGACCGCCAAGCTGAATAGCTGCGTTTTGTTAACCTTCCAATTCAATGGCATGATATAGCCATTTATATGTGCATTATGATGGACCAGGGTCAGTCCTAGAACTCTACATGAGAGGAAACTTATGGAGGTTAGTGATTAACTAAATCCTTGGAAGGAGAAAGATAATCGTCTACTTTATACGAAGTAATTAGACTCACAGTCTCACTGTCGGCAGGTAGCCATTCTATCTGCGCGTGCATATAGCTGTGATGTTCTGACGACAATTACTGCATTGTATCCTTAAACGGACATTGACATGTAAAACAGCAGTCTACGCTATTGATTGATTGATGCATGTACCTCATGTGTGAATTGAACTGTTTATGTATGTGTGTAATCCATATTAAATTGTGAAGGACTCGAACCGGAGGCATTATTCGTTGAATCACGTTACACCATTCAACCATTATGAATTATGTATTTTATATCAAGTTGCTGAGTTAATAAGATGAACAGTTGTTTACATCTTGATGCCAAGTTCAGGCATTACGACAACCCAAAGGTGAGGTTCACCCCATTCGCGTACGAATATTAGCACGATCAGAATTCAAGCAACACAACCAGTAACCACACACGAAAGTCCTTCAACAAAAGTGGTGGCCAGTGTGGGGAACGACAGAAAAAAGAAACAAACTTCTGTTCCTTACGCACATGTTAACCACAAATATTTACGATCAATTTTCGATCACATGATCCAGTCGAAGATGAGATGACGCAGTACTCATTATAATGCCTAACAACGTGACGTCACCGAAAGTCGTGTAGGTGAACTGTCGGAGAAAAACCAAAGCCGTTTCTAAGTCTAACCAGGGGAAACATGAGCCATTGAAGCAAACACACGATATGGACTACAGGAGCAGACAGTCAGGGGCATTAGCCTAGCTGTTGACGACCTCTAGCACTGATCTAAGCAACGGAAAAGATAAGTCTAGTTGTTTTAATACTGTCGTCATTGCAAACAGTAGTACTGAGTCCATGCCTTTTGCCTGCATAGGCATGTCTTTTCTGAATGTGTTTCATGTATTTTTTGGGTTGTTTTAATGTGTTGTTAATTAGTGGGCGGTAGAGAGGATGAACCGAAATTAGATTCTGTGGCTCTCACGATGCCTGAATTGATTTCGGTCGTTTCTTAGGGCAGTTAAACGATTGCACTTTTGGAAGCCCCATTGAGGTTTGCCATTGGACTGTCTGTCCAAATCTGCTGTCGTTTGACGATTTGTGTTAGCTGTACCGTTCCGTAGATAACTGGTGTATTTTATTCGTACTCAGTTCACAATTTTATTCAGTTTTGTATCATGTTCGTTAACTATTTCGTCCAGTCTACTCTTACTATCAATTTATTTTATGATTGTTAAATGTTCGTCCGTTATGAGTCCTGTGATGTCATCATTTTTTGCAGTCATTTTTTTTTTGTGTACTTTGCATATTAAGTTGACCTCGGGTCAATCTTTGACCCTTCGTTTTCCGTGTGACACTTCCGCTTGTTTTATTTAGTTCATAAATTCATTTTTAATTGTGAAAATGTCTTGTTTGCGTCTTGACATTGTTTGTACCCTTTAGTTGCATCATTGTTTTGTTTGTCCTCATGATATATATTAAATGCTACATTAATAATATAACATTATATTCAATAATACACTTGTAATTTAATTTAATTAATTTTTTCTGACATTTAAGGTTAATATGGGACATTGCATAATTATGCAGTGATAGTCCAAGAAATTAGCACTGCAATTTATAAGAGATGCCTAGGGCATAATAATATAATATATATATTGACCAAATAAAATAATCTTATAGTCTACCTTTGAGGTAATAGACCCATTGTATATTATTTAATATACTTTTCTGGTACTAAGAGAGTGACTTAGTACATTGAACAATATAATTACTAGGAATCATACCCAACATTATTGGATATTGAGATTAATTGTGTGATGTAATTACATTATAGTTAACAGATATCATAACTATTTATGATATAGTTAGTACTTAGATACAATATTGTTACAAAATATTGTCTATTAGTTGAACTTAGACATTAGAGTTCAGTACTATTGTGATTATTTATATTGAATATTCCTAAGTTGAGTAAGTATAATAATTACTCTGAAGCTACTATTGACTATTTTAATCAGTAATTACCAATAATTACTTACCAGATAAAAGTCAAAATGCTTACTATAGACCATTTCGTTAAAATTGGTAAGGAATATGGTTATAAATCTCAAGAACTTCGTCAGTTTGCTGAGGCAGAACTGGAAAAACATAAAGCAGAAATAGAGGAACAAAAGGCTGCATTAAAGAAAGAGGAGGAGGAACGTGAGATGAAGCAAATTGCCAAGGAAAAATAGATTAAGAGAGATTGCTCAACGTGAAAGAGAAGAGCAAAGAGCAATTACCAAACAGGAAGAAGAGAATAAATTGAAACGAGAGGAAATTATTTTACAACAAGAAATGGAATTGGCGCGTATTAAATTGGAGACAGCAAGATTACAAGCACAAAGTGCTGATGCAAACCAGAATAATAACGCACAAAATGGATCGTCATCCAGCCAAACTAAACATTTCTACAACTTTAAATTACCCACTCTCAACTTAAACGTGGACGACCTTTCATCGTTCCTGTCACGTTTTGAACAGACTTGCAAAACAAATCATTTGCCTGAAGAGTCATGGGTACTCAAGTTAAATGAATTCTTGGTTGGAGAACCATTGACGGCTTCTCAAAATGCTGACCCATCAATAGCAAATAACTACGGTGCTATTAAGTCCTTGCTTTTACGAAGGTTTCACCTGGACGAGGAACACTGTAGGTTGAAATTTAAGGGAATTTTACCTGAATCTCCAAAAGATTTTGCAGGATTCATTGCGAACATACGCAATACATTTAATAGATGGGTTGAACTGGCAGAAGTCAACAAATCATACGACAAATTAGTTGATTTACTACTACGGGATAAGGTATTATCTTCGGTTAGCCAGCCATTTTTTGCATATTTGCAGGAGCGTAAACCAGGTACTATCGACGAGTTAGAAAATATTTCTTTAAACTACTGTTCGGCACATCCGAATGCAACCATTTCTAACTCCTCATTAAGAGAACCTCTACCTGTGGCGTCTAATATGGCCTACAATCATAATAACAAACAAAGACATCACAGTGTAGACAGAAGTAGGTTCCAAAGAAATCACAATGTTAACTTTCAGAAGGGACATAATAATGATTTCAACAATAAAAATGAGTTCAACAGAGGTAGATCACGAGATAGAAATTATTCACCTCAAACAAACTACCACAATGGTCAACATAACACTAATTATAATCGATCACATACTCCCAATAATAACAATAACTGGAATGGTAATAATCATGGCTCGAGACATCGAGATAATAGTTACTATAGAGGACGACGAGATAATTCTAACAATTATACTCGGAATCGATCTCATTCTCGGGGATCATCTCATTACAACCATAATACAGGGGCGGCAGTTACAAATAATACTACCCCTATAGCTCAGGTCCCACTTGACAATAATACAACACAGTCTTCTGCTGCATGTTTTGCTATTAATTATAATGTGGCAAATAGTTGCCAACAATGCAATCTTATTTTTCAGAAGGCGAAAGAAACAGTGCTTAACTGCGGACATATTACACCAGAGGTAGGTCTTGCAGTCAACGATGGAACAGGCTTACTAATTTTTAACAGGGGATTAGTTAATGGATCCGTCGTCTCAGTGCTGAGGGATTCAGGATCCACGACGATTGGTATACGTCAGTCGCTGGTACATCCTAGCTGTGCGACAGGAGAATATGTACGCTGCATGACATTTGGTGGAACTATTGAGTTTTACCCCACAGCTATTGTTCATATTAGAACACCCTTTTTCACAGGGAATGTAAAAGTATGTATGCTAAAAAAGCCTATAGCTGATCTGATGGTTGGTCGTATACACGGTAGTAAAGATTGTACTCCAGATGAGATCATAGAATGGGAGAACATAACCTATGCACTGGAAACGCCGTGACGACTAGAGCGCAGACTCAACTCATTGAGAAATTTAGTGATAATAAGATGGATGCAGACAACCAAGAGGAGTTTGTAGTCAATTCACCTATTGACAGGGAAACATTTGCAACCAAACAAAAAGAGGATAAATCTTTAAAAAAATTTTTTAAGCTGGTTGATAAAGTTGACAATCTATCCTCAGGTAATAATAACAAACATTGGTTTGTTATTAAAAATGACATATTGATTAGATGTTTTAATGACAAATCACAAATGAAACAACAAGTTATGGTCCCGTATACTTTTAGACGGTACATTCTTCAACATGCACATGACTCACATTGTGCTGGACATATGGGATATACTCGAACACGATCTCGAGTACTGTCTTCATTCTTTTGGCCAGGAGTGTCAAGAGATATTTCGCAGTATGTACGTTCCTGTACTACATGCCAAGAAGTGAAAGCACGTGGAGCTTTTCACACGGCGCCTATTCAGGCTTGCGATATCTCAGTAAGACCGTTTGACAAGATGGCCATAGATATTATTGGTCCATTGCTACCATCGGCCAGAGGACATAGATTCGTCCTTACGTGCATTGATTTGTGCACACGATGGCCAGAAGCTATCCCATTAAAAACCACCACTACCACAGATGTAGCTGATGCACTACATCTCATCTTTTCTAGAATAGGGTTTCCTAAAAAACTTTTATCAGACCATGGGTCACAGTTCATATCTGACACCATGAAGGAAGTCATGAAAACTTGGAACATTGATAGGAATTTAAGTAGTATTTATCATCCTATGAGTAATGGTGCGGTTGAAAGACTTAACCGTACACTTAAACAACTACTACATAAGGTTACTGCTAAGCACCCTCATGACTGGGACAGAGCACTCCCAGCTGTTCTATTTGCTTATCGGGAGGTACCGCATGAACAAACTGGCTTCTCTCCCTTTGAATTAGTTTTTGGTGCTCCCCCAAGAGGTCCTATGGGACTAATAAAAGACTTATTAATTGACGAGGAGATGACTCAGGACACTCAGTCATCTTACGAGTATGTGATTAATCTTCGGAAGAACATTATTGAGTCTTGCCAGTTGGCAACAGCTTCTTCTGAGGCTGCAAAAGCTAAGGCTCGATCTCTACAAAATAGGTCTCGACGATTACGCCAATTATTCCCAGGCGATGAGGCTTATGTGTTACTTCCTCACAATAACAATAAATTATTGATATCTTGGAATGGTCCTTACAAAGTCATTGATAAAATTTCCGACGTTGATTACGTCTTAGATATCAAGGGACACAAAAAGATATTTCATATTAACATGCTCAAGCAATTTCATACACGTCCTGAACACTTACAGTCAATTTTTCATGAACTAGATGACAACACAGTATCTACTTGTTATTATTCCAACTTATCTGTCATCCAGGAAGAAGAATCTTCTTTTCCTGAGGTACAGTTACCGTTACCGGTACCAGTAGTTCAACCTACTGAATCTTGGCGGGATGTAACCATCTCTTCAACGGTTACACCGCAACAGCGTCTACAGATTGCTAATCTATTACAATCTTATCCAGATGTGTTGACCGACGTCCCGGGTCGCACATCGGCTATTAGTCATGACATTACTCTCAATGATGATACACCTATTCGTGTACATCCCTATTCGGTTCCTTTACATTTCCTTGCTAAAACTACTAAGGAACTTGAACAGATGTTGTCTCTGGGAATCATTGAGACTAGTAATTCGCCATTCTCTTCTCCATTAGTGATTGTCCGGAAGAAGGACAATAACATCAGACTATGTGTTGATTATAGGAAATTAAATGCTAAGACTATAGTTGACAGCGAACCACATCCACTTATCGACGACTTACTGCCACGTCTATCCAACGCAACTATATTTAGTAAGATAGACTTAACTAAAGGTTATTGGCAGATACCACTGACCGAAAAGGCTAAGTACTACACCGCATTTTCCACTCCACAAGGTCTATACCAGTGGAATGTGATGCCTTTTGGGCTTGTTAATGCGCCAGCTACCTTCATTCGCCTGATGCGACAAATTTTATCAGGTAGACCAGACGTTATTACATATATTGACGACATATGCTTGTTTAGTTCGTCGTTTGAGGAACATGTTTCGGGACTTAGATATGTTTTCGACACTCTAAGGAATTATCATCTAACTGCTAAACCTACAAAGGTGCAAATCGCGTGTAATGAGATAACCTTTTTGGGACATATCATTGGATCGGGATATATCCGAACGTTACCTAGTACAGTCTCCAAAATTCTAAACATAGCAGTTCCTCAGACGAAGAAACAGGTCAGGAGTTTGTTAGGACTTGTTCAATATTACAGTAGATTCATACCAAACTTGTCATCCATCACGGCTGTATTGTCTTCATTGTTAAAAAAAAGACATGCCGGTGAAGGTGACATGGACTGGTATATGCAATGAAACTTTCAACAAAAATTATAAATTTGTTCTCGCATGAACCAATTTTAAGACTTCCCGATGCTTCCAAAAGATTTTTCTTACGAACAGATGCTAGTAACTACGGCATTGGTGCATGCCTGCTCCAGAACCATGATGGCGTTCTACATCCTACCTTATATATTTCAAGAAAGCTAAAGCCGGCAGAAACAAAGTATTCCACAGTGGACAAGGAACTTTTATCAGTTATATGGGCAATAACTAAACTTGAAAAGTTTTTGCTTGGTGCTCCATTCACCATACAAACTGACCAACGTGCTGTAGCATCTTTGCGTCGAGCTAACCACAATAGCCCAAAACTCGCCAGATATGCTATCATCCTACAGCCATTTGAATTCTCCATTGAACATATTCCTGGCACTGAAAATATTGTGGCGGATGCGTTGTCACGTAATCCTATTGACGACGAATGATCAACATTGACATTCCTAAAACACGTCAATCATCACTACATTGGATATAACGAAGTATCAACTATAAGGGAACTAACCTTGCCTTCAATTTAATATTTATAAACACTATATGCATCACAGAATTGAACTAAAGACAATCAAGGTATACATATTGACATTGAAACTTCGTCTAACGTCCATACACAATATATGAATATTCGTTGAACAATCATGGAACAATATCTGACGACAAGTCGAACTTATTATCCTATGTGCACTTAATTCTTGGATGCTGGGATAAATGACATTTCTTTCCAACGTAAACGTTTGAACATTTTTGCCTAAAAGAATTCATCAGGATCAAGACTACGGATGGATCATCATATCCTATACTAATTAATTAGTTAACTTAACTTCTTAATTGAATTATTATCAATAAAATGAAATGTGAGAAAAAAATGAAATGAAAGAACAAAAAAAGAGAACGAAATATAAAAAGAAGAAATTATGAAAAGAGAAAATAAATCTCACACAAGTATTAGATTAATATTTTTTTTAATGTACCTATACGTTATTTAGTTAGTTAAATTAGATAGTTATTATTCACTAACACTTAACACACCCAATTAAGTTAAACTTATATTCGAATTTCTTTCTATTTCTTCTCACTTATTTTGTCTTTTCTTCTCTCATAACATCGCGTTACATTAGAATCTTAATAATTTAACTCTTAGTTTAATTAATTAATTTAATTTTAATTAGTCAAATTAATTCCTATATGACATACTAATACGACAGACCTTACTTTAATTTAATTCTATCATTCACTATTAACATTGGACATTTTATTTAGTTGATATAATAATATGTATAATATTGATATATAATGTGATTAATGTTAGATGACTATGACAAATAGTTAGTTGACATGACCGCGACACGGTTCTACTCAGAACATCGTCGGCCATATGTCACGATTGTGTTAAATTTTTTTTTGAAAAATTGTTAAGTCGGATAGATCTTGAAAAAAAATCTATCGATTTTTTTTTTTCCCCGGTGTACAGGGAATTGTTACGGTATATGATATTAACGCCGTCTGCTAAAGGTTAGCGGACGTGCAAATGTAAAGGTTAAGACATTTAATATATTGCGATAGATGTTTCAATTATTGAACGCTCCATACACGATCGATTATGACGTGTCTAGCGTTGTTTGGGACACAGTCGGTAACTAGGAGACGCTACCCTTTGTTACTTGACCGCCAAGCTGAATAGCTGCGTTTTGTTAACCTTCCAATTCAATGGCATGATATAGCCATTTATATGTGCATTATGATGGACCAGGGTCAGTCCTAGAACTCTACATGAGAGGAAACTTATGGAGGTTAGTGATTAACTAAATCCTTGGAAGGAGAAAGATAATCGTCTACTTTATACGAAGTAATTAGACTCACAGTCTCACTGTCGGCAGGTAGCCATTCTATCTGCGCGTGCATATAGCTGTGATGTTCTGACGACAATTACTGCATTGTATCCTTAAACGGACATTGACATGTAAAACAGCAGTCTACGGTTAATAAGATGAACAGTTGTTTACATCTTGATGCCAAGTTCAGGCATTACGACAACCCAAAGGTGAGGTTCACCCCATTCGCGTACGAATATTAGCACGATCAGAATTCAAGCAACACAACCAGTAACCACACACGAAAGTCCTTCAACAGACGTATCGTCTGGTTGCGGACCATGTCTCTTCTTGTTACTTCAACCACCTTCCGCAGATACCTCATTTCTGAGGTTTGGATCTGGCTTTTGTGGGTTGTAGTCATTGCCCATGACTCGCATCCATATGTCAAGACTGGGACATAGGTGGAGCGGTATACAGCCATCTTCGTTTTCTTACCAACCTCTCTCTTGCTGAGGAATCCTCGATTTATGGCCTGAAAAAGTCTCCCAGCTGCTGCTTTTCGAGTGGCCAACTCTTCTTTGATGCCTTCCTTTCGGTCTATAATAGCTCCGAGATATTTAAAGTGGTCGACCTGCTCCAGGACCTGTTCTCCCAGCTTAATCTGGTCTTTTTTTCTTCTCGTGATATCACCATGGATTTTGTTTTAGAGCTGCTTATGACCATCCCTCTCTTCACCAGCTCTTCTTTCCAGACTTGCAGGTTGGATTGGAGATGTGCCTCTGATTTAGCAATCAGGGCAACATCATCAGCAAATGCCAGCTCTGAAATACAGACCTGTCTCATCTTCCAGTGCCCCTCTGAATACTTTCTTGTTCTCTCCTTACATGCCTTGATAACATCGTCCACGAGGAGTATGAAAAGATAAGGTGACAGGATATATATATATATGTATTACCTTGTCTTACACCAGTGGTGGTCCTGAACTCTTCTGACTTATGGTTTGCTGTCCTCACATAATTTCTGCAAGACTTGTAGAAGCTCTGTATTGCATGAATCAGAGGTGCTGGAATGTTCTTCCTTGCCAAACAGTCCCAAAGTTTGCTCCAGGGGACCCTGTCAAACGCCTTTTCCAGATCTATGAAACAAAGATGGATCTCACTCTTATACTCAATGGCCTTTTCACTCAGCTGTCTGAGTGTGAAGATTAGGTCTTGAGTACTTCGGTTTGCTCGGAATCCGCACTGGACCTCATCAAATTGTGGCTCAGCTAGGTGTCGGAGTCTCTGCTCTAGGATTGTAGAGTAGATTTTACCAGGCACACTGAGAAGGGATATGCCTCTATGGTTTCCACATTGTCAATTGTCATCCTTTTTGAAAATTGGTGTTATGATGGCAATCTCCCAATCCTTTGGTATGGTCTTGTTGCACCACGCTGCCTGTAGGACCCTTAAGAGTAATAGGTCGCCTGATGCTCCCATGTACTTAACCATTTCTGGTGTTATACCATCATGCCCTGCTGCTTTTCCCATCTTGATTTTCTCCAGTGTTGCCTTCAGTTCTTCCATCTTTATGTCATCTTCATCACCATTGGTTTCCTCTTCTGTGCTAGTGGTTATCATTTCTGATGCTTGACCTTGCTCACCATCAAGGAGTTCTGAGAAATATTCTTTCCATCTTTCCATTACTTCCTTCGGGGCAGTTAGCAATCTGCCTTGCCTGTCCTTTATAAATTTGAGAGGGTATTGTTTTTCCTTCCTCATGTTCTTTAGGGTCTAATAGAACAATTTCTGGTTTTCTTGCGCATATTTTTCTAGCTTTTCTCCAAATTCTTCCCTGGACTTCTGTTTTGCTGCAAGCACCTTGTTCTTTGCTTCTGTTCTGCGTATCACATATTCTCTATATTTCTCTATTTGTCCTGCTGTGTTTTTAGCTTCTAAGTATTGTTTCCATGCCATTTTCTTCTCTCTTATTTTCTCTTTGACTTCCTCTGTCCACCAAGTTGTCCTCTTTCTTTTGTCTCAAGTCGGACTTCACCACATGCTTCTGCAGCAGCTGTCTTTATGATGTCCTTGAATTTAAGCCAGAGGGTTTCCAAGTCATCATGTTGTTCTTCTGTGTTTCTCACCGCTGTAGCAATAAGCCCCTGATATCTGGTCTTAATTTCTGGCTCTCTCAGCTTGTACGTCTTAATGCTCATTTCTCCCGTTTGTTTACTTGGTTTCTTGCGTGATGTTGGGCAGTTCCTAGGCTGAGCAACTCTTTCAGTTGTTCTTTTGATTGTAAGCAGGTAGTGATCACTTCCAATCTCTGACCCCCTCCAGACTCTAGCATCCCGGACATATTTGAATGAGCTCCTTCTAACAATGGCATAGTCGATCACTGACTTCTCATTCTTTGTTGGTTCACACCTAGTGTATGCATGTATGCGCTTATGGGGGAACTTTGTGTTTGTAATGATCAGATTCTGCTCACTGCAGAATCTAAGGAGTCGCTTTCCATTGTCATTGAGAGTATCTTCTCCATATCTTCAGATAACTCCACCCCATCTAGCATGGTCATTTCCAACTCTGGCATTGAAATCTCTGAGCATGATAATTTAATCTAGGCAGTCATCCACTGTCCTTTGAAGCAGCTCGAAGAATTCCTCCTTGACCTCTGCTCTCTCATCCTTATTTGGCCCATACACTATGACCAGGTTGACTATGGTTTCTCCTTTTTTTTCGTTTTACAACCATAATGCGCTCCGAGACAAAGTTCCATCCCTTGATACTATCTTTTTGGTTTTTGGCCACAATGCAACCCACGCCCCCTTTAGCTCTTTCAGATGTGGGTACACCACTGTAGAGCAGCATGTTGCCATCTAGATCCACGACTCCTTGTCCCTTTTTCTTTGTTTCCGTTATAGCCATGATTTCTAATTTTGCTTTCCTCATCTCTTCCACCAGCTCCTCTTCTTTCCCATTTATACTTCTTGTGTTCCAAGTTCCATAAGTCGTAGTCCGTTCCAGTTCGTCGCCTTTAGAATCAGTCCGGTTTTCTCTCTTGTAGTTCGCGTAATCATGATTTAAAGCAAACAGGTGATTGACCTGTTGTGCCTTTGCATGGTGGAGGGGCTGCCTCCTTACGGCCTCCATGCAGGCCGCCCTTCTCCTTTTTCAGCCGGGCTTGGGACCGGCCTAGGCGGAGTTTAAAAAAAAATTGCATCAGTAACAATCTGTGTATTTGTCCTACTTGTGACAGCGCTGTCCTGTTCAATGTCATGACACTGTGTGTACTGTTGATTCAATGCTTTATTTTTTAATTGTAAAACGAATTGTTTTTTCATGTGATGTCCTAATGCTTAGTTTTGTTCTCTCTCTATATAGACAGGAAGATGAAAAAAAAATATATATATATACATATGTCAATTTTTTTGGGGGGAGTGAAATGGTTTGTTCTCTTTAATAAATCATTGTAAAAGATAAGAGACCAGACACGAAGTTATCCCAGTCTTACTGTATGATCACAATAATGGAGAGAGTGGGTGGCTAGAACTTAAAAAAAAAAAAAAGTGGAGGTGAACCAAAGATCGATGTCTCTTAGTTACCCGTTTTCTTGCCTGTTGTATGTCACTCAACTCTCACACCCAGTGAGCCTGTCGGTCCTACCACTTCTGCACCTCACTCAATTGGCGGTCCAACCGGATGCCTTTGCCTTTCCTTTTTTTCATTCACCCCACGACAATTGGTCAGAATGCTACCCGTCACAAGAGATTATTGGTAAAAATGCTATATGACATTTGAGATGATTAGTAAGAATGCTATTTGTCACTGAAGTTATATATGATAGTTATATATGACACCGAAGATGAAGGGTAATAAAGTAACAATAAGAGAGACATACAGCGAGCAACGGTGTTTGTGAAAAAAAAAGTTATACAAAGATGTCAACAAAACAGGCAATGATAAATTATCAATGGGACATCAGGAAGTAAAATAAGCCTAAGCGAACCTGAGCCTATGTTACAACTCCATATTCCGTGCTTATTCCACAAAAATACTTACACTTTTGATCCTTTCAAACATGTTATAATATCCAGTGAATATCTCGCTCTTGTAGAATCAAGACACTTGCACACTTAGTCTAGCATATTTTACTACAGAAACCAACGTCCAACATGTAACACAAAGAGTGGAGTGTTTCTCAAACTGTGTTTGATTTCGCTGACTGTGTCAAGAATTTCCGCTCACGTGCCAAAGTTAAGTCTGTTCCAGGCTCCCACATTAGTTGTAACCTCAATGATTCACACACTGGGTGTTCTGTTCAACTTCCGAACAGCTATTTCTAGCTGACTAAACGCGGGCATTGTTTCACTAGTTAAATGAAAACTATGATTTGTTAGAGTCGCTGTAAATTTATTTACCTGTAGTTAAAAATAATAAACTAAAGTAAACTTCACATGAAATTACGGCAGCTAAATGTTTATCTATGGTTTACAATATTTAACTGTAAACTTCACTTACAGTTTACAACAGCTAAATGTAAACTTCAGTAGCTGTAAATTTCACCTGTAGCTTTAAACAACAGCTTAAAGTAAACTTCACTTCCATTTACGGCTGTCGAATAAATTAACTCTAAACTTCACTCAGTTTACAACTATTACATGTAAACTTCACAAACGGTTTAGAACATTATATAAATATACAACGCACCCACAATTACACGCGTCAACTATAAACGTTATCTACGGTTCACAATGTTCGACAGTAAACTTCATTTACAGCTTACAACAGTTAACGTAAATACGGTATATGAAAGTTAACAAATTTACCCAGGACACGCATTAGCTCCAAGGTTGAGCGGCTAACAAATCTAGATCTAATAGTAGCAACATATGCAATTAATCTAAGACCTGATTTGTGGCGTAGGGTGATGTGTTAGCTTCCTGGTCGAGCTAACACTCGCGTAACACAGCAAATATGACCTTCAGGAAAACGTGCGAAGTATCCAGGGTAACAGAGCAAATATGCATGAGCATCACACGCGACCGTGACCCCATTTATGATTGGCTTAAACACACCCAAACATCTACACATATATATATGAAACAGCGTCAGTGCAAACACACACACGAACATGTGTCGGTGCAAACAAACACAATGTTACTATTCTCTGTTCCCATTTCGGGCCCAAATAACACACGGGTGACACACACAGATATGAACACGCGTCAGTGCAAACAAGCACACATACATATGAACAGGCGTTGGTGCAAATACGCATACATACATACGAATAAAGGTCGGCGCAAACACACATACATAAGACTATGCTTTTAAGTTAGGGAAGGCAAAGGCAGCGAAAGAGAGAACTGGTCACACCACCCCATAAAGCTGGACCTAATATAGTGAAGTCTCTAACACTTCACTCCCCTGCTGTAGTATCAGTTTGGGGACTATAGTGTACAGTTTGACCGGAAACTGGTTCAGCTAACTCATGGAAACTGGTTCAGCTAACTCATGGAAACTGATTCTGCTAACTCATGGAAACTGATTCTGCTAACTCATGGAAACTGATTCTGCTAACTCATGGAAACTGATTCAGCTAACTCATGGAAACTGATTCAGCTAACTCATGGAAACTGGTTCAGCTAACTCATGGAAACTGGTTCAGCTAACTCATGGAAACTGGTTCAGCTAACTCGTGGAAACTGATTCAGCTAACTCATGGAAACTGGTTCAGCTAACTCATGGAAACTGGTTCAGCTAACTCATGGAAACTGGTTCAGCTAACTCATGGAAACTGGTTCAGCTAACTCATGGAAACTGGTTCAGCTAACTCGTGGAAACTGGTTCAGCTAACTCATGGAAACTGGTTCAGCTAACTCATGGAAACTGGTTCAGCTAACTCATGGAAACTGATTCAGCTAACTCATGGAAACTGATTCAGCTAACTCATGGAAACTGATTCAGCTAACTCATGTTAACTGAGAAATACATGGGAATATTAAGAAACAACCAAAACAAAAACAAAATTCTTAAACTCACGACGACACGCCAGTCTTATTATATGGCCGTGAAACATGGAAAATAAGCATGGCAACCAGAAAGATACAGACTTTCATGGGCGTCTTCCTGTCCAGAACAGAAGGACTGACATGGTATACCAAGGTCATAAGACAGAACCAGACAAAGACCAGTGGGACGGAAGACAAGGAAAAGAACATGGCGCTTGATAGGACTTAGATTAATTCTAAAAGGACGTGGTAGCTTTTCCATGTTTGACGCTATAAATATTCTGCTGCGTTTGAGTTGTTATATAGTGTTACAGTTTAAGGGTTGGTCCTTACCAAGTTTTTTATTTTTTTAAAGTATTGTATGTTTTACATAGTTGTAAAAGAAACTGAATGGGAATTAATAAATATACAATTAGGACAGAACGAAACAAAAACGTAGGCTACATATACCGGCACAGAAAAGTGTCCAGCCATCACGAGCGACTGGGAACATTGGCTTAGAATACTGGCCAGCCATCACGAGCGACTGGGAACATTGGCTTAGAATACTGGCCAGCCATCACGAGCGACTGGGAACATTGGCTTAGAATACTGGCCAGCCATCACGAGCGACTGGGAACATTGGCTTAGAATACTGGCCAGCCATCACGAGCGACTGGGAACATTGGCTTAGAATACTGGCCAGCCATCACGAGCGACTGGGAACATTGGCTTAGAATACTGGACAGCCATCACGAGCGACTGGGAGCATTGGCTTAGAATACTGGCCAGCCATCACGAGCGACTGGGAACATTGGCTTAGAATACTGGCCAGCCATCACGAGCGACTGGGAACATTGGCTTAGAATACTGGCCAGCCATCACGAGCGACTAGGAACATTGGCTTAGAATACTGGCCAGCCATCACGAGCGACTAGGAACATTGGCTTAGAATACTGGCCAGCCATCACGAGCGACTGGGAACATTGGCTTAGAATACTGGCCAGCCATCACGAGCGACTGGGAACATTAGCTTAGAATACTTCTCAGCCGTCACGAGCGACTGGGAACATTGGCTTAGAATACTGGCCAGCCATCACGAGCGACTGGGAACATTGGCTTAGAATACTGGCCAGCCATCACGAGCGACTGGGAATATTGGCTTAGAATACTGGCCAGCCATCACGAGCGACTGGGAACATTGGTTTAGAATACTGGCCAGCCATCACGAGCGACTGGGAACATTGGCTTAGAATACTGGCCAGCCATCACGAGCGACTGGGAACATTGGCTCCCAACACTGGACCCGTCCTTTAAGAGTGAAGAAAACAGGCTGATCGCATTACATTAGTCCTTGTTCCAGAAGAAAGTTGAAGACAGGCTTAGCAGGGGAAAAGTAGACATGGACAGACCGTGGACGGATGGCACAAGACTGGGAGGATTGGCATGTTTCTGTTCAGAATCTGTGCTCCACGGTGAACTGTATTGTACGTATGATGATATTAACAAATATAAAACAATAACATATACTTTTATCATTTCTAAACTCTTACTAGAATGTGTACATTGATGTAATTTCTAATTTTCACAATATCTACATTTGTCTTTTGTCTGATTTACGCAATCTCTAATTATTCTTTAAAACTCTTCAAGATAATTTTCTGTACACTTGACACAAACCATCTGCCAGCGACATTCAACCGTTAGGTACAGGTTCGTAGTCTTGCTAGCTAGCTTACAGGACAGACAACAAAGAACAAACACCTTCACAACATCAACACGACGTACGGGAATATTTTCCGCATGCATCACCGCGCAAAACCTCCAAGTCACGTGTTCACGGGGTCTCACAGGCGTACATGATGAATGTGTGTGCATGTGTGTGTGCGTGCGTGTGCGTGGTCGTATTTACTACTCGCGTGAACAACATTCATAAAATGAGCTTCCACCGAGCGCTCATCTCGTCCGTGGGAACTCCGGAGAGAAATATTAACGGCAAGTGGTAGGAGACAGGCAACTAAGAAAACGTAGACGTAATTCACTGAACTGGAAACACCATTTTGGTGTCTATGAACAAGAATTCCGGCAAATGTTAAGCGTAGATGCAACAAGGACTTACGTTCGTGAGAAAACACCCCAAAACGATGAATTATTCATAGTGGAGAGACTGGTAATTGATGGACAGACACATCGATGGAGTGATACAGAATTGACAGACATAGTGGAGAGACTGGTAATTGATGGACAGACACATCGATGGAGTGATACAGAATTGACAGACATAGTGGAGAGACTGGTAATTGATGGACAGACACATCGATGGAGTGATACAGAATTGACAGACATAGAGTAGAGACCGGTAACTGATGGACAGACACATCGATGGAGTGATACAGAATTGACAGACATAGAGTAGAGACCGGTAACTGATGGACAGACACATCGATGGAGTGATACAGAATTGACAGACATAGTGGAGAGACTGGTAATTGACGGACAGACACATCGATGGAGTGATACAGAATTGACAGACATAGTGGAGAGACTGGTAATTGACGGACAGACACATCGATGGAGTGATACAGAATTGACAGACATAGTGGAGAGACTGGTAATTGATGGACAGACACATCGATGGAGTGATACAGAATTGACAGACATAGTGGAGAGACTGGTAACTGATGGACAGACACATCGATGGAGTGATACAGAATTGACAGACATAGTGGAGAGACTGGTAATTGACGGACAGACACATCGATGGAGTGATACAGAATTGACAGACATAGAGTAGAGACCGGTAATTGATGGACAGACACATCGATGGAGTGATACAGAATTGACAGACATAGTGGAGAGACTGGTAATTGACGGACAGACACATCGATGGAGTGATACAGAATTGACAGACATAGTGGAGAGACTGGTAATTGACGGACAAACACATCGATGGAGTGATACAGAATTGACAGACATAGTGGAGAGACTGGTAATTGATGGACAAACACATCGATGGAGTGATACAGAATTGACAGACATAGTGGAGAGACTGGTAATTGATGGACAGACACATCGATGGAGTGATACAGAATTGACAGACATAGTGGAGAGACTGGTAACTGATGGACAGACACATCGATGGAGTGATACAGAATTGACAGACATAGTGGAGAGACTGGTAATTGACGGACAGACACATCGATGGAGTGATACAGAATTGACAGACATAGTGGAGAGACTGGTAACTGATGGACAGACACATCGATGGAGTGATACAGAATTGACAGACATAGTGGAGAGACTGGTAATTGATGGACAGACACATCGATGGAGTGATACAGAATTGACAGACATAGAGTAGAGACCGGTAATTGATGGACAGACACATCGATGGAGTGATACAGAATTGACAGACATAGTGGAGAGACTGGTAATTGACGGACAGACACATCGATGGAGTGATACAGAATTGACAGACATAGTGGAGAGACTGGTAATTGACGGACAAACACATCGATGGAGTGATACAGAATTGACAGACATAGTGGAGAGACTGGTAATTGATGGACAAACACATCGATGGAGTGATACAGAATTGACAGACATAGTGGAGAGACTGGTAATTGACGGACAGACACATCGATGGAGTGATACAGAATTGACAGACATAGTGGAGAGACTGGTAATTGACGGACAGACACATCGATGGAGTGATACAGAATTGACAGACATAGTGGAGAGACTGGTAATTGACGGACAGACACATCGATGGAGTGATACAGAATTGACAGACATAGTGGAGAGACTGGTAATTGATGGACAAACACATCGATGGAGTGATACAGAATTGAC
The DNA here is from genome assembly GCA_024509875.1 of Oreohelix idahoensis. Lineage (NCBI taxonomy): Eukaryota > Metazoa > Mollusca > Gastropoda > Stylommatophora > Oreohelicidae > Oreohelix > Oreohelix idahoensis. Next base: position 277,328 of record JAMPIV010020624.1, read on the forward strand.
AGACATAGAGTAGAGACCGGTAATTGATGGACAGACACATCGATGGAGTGATACAGAATTGACAGACATAGTGGAGAGACTGGTAATTGACGGACAGACACATCGATGGAGTGATACAGAATTGACAGACATAGTGGAGAGACTGGTAATTGACGGACAGACACATCGATGGAGTGATACAGAATTGACAGACATAGTGGAGAGAGACTGGTAATTGACGGACAAACACATCGATGGAGTGATACAGAATTGACAGACATAGTGGAGAGACTGGTAATTGACGGACAGACACATCGATGGAGTGATACAGAATTGACAGACATAGAGGAGAGACTGGTAATTGATGGACAGACACATCGATGGAGTGATACAGAATTGACAGACATAGTGGAGAGACTGGTAATTGACGGACAGACACATCGATGGAGTGATACAGAATTGACAGACATAGTGGAGAGACTGGTAATTGATGGACAAACACATCGATGGAGTGATACAGAATTGACAGACATAGTGGAGAGACTGGTAATTGACGGACAGACACATCGATGGAGTGATACAGAATTGACAGACATAGTGGAGAGACTGGTAATTGACGGACAGACACATCGATGGAGTGATACAGAATTGACAGACATAGTGGAGAGACTGGTAATTGACGGACAGACACATCGATGGAGTGATACAGAATTGACAGACATAGTGGAGAGACTGGTAATTGACGGACAGACACATCGATGGAGTGATACAGAATTGACAGACATAGTGGAGAGACTGGTAATTGATGGACAAACACATCGATGGAGTGATACAGAATTGACAGACATAGTGGAGAGACTGGTAATTGATGGACAGACACATCGATGGAGTGATACAGAATTGACAGACATAGAGTAGAGACCGGTAACTGATGGACAGACACATCGATGGAGTGATACAGAATTGACAGACATAGAGTGGTAAAGATGGACACGATGGAGGTAACTGATGATGGACAGACACATCGATGGAGTGATACAGAATTGACAGACATAGAGTAGAGACTGGTAACTGATGGACAGACACATCGATGGAGTGATACAGAATTGACAGACATAGTGGAGAGACTGGTAATTGATGGACAGACACATCGATGGAGTGATACAGAATTGACAGACATAGAGTAGAGACCGGTAACTGATGGACAGACACATCGATGGAGTGATACAGAATTGACAGACATAGAGTAGAGACTGGTAACTGATGGACAGACACATCGATGGAGTGATACAGAATTGACAGACATAGAGTAGAGACCGGTAACTGATGGACAGACACATCGATGGAGTGATACAGAATTGACAGACATAGTGGAGAGACTGGTAATTGATGGACAGACACATCGATGGAGTGATACAGAATTGACAGACATAGAGTAGAGACTGGTAACTGATGGACAGACACATCGATGGAGTGATACAGAATTGACAGACATAGTGGAGAGACTGGTAATTGATGGACAGACACATCGATGGAGTGATACAGAATTGACAGACATAGAGTAGAGACTGGTAACTGATGGACAGACACATCGATGGAGTGATACAGAATTGACAGACATAGAGTAGAGACCGGTAACTGATGGACAGACACATCGATGGAGTGATACAGAATTGACAGACATAGAGTAGAGACCGGTAACTGATGGACAGACACATCGATGGAGTGATACAGAATTGACAGACATAGAGTAGAGACCGGTAACTGATGGACAGACACATCGATGGAGTGATACAGAATTGACAGACATAGAGTAGAGACCGGTAACTGATGGACAGACACATCGATGGAGTGATACAGAATTGACAGACATAGAGTAGAGACTGGTAACTGATGGACAGACACCTCGATGGAGTGATAGACAATTGGCAGACACAGTGGAATCAACTTTTATTTTCAAGTGGTTGAGAACTGGGCGCGCAGGCCCTTCTAATATTTAACCCTTGCTCTATCTTTTGTCTTTATTCATTCATTCATTCATTCATTGATAACCCTCCACTCCCAAAGGAGCATAGGCCTTCAACAAACACATGCCAAGTCCTCCTGTCAAGTGCCATCATCTCAAGCTCTTTTCACGTTCTCCTCATCATTTTCACCTCTGTTTCCAGCTCTCTTCTCCATGTGCTTCTTGGTCTACCTCTGCTTCTCTTGCCCTGGGGATTCCAGAACAAGGACTGCCTTGTAATGCTATCAACAGGTTTCCTCAGTGTGTGTCCTATCCATCGCCATCGTCTTCTTCTCATCTCTTGTTCCACTGGCACTTGTCTAGTTCTTATCATCAGTTCCACGTTGGTAACCTTGTCAAACCATTTTAATCCCTCTATTCTACGCAAGCACCCATTTATGAAAGTCTGTAGCTTTTTGGTTGTTGTCTTTGTTGTTCTCCATGTCTCAGAGCCAAACAATAGGACTGACTTCACATTTGAGTTGAAGATTCTTATTTTCCTGTTGGATCCGATTTCTCTTGTTCTCCATATATTTCCCAATGCAATGAAAGCTCCTCTTGCTTTTTGTATTCTTATTTTGATATCACTGTCTGTCCCTCCAACTTTGTCTATATTACTGCCAAGATATGTGTACGATTCTACATCTTGTATTGGTGCTTCTTCAAGTTCAACCCTGTTAGCATTACCTGCATTTATTCTCATTATCTTTGTCTTTTCCCTGTGTATTTTCAGACCCAATTGCTGTGACCTCTCATCGAGTGTTTTCAATTTGTCCTGCATCTGATTACGGTTATGGGACAGAAGAGCTAAGTCATCAGCAAAATCCAGATCCTCCAACTGCTTAGTCAGAGTCCACTGGATTCCATTTCTGTTGTGTGTTGTCGATGTTCTCGTAACCCAGTCTATTGCTAGTAAGAAAAGGACGGCCAGACAGATAAGCAAACAGACCTGTATTTAAACAGGCCGGCAAGCAGATAGACAGACAGGCCGGCAGGTAGGTAGAACGAAAGACAGACTGAAAGGACGACAGAGAGAAAAACATATATAGTCAGTCAATAAACCACCGCTGAACAAACAGTAAACCAGTGATCATTCAATAAACTAGCTGATCGGCCAATTAACCAACTCATCAGCCAATAAACCAGCTGATCGGCCAATTAACCAGCTCATCCATATAAGCCAGCTGATCGGCCAATTAACCAACTCATCAGCCAATAAACCAGCTGATCGGCCAATTAACCAGCTCATCAGCAAATAAGCCAGCTGATCGGCCAAATAACCAACTCATCAGCCAATAAGCCAGCTGATCGGCCAATTAACCAGCTCATCAGCCAATAAACCAGCTGATCGGTCAATTAACCAACTCATCAGCCAATAAACCAGCTGATTGGCCAATTAACCAACTCATCAGCCAATAAAGCAGCTGATCGGCCAATTAACCAGCTCTTTTTTGATCCTTAGCCGCCGACCGTCAAAGCAGTCAGTGGCCGTTACGCCTGGTGGCGTCTTGTAGGGCAACAACAAATTGTGGCCATCCTTCGTACAGTGCCCCAACTCTGGTTCATTCTTCGTATCTCAGCCTCCACAGTCCTCCGCCAGGTTGTTTTTGGTCGGCCTCTCTTTCGTTTTCCTTCAGGGGTCCATAGCATAGCTGTTCTTGTGATGGCATCGGGGTCTCTTCTGAGGACATTGCCAACCCAACTCCAGCGTCTGCCAGCTATGATGGTGTGCATGTCCTCTTGCTTGCTCCGAGTAAGCAGATCTTGGTTGGTGATGGTATTCGGCCAAAAGATTCGGTGAATTTTTCTTAGGCATGTTGTGTGAAAAGAGGACAATTTCGACATTTCCTTCTCTGTAACTCTCCAGCATTCCGCACCATAGAGAAGCACAGAAAGCACACAGCTCTGATATAATCTTAATTTTGTGCTTGTGCTGTACTGAGAGGACTTCCAGATGTTGTTTAGACTTTAAAAGTCTGTTCTTGCTTTGTTCATTCTGTTGTTGATGTCTTTGCTTGCTCCGCCGTCTGGTGTTACTATGCATCCTAGGTACGTGAAGGTGTCTGTCTGTACCAGTTGCTGATTCCTTACTAATATGGGCTAAGGGTTGCTCACATTGAGCGTCATGACCTCTGACTTCTTTAGATTGATGTTCAAGCCCACCGTCTGGCTATACTTATTAAGTCTATCCGTTTTTTCCTGGATGTGTTGATGTGAATGTGCTAGTAGTGCAATGTCATCTGCATATTCCAGATCTTCCAATGTAGAAAATGTAGTCCATCTTATTCCTCTTGGACTGCCCTCTGTTGTCTGGCGCATCACCCAGTCTATGACTATTAAAAATAGAGTGGTTGACAAGGGGCACCCCTGTCGTACTCCTGTCTTCACCTCAAAGGTTAGGTTGCTCTGCCCAACGCTACACGTAAAGTTGGCATATAGGCTTTTTATGATTGACACTATGCAGCTCGGAATTCCATAAGCCCTCAGTATTTTCCATAAACTGTCCCTATGTATACTGTCAAAAGCCTTTTCAAAATCAACGAAATTAATGTACAGCTGTCTTTGTCGTTCTGAGCACTGCTCTATAATGTTCCTGATGGTAAATATATGATCTACATATCTTCTGTTCTTTCTAAATCCTGCTTGTGCTTTCCTCGGTTTGTGGTCTACTGCTTTTGAAATTCTCTGTATAATTATCCTGCCTAGTATTTTGCTGGGAACTGAGAGAAGAGTGATTCCTCTCCAATTATTGCAGTCTGCAAGATCTCCCTTCTTGGGCAATTTGACAATTATTCCTTTGTTCCACTCCGTTGGTGTTGTCCCTGTTTTCCAGACTTGTGCAAATAGTGGTTCTAATAGTTCTGCTGCTAGCTCAGGGTCTGTTTTAAATAGCTCTGCATTTAAGTTATCATGGCCAGGAGCTTTTCCATTCTTTAACCCTTTGATTCCTGTGATGATTTCTTTTCGTGGAATGTCTGTATTAACATCTAGATCGTTTTCAGCCTCAGGAACATTCAATTGTGTCTCTGGTGGTTCCTTGTTCAGAGTTTCTCTGAAATGCTCTGCCCATCTTGTTTCCTGTCCCTCTGCTGTCGTGATGAGATTTCCTTGCTTATCTCTTACTAATGTAATATTGTTTGCACCTCGTTTTCCGCTGATGAATTTAGTTATTTTGCATACTGTGCTGTGTTCATTTCTCAGTGCTGCCTCTGCTGCATGTCTTGCAAGATCGTCTAGGAAATTCCTTTTGTTGGCTCGGGTTTCGCGTTTAACTTCCTTGTCCAGCTGACTGTACTGTTCGCTATATAGTTGCTTTAACCTGGGAGACTTCGCTTCTGTTTCCTTTCTTTTCATTTCCTTTCTCATCGTTATGGTGTTTAAAGTTTCTGGTGTTATCCAGTCTTGCTTCTTCCTTTCCTGGAATCCCAAGCATGATTTGCTGCTTTCCTTATATATTGTTGAAATGGTGTTGAATTTCTGATCTATATAATTGATTAACAAGCTCATCAGCCAATAAATTAGCTGATCGGTCAATTAACTAACTCATCAGCCAATAAGCCAGCTGATCGGTCAATTAACCAGCTAAACAGTCAATTAACCAGCTAAACAGTCAATTAACCAGCTAAACAGTGAATTAACCAGCTAAAAAGTCAATAAACACCCGAACAGTTAATAAATCAGCTGATCAATAATTAATTCTGCCGATCAGTCAGCAAACCAGCTGATCAGTCAGTAAATCAGCCGATTAGTCAGTACAACATGTGATCAGTCACACACAAATAAATATCACGATCTAGGACTTACTATTGGATACGAGATCCTCTGAGAACTGACGCAAAACTTCAAGCATTCCATCACTGCACACAATTACAAACACAACCCGGCAAGAAATGGTAGGACAAGGTAAAAAGAAAAGTAGGGTCAGAAACTTGAAAATGGGGTTTTTCCTACACGTTATCTGACTGGCAGTTTCGGCGTGACTCAATACAGGAAGGATATTCTGACTCGTGGGCTTGACTCCCCACTTCCGTCATCACCAACAACGATAAATAGTAAAGGACAATATGCATTTGAATATATTACAAAAGTGAAAATAAAATGACATTAAATACCCTAATTATAACTGATAATTAAGATGAACAGGGTAGACAAAGATGGCGGATGAGCGGAGGTACACATCTGATGCTAGTCCGCTTTCCTCCCATTTCTGTGTTTAAAAAAAAAAAAAAAAGATAATACGTCTTAATAGGACAACACACAAGAAAAAGCCTACTTTATGACAGGCTTTCGTCAGGGACAACAAAAAACCAGAAAGGAAAGAAAACGCGAACTAGTTAAAACACCTGACAAATAAATGCGACTACAACTGGTGCTACTTCATTACTAGACCCAAAATGGCTGTTTCACACCGGACATTACAATCATGCAGCACTGGCTGTACAGCAGGACCGCATTTTACGCGAACTCAAATCACGCGGTTTCAAGTAAGTATACGCCGCACGCGATTGGCGATCGAGGAAGGAAAAAAAAGGTAGAAAAACATGGAGAATATATATTTTGAATGTTTCCTTCCTCGACACAGCTAAGTCATTTTTTACGCATTTTATTAGTGTTGTCAATTCCTGTCTTCGTTTCGTTGATTATTTACTTTCTTGTTCGACATGTCTTTCTGGTTTCACGATTTTCTTGCATTATTACTGTTATCGTTTCGCTCATCACCGTGGTTTCATCTGCTTGTATCGCTCATTTGACGTTTTCCTCATGATCACAGACCTTTGTAATACCTATATGTAGTTCTTGTCCTTGTCATCTGTTCGTAACTGTGGCTCACGAAGGGTAAAACCCGAAACGTCCCTTGTCTCATGTGTACCGTTTACTTGTAAAACTGATTTCATACCATATTATTTTTTAATTTATATATATGGAGAATATATAAGTACCGTCGGAAGGTGACGAGTAGCCTAACGCTACTAAACAATGCCTACTACATCATCCACTTTCATTTCACCAGTAGGCATTGTATCATCATCATCATCATCACCACCACAGTTTCAAGAAGATGGCCGAAGAGGAGGGTGAGTACAATAACATGAACGAATGTTGAGAGAGAGAGAGAGAGAGAGAGAGAGAGAGAGAGAGAGAGAAAGTAGGCTAGTACTGTAATGTTATAATTATATTTTAAATTACTTTTATTATTACAGTATTTTACTTTAATAATTGTTACTATAGTGTTCATTTACCTTATTTATAGGAAAAAATGTGTGATAGGTATTAACATATAGGAAATACACGTATACTGTATATGAGGTGCGCTATTATACGCGATTTTCAGTTTACGCGAGGGGTTTTGGAACGTATTGGTCGCGTAAAAAAGGGGAAAGGGGGGGGGATACTGATTTCACATTTATTTGTTCATTATTTTTACACTTAGTTTTTGTGTGTGTTTTTTTTTTTTTTGTTTGGTTCTGTTTTTGCCCGTTTGTCCCTGGCGAAGACCTTGTGCTGTAATGTTGGATTTTCATGTCTTTTGTCCTTGTAAGAAGTGTGATCTATTTTTGTTTTGTTTTTTCATACACCTTACCATGTCACTACATGAGATAATCGACAGATCTTGATTTACAGAGATTACGTCCCTTGCCTAATCCGCCCTCCACCAGAAATGTACTGATGTCCTGGTAACGACCGTGGTCATAAGAGATTACCAATGACAAACAACCGAGTGGCCGGGGTGGTAGTGGGAAACACAGTGAAATACACCTGTTTGAGGGCACTCGCCACTCATCGTTTTTGAATGTAGACGAACTCATAACTGTATGACGGTAACAATCATTTGCATTTTCCTCTTTTAAACTGCATCTAAAGTAGATATTCATACACTTATTATATTTCAAATTAATAACAGATAACTGTCTTAGTAAAATGTTATATAATTACATATTTTAATATTTTTTGCGGTCTGATTCTTTCCCTTGGCCCGCGAAGGGGCGAATTAATTGCATCCCTTGAAACGATGTAAGACGAGTAAAAATAAGTTTTCAAGACTTGACAAATATTTAAAGTATCTTCGTTCAGTATCACCCAAATGATTTGAGTTCCATGTAAGATCCTCAATCTTCTAAGTGTGCTGCAGATGCTGAAATGTTCAGACGTTGACTTTAATTCTTCTCCCGTCCTTGTTTGACGGTAATACTTCCTCGCACATAAATAAACCAGCTGATATTTCAGTAAATATAATAATCAAATCTTCGTTAAAATCATTAACGAAAATTTTGTACAGTTTTATATTTGTACATCTGTCTACAACTTTCAATAAATGCGAGCAAATATTTGCAATAAAGATTCATTGCGGAGATACTTGACGTTTTCAGCTGTCGGCTACTCTATAAATAGATCGCCCCGATTCAATCTAATTCGTAGATATTGGTTCAATCCCATTTAAATTTATAATAATTACCCCAGACCCTAAGGGTCTTTTATATTTGGACATGCGCCCTAATATAACCGACTAGGTTGAACAGGACGCGCCTCGCCAAAACGAGGCAAAAGTTTTACATAAAAAAAAAAAATCTAATTCGTTGACTGTCCTATTAACGAGGGGGTCTTCGTGCCAAGTTAGACTGTTCATTGTTACAAGTAACGACAAAACATTAACCTATATATAATTCTACTACATGCTTTTAGGTTTTAAGAAAGAGGAGCTAACATGGCGTACATGGAAGCAGCGACACTTGTTTCTACCCATTGTGTGGCAATATGCATTAATTTATTCATTACTTTTTAGATCCCCAAGTTTGTTGAAGGCCTATGCTCCTTGGGGAGCTAAAGGGTATTGACTGAAGGAACATAGGGGTTCAACAAATTCATGCCAACTCCTCCTGTCACGTGTCATTAGCAAAGGGTATTGATTGAAGGAACAAAGGCGTTCAACAAATTCATGCCAACTCCTCCTGTCACGTGTCATCAGATAATGGTATTGATTGAAGGAACAAAAGCGTTCAACAAATTCATGCCAACTACTCCTGTCACGTGTCATCAGCTAAGGGTATTGATTGAAGGAACAAAGGCGTTCAACAAATTCATGCCAACTCCTCCTGTCACGTGTCATCAGCTAAGGGTATTGATTGAAGGAACAAAGGCGTTCAACAAATTCATGCCAACTCCTCCTGTCACATGTCATCAGCTAAGGGTATTGATTGAAGGAACAAAGGCATTCAACAAATTCATGCCAAATCCTCCTGTCACGTGTCATCAGCAAATGGTATTGATTGAAGGAACAAAGGCGTTCAACAAATTCATGCCAACTCCTCCTGTCACATGTCATCAGCAAAGGGTATTGATTGAAGGAACATAGGGGTTCAACAAATTCATGCTAACTCCTTCTGTCAAGTGTCGTCAGCAAATGGTATTGATTGAAGGAACAAAGGCCTTCAACAAATTCATACCAACTCCTCCTGTCACGTGTCATCAGCAAAGGGTATTGATTGAAGGAACAAAGGCGTTCAACAAATTCATGCCAACTCCTCCTGTCACGTGAAGTCAGCAAAGGGTATTGATTGAAGGAACAAAGGCGTTCAACAAATTTATGCCAACTCCTCCTGTCACGTGTCATCAGCTAAGGGTATTGATTGAAGGAACAAAGGCGTTCAACAAATTCATGCCAACTTCTCCTGTCACGTGTCGTCAGCAAAGGGTATTGATTGAAGGAACAAAGGCCTTCAACAAATTCATGCCAACTCCTTCTGTCACGTGTCATCACCAAAGGGTATTGATTGAAGGAACATAGGGGTTCAACAAATTCATGTCAACTCCTCCTGTCACGTGTCGTCAGCAAAGGGTATTGATTGAAGGAACAAAGGCCTTCAAAAATTCATGCCAACTCCTCCTGTCACGTGTCATCAGCAAAGGGTATTGATTGAAGGAATATAGGGGTTCAACAAATTCATGCCAACTCTTCCTGTCACGTGTCATCAGCAAAGGGTATTGATTGAAGGAACATAGACCTTCAACACATTCATGCCAACTCCTCCTGTCACGTGTCATCAGCAAAGGGTATTGATTGAAGGAACATTGGCCTTCAACAAATTCATGCCAACTTTTCCTGTCACGTGTCATCAGCAAAGGGTATTGACTGAAGGAACACAGGCCTTCAACAAATTCATGCCAACTCTTCCTGTCACGTGTCATCAGCAAAGGGTATTGATTGAAGGAACATAGGCCTTCAACAAATTCATGCCAACTCTTCCTGTCACGTGTCATCAGCAAAGGGTATTGACTGAAGGAACATAGGCCTTCACCATATTCATGCCAACTCTTCCTGTCACGTGTCATCAGCAAAGGGTATTGATTGAAGGAACATAGACCTTCAACACATTCATGCCAACTCATCCTGTAAGTGTCATCAGCAAAGGGTATTGATTGAAGGAATATAGACCTTCAACAAATTCATGCCAACTCTTCCTGTCACGTGTCATCAGCAAAGGGTATTGACCGAAGGAACTCAGGCCTTCAACAAATTCATGCCAACTCTTCCTGTCACGTGTCATCAGCAAAGGGTATTGACTGAAGGAACATAGGCCTTCAACATATTCATGCTTCCTCTTCCTGTCACGTGTCATCAGTAAAGGGTATTGATTGAAGGAACAAAGGCCTTCAAAGAATTCATGCCAACTCCTCCTGTCACGTGTCATTAGCAAAGGGTATTGATTGAAGAAACATAGACCTTCAACACATTCATGCCAACTCCTCCTGTCACGTGTCATCAGCAAAGGGTATTGATTGAAGGAACATAGACCTTCAACACATTCATGCCAACTCCTCCTGTCACGTGTCATCAGCAAAGGGTATTGACTGAAGGAACTCAGGCCTTCAACAAATTCATGCCAACTCTTCCTGTCACGTGTCATCAGCAAAGGGTATTGACTGAAGGAACATAGGCCTTCAACATATTCATGCTTCCTCTTCCTGTCACGTGTCATCAGTAAAGGGTATTGATTGAAGGAACAAAGGCCTTCAAAGAATTCATGCCAACTCCTCCTGTCACGTGTCATTAGCAAAGGGTATTGATTGAAGAAACATAGACCTTCAACACATTCATGCCAACTCCTCCTGTCACGTGTCATCAGCAAAGGGTATTGATTGAAGGAACATAGACCTTCAACACATTCATGCCAACTCCTCCTGTCACGTGTCATCAGCAAAGGGTATTGATTGAAGGAACATAGACCTTCAACACATTCATGCCAACTCCTCCTGTCACGTGTCATCAGCAAAGGGTATTTATTGAAGGAACATAGGCCTTCAACAAATTCATGCCAACTCTTCCTGTCACGTGTCATCAGCAAAGGGTATTGGTTGAAGGAACACAGGCCTTCAACAAATTCATGCCAACTCTTCCTGTCACGTGTCATCAGCAAAGGGTATTGACTGAAGGAACACAGGCCTTCAACAAATTCATGCCAACTCTTCCTGTCACGTGTCATCAGCAAAGGGTATTGATTGAAGGAACATAGGCCTTCAACAAATTCATGACAACTCTTCCTGTCACGTGTCATCAGCAAAGGGTATTGACTGAAGGAACATAGGCCTTCAACATATTCATGCCAACTCTTCCTGTCACGTGTCATCAGTAAAGGGTATTGATTGAAGGAACAAAGGCCTTCAAAGAATTCATGCCAACTCCTCCTGTCACGTGTCATTAGCAAAGGGTATTGATTGAAGGAACAAAGGCGTTCAACAAATTCATGCCAACTCCTCCTGTCACGTGTCATCAGATAAGGGTATTGATTGAAGGAACAAAGGCGTTCAACAAATTCATGCCAACTACTCCTGTCACGTGTCATCAGCTAAGAGTATTGATTGAAGGAACAAAGGCGTTCAACAAATTCATGCCAACTCCTCCTGTCACGTGTCATCAGCTAAGGGTATTGATTGAAGGAACAAAGGCGTTCAACAAATTCATGCCAACTCCTCCTGTCACATGTCATCAGCTAAGGGTATTGATTGAAGGAACAAAGGCATTCAACAAATTCATGCCAACTCCTCCTGTCACGTGTCATCAGCAAATGGTATTGATTGAAGGAACAAAGGCGTTCAACAAATTCATGCCAACTCCTCCTGTCACATGTCATCAGCAAAGGGTATTGATTGAAGGAACATAGGGGTTCAACAAATTCATGCCAACTCCTCCTGTCACGTGTCGTCAGCAAAGGGTATTGATTGAAGGAACAAAGGCCTTCAACAAATTCATGCCAACTCCCCGTCACGTGTCATCAGCAAAGGGTATTGATTGAAGGAACAAAGGCGTTCAACACATTCATGCCAACTCCTCCTGTCACGTGAAGTCAGCTAAGGGTATTGATTGAAGGAACAAAGGCGTTCAACAAATTTATGCCAACTCCTCCTGTCACGTCTCATCAGCTAAGGGTATTGATTGAAGGAACAAAGGCGTTCAACAAATTCATGCCAACTCCTCCTGTCACGTGTCATCAGCAAAGGGTATTGATTGAAGGAACAAAGGCCTCCAACAAATTCATGCCAACTCCTCCTGTCACGTGTCATCAGCAAAGGGTATTGATTGAAGGAACATAGGCCTTCAAAAATTCATGCCAACTCCTCCTGTCACATGTCATCAGCAAAGGGTATTGATTGAAGGAACAAAGGCGTTCAACAAATTCATACCAACTCCTCCTGTCACGTGACGTCAGCAAAGGGTATTGATTGAAGGAAGAAAGGCGTTCAACAAATTCATGCCAACTCCTCCTGTCACGTGTCATCAGCTAATGGAATTGATTGAAGGAACAAAGGCGTTCAACAAATTCATGCCAACTCCTCCTGTCACGTGTCATCAGCAAAGGGTATTGATTGAAGGAACAAAGGCGTTCAACAAATTCATGCCAACTCCTCCTGTCACGTGTCATCAGCTAAGGGTATTGATTGAAGGAACAAAGGCCTTCAACAAATTCATGCCAACTCCTCCTGTCACGAGTCATCAGATAAGGGTATTGATTGAAGGAACAAAGGCCTTCTACGACATGTTTGAGTGTGCAGTAGACCTATTCCTTTCTTTGTCTCTTCAGAGATGCTCATTAACGACATGGGACACACGTGATTCTGAACGGTGATAACATTAGCGGACGTCTACACACTGCTTAGAATATAGTCACGTGATTTCCTTTAAGAAATATTCCTTCGCGCTACAAGTTAAGATCAAGGCCGTCCTAAGGTAAAAAGGTAGATACTGCCGTAGGAGAGTGAGTGTTAACAGTTCCCTTCCTCGCTGCCTTTTCATTTTCTAACTCAAGAGCAAAGTCGGGTACCCATTTACAGCTGTTAGACTGGAGCGTGTCGATACTGTGAACTGAGCCCGGCACTTTTGCCGCGAGAGACCAGTGCTCTAACCACGCTGTCAATCGGATGCTTAATCCCAAGGGATGGCCCAGAAACATACATGACAAATGGAGTGTTAAACCAAAAAAATATATATATACATACTTTCATAACTAGGTGTTTACGCAATTAAAAAAACCTATTAAAATAATATGATGTGATCAAATGTGAAACTGATGGGGGGAGAGAGAAGAGAGAACAGACAGAATCCCTGATAAATACCGGTGATATAGACGCGAGAAACAAGATGTGAGAAGAAACAAGATGTGAGAAGAAACAAGATGTGAGAAACGAGATGTGAGAAACAAGATGTGAGAAGAAACAAGATGTGAGAAGAAACAAGATGTGAGAAACAAGATGTGAGAAACAAGATGTGAGAAGAACAAGATGTGAGAAACAAGATGTGAGAAGAAACAAGACGCGAGAAACAAGATGTGAGAAGAAACAAGATGTGAGAAGAAACAAGATGTGAGAAACAAGATGTGAGGAGAAACAAGATGTGAGAAAAAAAAAAGACGAGAGAAGAAACAAGATGTGAGAAACAAGATGTGAGAAGAAACAAGATGTGAGAAGAAACAAGATGTGAGAAGAAACAAGATGTGAGAAACAAGATGTGAGAAGAAACAAGATGTGAGAAGAAACAAGATGTGAGAAACAAGATGTGAGAAGAAACAAGATGTGAGAAGAAACAAGATGTGAGAAGAAACAAGATGTAAGAAACAAGATGTGAGAGACTAGATGTGAGAAACAAGATGTGAGAGACTAGATGTGAAAGACTAGATGAGAGAAAAAAGATGTGAGAAACAAGATGTGAGAGACAAGATGTGAGAAACAAGATGTGAGAAACAAGATGTGAGAAACAAGATGTGAGAGACAAGATGTGAGAGACAAGATGTGAGAAACAAGATGTGAGAAACAAGATGTGAGAGACAAGATGTGAGAAGGAACAAGATGTGAGAGACTAGATATGAGAGACAAGATGTGAGAAGAAACAAGATGTGAGAAACAAGATGTGAGAAGAAACAAGATGTGAGAGACTAGATGCGAGAGACTAGATGTGAGAGACTAGATGTGAGAGACTAGATGAGAGAAACAAGATGTGAGAGACTAGATGTGAGAGACTAGATGTGAGAGACTAGATGAGAGAAACAAGATGTGAGAGACTAGATGAGAGAAACAAGATGTGAGAGACTAGATGTGAGAGACTAGATGAGAGAAACTAAATGTGAGAGACTAGATGTGAGAGACTAGATGTGAGAGACTAGATGTGAGAGACTAGATGAGAGAAACAAGATGTGAGAGACTAGATGTGAGACACTAGATGTGAGAGACTAGATGAGAGAAACAAGATGTGAGAGACTAGATGAGAGAAACAAGATGTGAGAGACTAGATGAGAGAAACAAGATGTGAGAGACTAGATGTGAGAGACTAGATGTGAGAGACTAGATGTGAGAAACTAGATGAGAGAAACAAGATGTGAGAGACTAGATGTGAGAAACTAGATGTGAGAGACTAGATGTGAGAGACTAGATGAGAGAAACAAGATGTGAGAGACTAGATGAGAGAAACAAGATGTGAGAAACTAGATGTGAGAGACTAGATGTGAGAAACAAGATGTGAGAGACTAGATGTGAGAGACTAGATGTGAGAGACTAGATGTGAGAGACTAGATGTGAGAAACAAGATGTGAGAGACTAGATGTGAGAGACTAGATGTGAGAAACTAGATGTGAGAGACTAGATGTGAGAGACTAGATGTGAGAGATTAGATGTGAGAGACTAGATGTGAGAGATTAGATGTGAGAGACTAGATGAGAGAAACAAGGTGTGAGAGACAAAATGTGAGAGAATAGTTAAAGGTAGTCTTATTGCTTTAGCAGATACTGCCAAAGGGCAGTGAAGTCAATTTAATAAATAGCATGCGTTCTGTAGCTGCTGGGCGATGCCGTGTTAGCTGTTTGTGGTAGTTGGTGAGCCTGGTAATCACAGCGCAGTATTTTGGTCCTGCACATCTGCACCCCGATGGTGTGGAGTGTACATTACGCCGCCATCTTTCCCCTTGACAGCTTCAAACCAGATGCGAGAATCCTTTAAATACACGCCGAACTAGAATGATATTAGGCATTACATCCCAGACCTATGGGTCTTTTATATTTGGACATGCGCCCTAATATAACCGACTAGGTTGAACGCGCCTCGCCAAAACGAGGCAAAAGTTTTACATTAAAAAAAAAATAAAACAACCTGGGGAGGGAAATGAAGCTGACGACTCCAACTCGACAAGCTGTGGAAAGTCCAAAAAAGCCACAGAAAAGGCTTAGATCTATAACGATGATAACGTCAAGGATAGCTATAATATCAGGATTGTATCAATGTCAAAACAGTGCCTAGAACCACGTGCATATAGTTCTGATATAGATATCGTTTCTCCTAGCTCACCCTGTAGGTACTTCTAGCTACTCTATTAGAAACAGTAGCATTTAAATACTTCACCTGAGTTATGCCTGCAGATTCCAAGAGCAAAAGTTTGTCTCCTCATAACGACCAGGCGCTGTGCGTATTTCCGCAATCAGCCGACGTTCTCAAGAGATAAAATAGCCGACTTTTCCCTTTTATCTCAAACATAAACCTAGTTCTTTCTGCTGCACTGATCCCCGGTCTATCATATCCTGCCATTTCCGACATCGTTCAGCTATTTCTGGAGTCCAGGAGTGGTTTATACCACAAGCAGGCCTATATGATGCTGTTATTACACTGACCTGAGTGCCAATTAACTATATCAGGTTCGAAGGTGGGGGAGGGAGCCCACATTTCGATTTATTAGATTTAGCGCGAATGATATGAATACATGTTTCTTTATCGCTTATGCCAGCCATGGATCCACCAGAACAGTGGGCTGCCATCAAGAAAACCTGCGCAATAGAACTTCATGCACTCCAAGTGCTACAACATAAATGAACATAGAAACAAAGAAGCAACCCGTGGCCTGTAAAAAAAAAGGAACCCGTTACACGCCCATTGAGGCATATTGGGAATATAGTGTTAGGCCCATATTTTCTTGACCGTCGGCACACTAGGGGTGATGTGGTCAGCATCACGCCGGCCGCCTTAACCTTCCCAGAGTTGCTCTGGTACCCATTTGGGGCTGGGTCGACCCAGGAGCCGTTTGTGGCCTAAAAAAATCCCACCTCATCTGGGGATCGAACCATAGACCACTGCGCTAGGAAGCCAGTGCACTAACCACTATGCTACCGCGGCTCCTTACCCGCGGCCTGTGAACAGTAAATAATAAATATAAATTGGTATGTTATTGCAGGATCTTAAGAAAATACAGAAGTAGAAAACTAGGCAACAGAAACGTGGGAAATCGAACCAAGGACTACCTGAAAGGCGCCATCGATTAGCTACGGGAATGAATCTTGGCTAAACTCTCTGCCACTTGTACAACTACACTTCAGTCGCCTTTTACGACATGCTAGGTAGGGGCAGCAGCCCGATTCTTTCTTGCTCTCCTCTGAGAACTAGGGGACAAACACACAGAGATAGGCTTGGCTTGCAAATAAAGACAGTTGACACGTCAAGTTTTCTCGCAAGCTGTGGACAGGCACTGAACAACTTAACAGCCAAGACAGATATAAACAGACAGGCCGACAGAGTGAGACCGACAGACAGACAGACAGACAGACAGACAGACAGACAGACAGACAGACAGACAGACAGACAGACAGACAGATAGATAGATAGATAGATAGATAGATAGATAGATAGATAGATAGATCTACAAACATCCATAAACAGAGAGAACCAGGCAGACAAGTAGGTAGAAAAAAAAAAACTCTTAATACACATTCATCACATCTGCAGGTATAAGGAAAGTGGGTCAGTGGGTCAGTGAACAATGAAGATAATAAACAAAGTTAATAAAGTATACACTACTATTCAATGTAACACAATTATGTAACACGTGATGTTCGTACAGGAACAATAGAATATAACAGGCACAAAGACCTTCTTCTGATCAAAACACGGGGGAAAATGCAGAAACTGATTGACGTAGGTTAAACAAAAAGAAGGAAGAGAGTAGGAGAGAGAGATGGGGAGAGATAAAGAGAGGAAGGAACGAAATTCGGAATGAAGGATGAAAAGAGACAACACTCCAGTCTACCTAGCTGTTAGTGGGCACCGGGCTCTGCTATTGAGCTAAAGAAGTCAAAGGCGGCGAGGAAGAGACCTGGTCACCGCACCCAATAAAGCTGAGACCTGGTTCAGGCAGTCTCTGACACTCGACTCCACTACGGCAAAATCAGTAATGGGCATGTCGCTACCTTTAATGTCAAGTAACGATTACCACTGACTCATTTTAATCAACGTAAACGATTTTGCGAAATAGTTCAGACTCAGGGAAGACAACGCTGACCCTGTAACCTATCAAACTACTTACTTAGTCGTTCCTCGTCTACCCTGAGGTATAGAGAACGCCATGCTATCATATCGGCTGTTTTTCTCCTGGCCTGGCTCCAATCTAGTCCTCGATCCTCCAGGGAGTGTCTAATGTTGTCCTCTCATCGAACTCTGGGTCGTCCTGGAGGACTGGATCCCTGGTTCTTAGTTTCCCATATTAATCGTGGTAGCCGATCTTCTCCCATCTGCAGATGTGGCCAAGCCATCGTAAGTGGAACTGTTCCACTTGAGTCTGCAGGGACTGGGTTTTGAGGCCATGACGTATCGTCTGGTTGCCGACTATGTCTCATCTTGTTATTTCAACCACCTTCATCACATACCTCATTTCTGATGTCTGGTGCTGACTATTGTGGGTTGCAATCATTGCCCAAGACTCGCGTTCATGTCAAACACAAAAGGCTTTCAAACTAAAGGCCAAGAAAGTAGTAAAACCAGACCTAGGTTAGCCTTTTGGCAGCTTCTTCCAAGCGTAAGATTAAAACAACACACACACACATTCATCGTCCGGCAAACAGAAGAATATACCTAAAGCGGGTTCTTGACCCCTCATATAACCTAAAGTTGACACTGTCTTGTGTATACGCTCACTGGTCTGCCCGTACAGACTGTAAAGTCACTACGTATTTTTAA
The DNA here is from genome assembly GCA_024509875.1 of Oreohelix idahoensis. Classification (NCBI taxonomy): domain Eukaryota; kingdom Metazoa; phylum Mollusca; class Gastropoda; order Stylommatophora; family Oreohelicidae; genus Oreohelix; species Oreohelix idahoensis. The sequence continues at coordinate 295,788 of JAMPIV010020624.1, forward strand.
ATGTTTGATATCATTACTTGTACCGAAAAAGATATGAATGCAGTCAGCAACTGACTGCTTGCGTCAGAGTCAGCAAACCAGAGCTTACCAAGACCCTACTCCACCTCCAAGTGGTGATCCTGGAAACAGGCTGCATCACTGCAGTCTGGCCGAGAGAGTAAGGATCGAAGAGGGAAGGCAAACCCGGTCCCAAAAAATGCCGTGCGGAAGTTGGATGTGTCGGGCCGAAATGCGCAAACATCACAGCTTCGCTGTAAACGGCGACACAACGCAACCAACGTTCTTTTCAGGACGAACGAAGAAGAAGAAGAATCACTTGTATCTATTGGATGTACATAAAACAAATGTCAAAACATCAGACCACAACTGCCGTTTAATAAATAAGTTTTATTTTATTTTATAATTGTTTGTATTTGGAAAAAAACAATAACATCTAAAATGGCCAATAAATGGACGTGACAGCTAAAACCACAAATAGTTGCCAGGTAAAGTCACGAGTTGAACACACAGAATCTCACATTGATCTGTAATGTCAACGTGACATAACATTTTATGTAATTGTGACGTGTACTGGAAAAAGAGCCTACAGTATCTGACAGCTTATTGTAACCTCATAGCTGCTCTATGATTTGCTAGCTAAAAAACATGCATTATATTGCCTGTCTACTTCTGCAGCTCATCTTTTGTCCCGCCCTCTTTTCTTTAAACACGGGCTAACACAGTGTTAACAATTTTAGTGACCTGTCAGTCATAACAGGAAGCAAATCAGGCTTCATTCTACTCCCGCGAGCTCATCTGTCAATCATAATACCTGACAGACAGACAGCACGTGAGAGAGCAACGGCACAGACCCTTTGTAGTTTTACTCAGGGAAAGTCTAGAACTCCCCTGTGCTCTTTGATCTCGAGACGTGGGCATTCTGAAGAGAAACCCGCTAGCAGAACTAAAGTCTTTGATGTCGGTCAACATCTTCAGACGAGAGACTCTGGTAAGTCTGAATCGTAAGCCTTTCATCTTGGGCTCTAGCTTCTGAATCTTCGTCCCACAAACAGGAGCGCGAAATTAACACCATTAGAGATCAGAGAAATCTAATGATATATATACTGCTGTTTTCTTAACCCCGCCATCAGAAGTCAGTCAGAATTTGAATAGTCTAGCGCGCAGTCCGAGAACCATTTTTCTTGTTGGAAGTGTTTATAAGTGATTCACAGAGATTTTCGTTCTGAATTTTCTGGTAAGAGGAAAATAGTGCTAAAGATTTAAAAGTGGTGATAGCATTTAAACACTTATACTTCTCTTAGATTTTTTCTCGCTAGTTAGACCTATTAAATAAAATAACGCGTAGCGATTTTCATACCAGATATTCAATTAAAATGTTAGTCCACCACCCAACCGCGAACTCACTGAGACGAGACGGTAATTATGTTTACAGTGTAGACGGACGCGACACTTAAACTCCCCAGGAGAGAGAGAGAGAGAGATAAACTCGACTGTTAAGAAGACCGGACCTTATAGGCGTTAGGCGACTGATAGCGGGAGTATCGAATACATGTTTATATTTTATTTGTAATTTGTTATTATAGAGTCTATTATTTTTAAATGCCATACGACAAACGAACAGACACCGATAATTTAATAGCTATTTAATGACAGGCGATTATTGTTGTAGGTGGTGAGAATGAAAAATTAAATAATAATTAACACCGTACGCTGACCGCCAGCCGCGAGCAGGGGCGGGTGAATTATCATAAACTCGGACCGACCCAGATTAGCGGCCAGCAACGTCTGCGAGCGTGTAGGCGTAGGGAAACACCATGTGTCTTTTGAACTTAGTCAGGACTGACAGAGAGGATGAGAGATCTTCTTGTCCCCGTCGGTATATATAGAGATATCTCCATAGAATGGTAGCATTTTTTTTTAATGTTCTCTTATATTTTTCGCAGACCTGATCTCAAGGGCGACCAGCGGTCTTTTACTTTTCTGGTTCGTTATCCATTTCATTTATAAGCGTGTACTCGCCGATGATATTGGATGACAATAAATATAAATACTGGACTTACAAATCCAGATTACCATTTTTACCAGCCCACAGTGGTGTGTACATGTAACATTATTATTGTTCCCCGACTCTTGACAGTCGTATTTAAGTGGATTATATATACATATCTCTATACAATGTGCAGAATCGGCGCTCTGACTCAGAGTTGGCTAGTGGAAGAACAATCATCATCATTTTTTAGCAACCAGATGTATCCCAATACTGGACATTTTCCCCTCTCTAAAGGGTAAACCTCAAGGATTCTCACATTTCCAACTATTGGTAGAAACACTTATATCCAGATAGAAGCACCATATTCGGCGTTCACCTCACTAGGGTTTTTTTTTGGGGGATGAACTGGGGCCAATTTGGATTGTCGACAGTGGGGGTGACAGTGTAATCATAGTGAAATAGGAATTATGTTCATGGAATAATTCTGTTACCAAGGGATACCACAGACCTACTAAAGGAGCTAATTAGGTAAGAGGGTGAGAAGTAGCCACTGTGCGAGAGAGTGTGTGGTGATTTTCTTGTTTTGCTGCTGAATTATCCATAAATCTGATTGTCTAAATTTTGTTTACTTTACTTGGTCTTATAGTGTACCAATATTGTTTTATTCTGTAACCTGGTGCTAACCTTCACCCTTTGGGTTAATAATTTTGGGTTTTTCTCTCCATACAGGGGAAGGCGCACCTCTCTTGTTTATTTCGTATGTATGTAAATGATTTCTTGATATCTTTTAGATAATTGGTGTTGTCAAGTTTAGTGATAATAAACTACAAAGTAACTTAACTTTGTGTGTTGGTCAGACTCATACCCATTTATCCTTAGTTTTTCACGTTTGTGTGTCATTGTTGTCACATATTGTTGAGTGTGTGTAGAGTAACCTGTTCTTTCATTAGACAGGGAGGCAAAGACTTATAATAAAGCATAGTTTTACGGAAAGGCTGGATGAGAGAAACCTGCTCACTCCAGAGACATATCTTTCCCTCAACCTACCACCTGTGAAATATATTTTCTATACATTCTCGTGTATCTGTCAACTTTTACTCTTTACTTAGACTGGGCCCAATAAACCAATTAACCTACCGTAGGACAGTAATAAAATGAATGGAAAAAGTAAAAATCTCAGACCTAAGGGTCTTTTGTGTTTGGATATGCGCCCTAATATAACCGACTAGGTTGAACCGGACGCGCCTCGCCAAAACGAGGCAAAAACTTTATTTAAAAAAAAAAAATAAAAGTAATAAAATTACATTTAATTGTCTTTATTTTGACATTTGTTTCACATAAATTACTTGGATAGGGGTGAAGAACCAACGGGCTGATCACCCGTTTGCCAGTCACTTCGATTACGGAAACAACAGCAGATGGATTGATTTGTCATTGCCCTAAAGACGCCAATAGGCGTGATGGGAAACAATGGCAAAGAAAACCTATCTGCTGTTGCCCTAAGATGCCACTATGCGTAATGGCCACTGACTGCTTTGACGGTCGGTGGCTAAGGACGGAAGAAGAAGAAGAAGGGGTGAAGAAATAACAATTTAAAAATAGGTAGTGAGTGTTAAATCACCCGGGAAATAATTTTTTTTAAAGTTTTGTTCACTGGAACTCCACATTTACACTAGCGTATTTTGTCCTGTATTTTGTATAATTTCGGTGTTGTCTAGGTATATAAACTGTTATATTTGTCATCTCTTGCCCTGCCTTATCCAAATTATTTTCTTTCTTACACAGCTTAGAGTAACAAGTTCAGCTTATTCATTTTAATTTGACTTCACCTTCGGCGTTCCAGAATAAAGATTGTCTTGTATTGCTATCAACTGCTTAAGTTCACAAATTAAAGCAAAGTTTATCTTTACACTAATTCAGTTAAAGTATATGCCTACTTTATCCTTACTTTGTTCCAGGTAATGCATACTTTATCTTATTATATGTCAGTTAACGCACACTTTATCTTCAGATGCCTCAGTTAACGTACACTTTATCTTCACATATCTCAGTTAACGTACAATTTATCTTCACATATCTCAGTTAACGTACAATTTATCTTCACATATCTCAGTTAACGTACAATTTATCTTCACATGTCTCAGTTAACGTACACTTTATTTTCACATATCTCAGTTAACGTGCAATTTATTTTCACACATCTCAGTTAACGTACAATTTATCCTTAAATTTCACAGTTAATGTACATGCTACCTGTATTTTTCACGGTTAACACTCACTTTATCTTCACATTTCACAGTTAAGAGACACTTTATATTCCCATCTCACTGTTAATATATACTGTATCTTCACATTACACAATTAACATTTACTTGATCTTCACACCTCACAGTTAACGGATCATACTCCACCTTCCAATGTAACATTCTGGTTCCTTAACTTTAATTATTATTTTCAGTATATACTTTCTGACGGTCACAGTTCGCTTCCCTAGCTTAGATCAGCAACAGTCTCAATGTTCACTTTTCTAGTCTCAAATTTCGGTTCCCTAGCAAATGTATGCGTGCATATTTAAAACTTACACTTTCTCGCTGTACACCTGCTTTCCAACAGCCTAAAATAGCACCACAAAGCCATCTGATCATTATCGGTCAAACACATAAATCACAGTTGAATAATATATATTTCCTTAATACACTGCTTTCAGCTTTGCTCAGAAGATAAAAGTCATCCGTCGTATATCAAATGCAGAAAAATACGTTTACATATAATGACCCCAGCCGTAACAATTTAGTGTGTTACTACTGCATATAGAACCCGGGGCACGCGTGTCTGGCGTCTCGCGCACAGCTCAACGCGGGAACATTCGGGGCATAAAATTTACATAACTACGTCTGCAGCGTACTACGAACCGAAGTGGTTAGGTCTAACCTGTTGAGGTTAACAATCGACGAGAAGTGTTGGTATGTCAGGTTTCTTCTGGTGGTCCGTGCAGACTGAAAATGTCAGTGTTTGCATCTTGCCGTTACGTTCAATTGGCACAGTGGTTACAGCGTTGGCCTCACGCGGTAAAAGTACAGGGTTCGATACACGGTTGCTTCACGATCTACTCTACCCAGCGGTAAATGTATACCTGACTCTGTTTTTGAGTTCGGGAAGGCAAAGGCAGCGAGGAATGGTCATCCCAGTTGTCTGGAAAATGAACCAAGTACAGTGAAGTCTCTAACATTTCACTCTCCTACAGCAGTATCATTTATGCGACAACCTTTTAATTAAATCACTTGTTAAACAAAGTGTTTCATTACAACTCATCATGCCGAAATAAAAGGAATATCTGGGTTTTGTATATACAACAGACTGCCGTTTACCCGACTTGCCCTGAGGTACAGTGTGTCGGAAAATAAATACAATGTTATATCTCCATTTACCGTTAAGCAACTAACCTTAAGATGTGTGTACTCAGGTATGTGAAGAGTCTTCTTCTTATCCATTTTCGATCCTAATAGAGCATGGAGCCATAACTTCAGCTGATCCCCTTTCGGGAAATCTCCATCAAAACATGCATATACTTTCGCAGAGATGTTTCTTATGCAATCTGTTTTACACGAGGATGTTGCCAAACCGCACGCACAACCTCATATTACTCGCCTCTTACGACATGCACGAAGAAGCAGTAGGCATATTCTTCCCAACGAGCCTTAGGAAATGCACGAGGTCATGTGACAAAATACGTTCGTCCTCGTTTTTCTTGTCTTCAGTCCTCTCCATCAGGTTATTCGACTATCCTTTCTCATGCTCCTTTTTTCATTATTTTGTGTACGCTTTCACTGATTAAAAACCCTTAGGAACTGCACGGCGTCATGTGATGAAATTCATGTGCTGGAGATCAGGTTACTCGATATTCCTTCTCATGCTCCCTTTTTCATTATTTTGTGTACGCTTTCATTGGTCGAGGCTATCTTGTCACGCCCACCCGGTTTACCTGACCGTATGACCTGTTTTTTTGTGTGTGTAGCTACGTCGATGTTTCTGAGGAAGATGAAAGGGTGGATGAAAGCGGAGGTCACCTGATGTTCGTATCAGGAGCCCCGATACTTAAAAAGAGGCATTTATTTCCTCCTAGTCTGTGGTACAAGTTGCCAGCAGTCGACGCTAGACGTCTACATCAGATGGGACTTGGACGCTTGCCTAGACAATCTAAATAGTAAATCCGGCCTTGCTGCAAGGGACGTGCTGCTGCCACAGTATCTGACACCTGAAGAGAAGAAACAGTCTAAATCACATCTGGGAACCAGCAGCGACTGAATCCGAGATCAGCGACGAACCATGGTCGTATATAATAATAACAACTGACTATATATCTATTATTTCAATACTTGATGATTTCATCGGTACTTCTATAAATCACAGAAACAGCTTGACAGTGGATTGTAATTTCTGCTGAGCGAAACTGACTGAAGGATGATCGACAGTTAACTGTGTTTTTGTGAATGTATATATATCATCTTCATCACCATCATCATAAGTTTCCTTTACGCTCCTTATGGAGCGTCGAGCCACCACTGCAGTTGGTTCCCTTGTTGGAAGCCTGCATGAAACAGTAACATAATCTTGCAGTAGTAGTTTATGTCATCATTTATTTTACGCGATGAAGTAGCCCAGGCCCATCAACAACCTCACACTTGATGCCTTGTACGACATGCCTGAGGTTGTGGTAGTCTTATTCTTTCTTTGCCTCGTCACAAACCCCCAGAAACTACACGCAGTGTGTGTGTGTGTGTGTGTGTGTGTATATGTGTATACAGGGTGACCATAAAAGACTGTACCCTTTTCAAAAAATTTATTCTCGGCCCCATGTGGTACGAGGATGCTTTCTATCACAAAAGTAAGATAATCTCTGTAAGTTTTTAAGCATACCTTACAAAGAGTCAAAAAGAATGTACCTATTTCTTTTTTTTTTTTCACCTACTTGACTAGTGTGTTGAGAGACATGTAACAATTACCGGTTGCAACTCAACTGCGAAAGTTTCACTTGAAATACCCGATGCGCGCATTCGCACTTTTTTAAGTCTTTGTAAGGTATGCAGAGATTATCTTATTTTTGTGATAGAAAGCATCCTAGTACCACATCATGGGGCCGAGAATAAATGTTATGAAAAGGGTACAATCTTTTATGGACACCCTGTATATGTGTGCGTGTGTGTGTGTGTGCGTATATATGTATATGTATGCATTACAAGGCAGTTCTTGTTCTGAAATCGCTTTAGGGTAAGAGGCGTAGAGGAAGTCCGAATAAACACATGCTGATTGGAACTGGAGATAGCCATGACAGGATTCAAGAATGTAATTCTATCAATGTGTGTTCTATTTAACTATAGCACCTTCTCCTCGCCTCTTGTACCACTGGTATTTGCCTGGTTGCTTCTATAGGTTTACCTAGCTCTTAGATTTGTTATACGGGGGAGAGAAACCAACAATCGGCGCACTTCTGCAAGATCAGAACGAAAAGGAGACATTTCCGCAGATAGTCATTACCAGTAAGAACATTTTCATCATGGACAAACCTCGATCACGTAAGTTTGAATGTTTGATGAAACCGGTCTTTCATTTACCACCAAGCTATTAGGAGTCGGCACGCTCTTACTCAGTGATTCTAAAACTATGGGTCGCCACACAAAATTGGGTCACGAGAAACATTGACATGCCTTTGGCTGAATTCATGTAATACATTTTTGTTTCGTCAATTATGGTACCTCGATCGCCAGCGTCACAAAATGTGAACATTGGGTAGTGGTTGTAGAAAAGATTGACAGCCTTTGCACTAGCTCATTAAAATGACAGGGGCACATTCCGCACTTTGCAGTCACGCAGGGTTGATGTCAGATCTTTGCGGAGGGTAGGAGTCACAATTATGTATGTAATAAAGTGTTGTACTAAGGGACGTCACTATGTAAGCAGAGTAGCCTATAGCCCGTTAGACACGAAGCCTTGCCCTCCGAGAGCTCAGATGAGGCGCGGGGGCCATTTCACATTGCTTGGGAAGTTGGGTTTAAAAAAAAAAGCGGATGATCGTGATTCCTTGACTGATGTTATGCCCCGCTGTGGGATGAGGTCCGAGCCCAATGGCCCTGCTGGTCTCCTTTCTCGTAAAGCTTGCACGTGTCAATTCACGGAAACAAAGGTATTCTAACGGACATAGTAAATATGGTTAAAGCAAGAAATGTATACTGAGTATAATGACACCAACATAAGGGCTAGTGCCACGCCTTTTCATCACTGGTAGGACATAAGAATACTTGTGACTTCAGCGTGGATAGAGGAATGTCAGACAACCCATGATAATATGAATGGCAAATATGACATACATCGTAAAGCAGCAGATAACAGGATACCAGACCGCATTAAGTGCACAGATATGAAAACTCATAATCGACCCTACCAGCGACGCTTAACAGAGAGTCGCCGAGCCAGCGCTAGACATGAAAATAAGCGTTGATCGTAATGTAGTAGAACTACAATTCTCCGAATTAAATCGCAAAAATGGTTGCCAGGATAATCAAAATTGTGGGTCATTGGCTAAACAAAAAATAAAAACACTCGTATTAACGAGACAATAATAATGAGTGCACACTTTAATGACACTGCTGCTTCAGAGACTTCAAATATGTTCTCGCCTTCCGTGTCCAAATTTAAAATTACGTAACCATTCATTACTGGCTTGAAAGTCGATATTGCCTCTTGTCACGAAATACGTTCATTATTTTTTCTGGTCTTTCTTTCCATTCCGGTATTATTATATACCACTCCTCTTACGTGCTACATTCTTCCACTAATTATTGTTTACGCTATCATAGTTCAAGGTTTTCCTGGCACCTCCTTAATTGTACCTGAGTGTGTGACCTAATTTTGAAGCAACACTGAATTGTTTGTGTGCCAGGCGAAGTTTCCATAATGACTTATCGCTCATCACTGCTCCAGATGGAGTAAAAGTCTGCAATGAACGACAGTCCTATTGTTATTCCAGACTTCTTGTCTGGGAAGATACAAGGAAACCATGTTGTTCACAGTGTTCCAATATGGATGGACAGACGTTATTAGGAGATAAGGCGGCAGTTAGCAAATATGCAGTGCGCCAAACACGGTCGATTACAAGTTGGTTAAAGATTAAGACACGGACAGGAAGATAACAAATGTGATTTTTTGTAGCACGAAAAGATACGTAATTGTTTCCGCCCAAACCTTTTTTGTGATCAATGATTACAAGAAAAAGAAAATCTTGAAGAAGATTATCAGTAATAGATCTATGAAGTAGCGATAAATACCCACAGAAGAAGCAAAACCTCATATCGTAATGGAGTTTGAAAACAACATCTTATGTTGTCATATAGAATATTCTACATGAAAGTAGTGGGGGAAACACCCCTAACCATATCAGCCGCCTTGATGATTTGTTTGGCATGTGAGATGCTAATGTGGCAGGGTGGGCGAGAAGATGATGATGATTATGTTGTGATGTGTGATCACTCTCTTGTTACACTCGCACCGACCCGAACAACAATAAAACTCTTGATTCTAGAGGCAGAGGCTATATTTATTTTTACAACCCATTCAGTGACAAAGCAAACATTAAACAAATAAACTAGCGAACATAACAAAGCAAAACTAAACAAACAAAACACCCAACAGTGCCCGATGCTAATCTGAAGAAGCAAACAAAGCAACGGCTGGTTAAAATCATAGTTAAATAATGATACTCTCATCCTTCCACGCCACATGACACCCTCAACTATCACACACGCACACACTCATGCGTGTCGTCCAGTGCGACTAGTAAGGTGTTGTGCATGAGGCTGGCAACCTCACCGTGTAACATCGGTTGCTACCGAAACCACTACTGCAAGAGCACACACTCAGCTATCACACACACACACACTCATGCATGTCGTCCAATGAGACTAGTAAGGTGTTGTGCGTGGGGCTGGCAACCTCACCATGTAACACAGATTGCCACCGAAACCACTACTGCAAGGGCAAACTCTCAGCTATCACACACACACACACTCATGCATGTCGTCCAATGAGACTAGTATGGTGTTGTGCATGAGGCTGGCAACCTCATCGTGTAACACAGATTGCTACCGAAACCACTACTGCCCTAGCATATGAATACTTAATATGGAGGCAAACCACACTGTTGGCCCCATGCTCCCTCAGGAGCGGAGAAGAGAAATATATACCCTGAAGTGAGCCCACGTGCTCTCACAACCATTCCTCACATAACCATAATTAAATAATCATAAAATGGACATAAAATAATATTCAACTATATGTACAACAAATACTCTCAATAACGGGAATAAACCACCACCTCACAACTGGTCTATCTCAATATTCGTTACTGCATTCGGAAGCATGTCGTATGTGACGACTGGTGCGCCTGGCAACAAGCGTGTCGTATATGACCACTGGTGCGACTGGGAATCTCATCACATGAAACACATCGTTACCGAAACAAATCACTGCCATAGCATATAAATGCTTCATGCAGGCTTCTGTTGGATTCAGCCGCACTGGTGTCGCCCTGCTCCGCAAGGAGCAAACAGCAACATTTATGTCTCAAATGCGCTTTACGCCCAAGGAGTGGCCTCGCGCTCTCCAGAAATCTAAATGACTATTCTCACCTCATAGTAACCCATTAAATATACACAGTAGAATTATGATAAGTAGGCTATCGTGAAATACACTCAATTACTTTTACATAAAAGAAATAAAATAATTACTCTTGACTTTAAACAAAACTGGCATTAACACGAAAACTATCTCTTTCTTTACTTTACTGGGGAAAATTATCTTAATCTGCTTCCCACCCACGTGTCAATTCACGCGATCTAAAACTGCGTAACATTAAGTGATAACTAAGAGTGTTACCGCAGACCCCTCGCGCCGCTTTTATACAATCACCACGTGGCTCTCCCTGTTGCCATCTTCCCAACTAGTTAATATTATCTAAATTCAAGTAATAGATGCTTCTCTGTCCAGTTTCATGTATAAAACACTCTCCTACTAAATTTGCCTTTCTTGCCCGGTCTGATGACTGACATAATTGCTCTTAAACTCTCACATCTGTGATTTGGGCTTTGCGTATCAAACATTATTTTCACTCATCTATCATTTCAAGACTAAATTATAATGTCCTAAAAAGACATTTCCTTTGGAAACACATCTATCTATATCACTCAACATTAAAATAGCCACATCGATATTATTTCCGAATTATATAAAACTAATTCTAATTTAAATTAACTCACATGTCATGTCTTTGTGTTCTTCTGTGTGGGTACACAGCGCGCCTCGTTTCGTTCCCTCTTGTCTGGACTGATACTTAAAAAAAGGGCCGCTGGTAGTTCGCTATCTCTTTTTATAGGCACTAGGCTAATCACTCAACTACTGCGCGCTGGGCGTATTAATCTTGGCTACTTAAATATCACACGCGATTATCGCTTAGGAATAGCGAAAACACAAATAAAACCTACAGCTATTTAATATAACACAATTCTACACCACAACTTAATTTAAAGGCATTATTGTGGCCTCATTACATATCTTCTACTTCAGACTTTTCACAACCCAGAATGCTTCGCGCACATCGAAAATAATCTGCCTAGAAACAGGCAGGGGGCGGGCGTCTCCTTTTCGGCCCCATCACACTAAGATAGAATGCTCTTGATTGTACTTCTCGTCCACGAAGCAATAAGGGTGGGTAAGAGAAAATATTCGTTATAACCTGGCGCCGTGAAAGCCGACTTCAGTGACTTCAAATCTCTTCAAGGAGAAATCATAGACAGCCAGGAACACAAACTTGAATTCTATGATTAGAAGAGAGTAGTCCCGGAGAAATCATTAAGTTCTAGGACCCTAGATCAAGTGCTATAAGTTAGACACCTAACTCACCTGAAGAGACTGCTTCTTAAATCAGTTCCCCGACAATATTTGGACGTTAGCTGTGTAAAAAGTATGTGTTTAATTCGCCCGAAAAACTCGTAGTTGTAATATGTATTTTATCATTTCATATTTTGCATTTTGACATGTATAATTTGCGTGTGGATGTACAGTGGCACATGAGGCTGGCAACCTCATCACTGTAGATGACTTGACACATGAACACCACTGCAAGAGCTGGTGACTGCTTCGTGCGGGTCTCCTCATAAGGAGCCAACAGCACAGGTTGCCCCCTACTCCATAGAGAGCAGGGAGTGGATAACGATATCATAGTGTACACAGTTATTATACAAGCACTGTAGTAAAATTTATATTTACATATACATTTTGCAAATGTTGTCTTCCACTACCCAAAAGTACTTTCATCCGACTTACTGGGAATAAACGTAACACTCAGGGAGGGTAAAATATTCTGAGGAGGATGGAAGTGGTGGATGGAAGCGGCAGGCGCCTGATATTCACATCAGGGACCTAATACTCAAAAGAGGCATTTGTTTTTCGCTTAGTTTATAGTATAAGTTGTCAGCAGTCGACGCTAGACACCAGCACTCGGCGGGCATTGAAGACGCTTAACTGGACAGCCTAAGCAGTTACCTCAGCCTTGTGCAACAGACGTGCTGCTGCTACAATATTTGAAGACTGAGAAGTACAGTTCGAAGCACCTGTAAAAACCATCAGCGGCTGAAGCTGACGCCAACCAACCAATACCCTACCGGAAGTTAAGTACCATAACACATCAACCAAGGGGCGTTTCAAAACTTTTCAATAAGTCTACTACAGTTTAAATCAAAATCATCCGAGATCAATATCATTCTTTTTATTAGCAACCGTTACTTGTAACTTGTAACTTAAAAGCTATAGTTAAATTAATCACTATTAAAAGAATGCTATGTCCACACCCGTATAACTCATGTTGTGGCAAACACAGAACCATAAAATTAATAGCTGCTGAATCACTTTCAGCTGGGGGCTCAAAAACTACGATCAAAAATGACCTCATACAAGGGGAGGGAGAATAAAACGTTCATGACGGCTTAGATGATCTCGGCTGTTGTGATTGTTTGTCTCTGACATCCTGTCAGGAAATAGAAGTATCACTCTTCTATTAATATCTCTGCTAAGAGCAATCTTGAGCGAAGGTTGATACCTTTGAATACCCTCAATGCTATACAAGTTTAGCCATTGTTGGACCACTGCTGCGGAGCAGAGGAGACGATTCACGCCACACTTCCTACCAATTTATTAAACATTAGTGCTTTTTCACACAAAACTGATCTTTTTAGTATAAACCATTTTTACGTCGTTCTTCCGCGTTGTCGTTTTCAGCCTTGTTCCTTTGTCTTTCTGCTACAGTTACAACCATCATCACTATCCATTACACAGAAGCGAACTGCAGAATTGATTTACTACAAGATAGTGTCGTCGTCCCGACCCAATATCTTTAAGCGATTTTCTTTCCTGATTCCCGCCTTTTTTCAATAAGTGAACTATTTTTTATTTGTCCGCCATTGTCAGATCAACAAGTTTTTTATTAACTTGACATTGGAAATTGTGAAGCTTCCAAGAAAGATTAGGCCGACTTTGAAAGTGAAACTGAAATACAACTCTACTATGACTACACGGCTGCTCGGAACAGACTGGTTGGCTTAGTAAGTGGAGAGATGTTTCCTTCCCGCGTTCCTTGGTATGGTGATTCGGTTAAGTATAAATTCGGATAATCGGGGTTCGAATAATTGAAGTTCTATTGTACCTAGCAGAACTGTGCAACGTATTATTCTAATGAACAATCCAAGGTCGGGTCAAGTTAACTTGACATCTGGCACCCCAGTACGATTGGTTTACTGTTGTTGTAATACTACAACTGCTGCTATTTTTGGCTACTCTTGTTGTCGGTGTAAAAATGAGATATGGGTTAACTAATACACGGTCAACGTTTGGGTTATGTTACTAACTGATAAATAGTGAAAGTCACGTGTGTTACGTCACCAGTACGTAGTGAATATTTTTGGTTTGTGGGTAAATGATTCACATCTACTGGCTTATCAGCGGGCTAAGAAAACAATTTGTAATGTTTTACCTGCTGGGGTTGTAAACTTCTTCTGGCGTAGGTGATGTATCTCCACAACTTCCTCCTCCCTTCCGTGCTGTACGTTAATTCTGTTGTTGACTTCTGACCACGCCACGATGGAACCGTTGAGTATCTTCTCTTGTCCTAATTCTCCCCTTTGTCTTCAATGTTTCCTGTTGTCACAATACATTCCACTTCTTATAACATGCCAAAAGAAAGTGGATAGCTTCCTTCTAATACAGGGGTTCTTAACATTTTCTCTGCTGTGTACCCTTTGATTGTCCGGAGAAGGCCACGGACCCTTTCTTAGAATAAAAGTATATAAACGCATAATTTTGAAATTTAGGTTATGCACATGGAACCCCTAGAATCCATTCACGGACCCCCAAGTTAACAAACCTTGGTCTAATACAAGAAATAAGATTTATTTGCACACTGGCCTCTTTCATGACACCCTCATTACTGTGTTTAGCTGTCCATAGTATCACTGACATTCTTCTGTAAAACCAGATCTGTGTGGCCTCCGAGGTTTTCCAGTTGTAGTCCCCAGGTTTATTTTTAGCTATTCCAGTATGTGACATTATTTGGCTCGATCTCTGCTTCACTACGGCAGTAATCAGTGACATTTGTTGTACTGTCTAATTACATGCTTTTCAATGGTCGACACCTCTTTATTTCTCTGCTATGTAGCAGACATTTTGTATTTTCAAACATTCTTACACTCCTCTGGGTGATAAGTCGTCATATCTGTTTGGTTACCCCTTCCTCCCTGCTTTGCAGGGAACGGCGGAGATAATATTAACCAATAACCATGTTGGTTAATCTCGGGTGTAGCCGACATCACATTACAGAGCAACATTTAAATCGCCCAGCGCATTTGCTTAACCGCTGACAAGGCCAGGGTGCGTTCTTTGCAAAGATGGTAATACGCTGAAAGTTTGCTAACCACTACGGGTAGATAACCTATTTGTCAGCGCACAGAAATGACATAATCATTTCTTGCACACCTTGAGGAAAGTAAGATGTATTTGTAGGCATTGCAGAGAAGGCAATCGGATGTTTTATTGCCATATATGGGAGAGGTAACTTCTGCATTACGCGCATAATTTTTCTTAATAATTGCTTAATTCTTCATAAAAGGCGGCGGATCAGATATAAGTTAACAATTACCCTGCCCGATGCAGCATTGTTCTTGACTTCTCAAATATCTTATGAACACTCCCTTGAGATAGAAGCATCATTATTCTTTTATCTACAACTCTGCAAGAGTAGTCTTGTGCGAAGATAGACAACTTTGAAGACACATATTAGATACTCTTGAGTATTGGCCACCGTTGGACCACTACTGCAAAGCTGGGGCGGGTGGGGGGGGGGGGGTCCGTGACACAGTAATCACCGACAGAATCAAAATAAAGCGTCGACTGTACCCTAAATAGCTTGAAACCAGGTCGACTGTGCCCTAAATAGCTTGAAACCAGATGTAAGGATCTTTTAATGTAAGCCAAGCAGGAATAGAATGCCTGGACAAGATACTGGAGCTCATGACTGCAACTCAACAAGTTTCATAAATGGCAAGAGAGCCACAGACAAAGCCTAGATCTATAATGCAGATAATGCCAAGGATTCTTCAACTGGGTCTAGGCTACAAAACAGCGACAAGGCCTAGTTAAGCAAACAACAACACCACTGAAGACCTCGGCGATAAATACCCAGAATGACGCTCGCACACAACATGCGACAAATCTTCCACCACTTGCATGTCTGGAGGACAAAAGTCTTCTGCTCTGCAAGTAGGACACAACTTTTTAAAGAAACAGCAAGTTTTTCTGTCACGTGCCATCAGCTCAAGGTCTTTCCAAGCTTTCTTCATCCCCTTCATGTCCGTCTCCAGTTCTCTTCTCCATGTGTTCTTTGGTCTCCCTTTAACTCTTTTACCACGGGGATCCCAGAATAAGGACCATCCTGTTATACTATCAGTAGGTTTTGTCATTGCGTCTCCTGTCCATCACCAGCGTGTTTTGTTCATTTCGTGCTCCGCTGGTGCATGTCTGGTTCATGTCATCATTTCCACATTAGTGATCTTGTCATACCACGTTAATGTCATCATTTCCACATTAGTGATCTTGTCATACCACGTTAATGTCATCATTTCCACATTAGTGATCTTGTCATACCACGTTAATGTCATCATTTCCACATTAGTGATCTTGTCATACCACGTTAATGTCATCATTTCCACATTAGTGATCTTGTCATACCACGTTAATGTCATCATTTCCACATTAGTGATCTTGTCATACCACGTTAATGTCATCATTTCCACATTAGTGATCTTGTCATACCACGTTAATGTCATCATTTCCACATTAGTGATCTTGTCATACCACGTTAATCCTTCTATTCTACGCAACCACTCATTTACCAGTCTGCAGCTTTTTGGTTGTTGCTTGTGTTGTTCTCCACGTTCAGAGACATACAACAGGACTGACTGAGAGGCGTACTACAGGACTGACTGAGAGACGTACTACAGGACTGACTGAGAGGCGTACAACAGGACTGACTGAGAGACGTACAACAGGACTGACTGAGAGACGTACTACAGGACTGACTGAGAGACGCACAACAGGACTGACTGAGAGGCGTACTACAGGACTGACTGAGAGACGTACTACAGGACTGACTGAGAGGCGTACTACAGGACTGACTGAGAGACGTACAACAGGACTGACTGAGAGGCGTACTACAGGACTGACTGAGAGACGTACTACAGGACTGACTGAGAGGCGTACAACAGGACTGACTGAGAGACGTACTACAGGACTGACTGAGAGGCGTACTACAGGACTGACTGAGAGGCGTACTACAGGACTGACTGAGAAACGTACAACAGGACTGACTGAGAGACGTACTACAGGACTGACTGAGAGGCGTACTACAGGACTGACTGAGAGACGTACTACAGGACTGACTGAGAGGCGTACTACAGGACTGACTGAGAGACGTACAACAGGACTGACTGAGAGACGTACAACAGGACTGACTGAGAGACGTACTACAGGACTGACTGAGAGGCGTACAACAGGACTGACTGAGAGGCGTACAACAGGACTGACTGAGAGGCGTACTACAGGACTGACTGAGAGGCGTACAACAGGACTGACTGAGAGACGTACTACAGGACTGACTGAGAGGCGTACTACAGGACTGACTGAGAGACGTACTACAGGACTGACTGAGAGGCGTACTACAGGACTGACTGAGAGGCGTACTACAGGACTGACTGAGAGACGTACTACAGGACTGACTGAGAGGCGTACAACAGGACTGACTGAGAGGCGTACAACAGGACTGACTGAGAGGCGTACAACAGTACTGACTGAGAGACGTACTACAGGACTGCCTAAAACATGCAAATTAAACATTCAGATTTTTGTGCTGGACCTGATTTCTTTTGACCTGCGTATATTCGCAATGCAATGAAAGCTTCTCTAGCCTTCTGCATTCGTTTTTTTTATTATTGATATCATCGTCTGTCCTTCCAACTGTGTCTGTAATGCTGACAAGGTATATGTATGATTCTACATCTTGCATTGGTATTTCTTCCAGTACAATCTTGTTATCGTTTCCTGAATTTTTTCTCATTATCTTTGCTTTCTCGGTGCATTTTCATACCCCCTTGCTGTGATCTCATCAAGTCGTTCCATTCTGTTTTGCATGTGATTATGGTTATATGATAGAAGTACCAGGTCTTCGTCAACTCTAGATCGTCAAGTTGTTTGTTTAGTCAAGAGTCTACTGGATTCCATTTCTTTTGGTTGAGGCCGATGTTTTCATAACCTAATCTATAGCCAACAGGAAGAGAGATGGTGACAAGAGGCAACCAAGTTTTGATCCCAAACGGTCCTTAAGTTGTCCTTGGTGAAGAACTCTGCATGTCATGTCTTCCTAAGTTTTCTTTAGTAAATTACTGCTCTCCATAATGCCTCGCAAATGTAAAAAGTGATTCACTGCTGTTTGCCAGCGATCTTTTAGTTATTTCCCCTTGTTCCCCCGACCGCGCTATTTATAGCTATCGTGTCAGAGGTCACGTGGTAACTTCCTAACTGGAAAAAAAGGTGGCGGATTTTATTTTTGATAGGGCTTAATTAATGTTTTTAGGCTACTTTATTATTATAAATACCGGCTTTAATTTTGCGTAACGCTAGACTAGAAATGTTAGAGTAAATTTTAGAACAAGAACAAACATTTTATCACAATTAGAACAGAAGATATAATAGTCTGAAATAGTGTAAAATTTACGTTTTTTTTATATATTTTGTTATGGTTTGTTTATAATGCAATTTTCACTAAATCGGTCACAATCAACATGCATAACAAATTACAGAAATCAAAAGTAGAAAACCTGCAGAAAATGGATATCAAAGTTTTGTTTTGGTTTCATGCGTCAAACATTAATTATTGAAACATTAAATTGCAAGTCCACATTTATTACCTTGAAATAACACACCCAATTGTCCCCAAAAACATGAGAGCTAACAATTATCTCAATCATACATCACGATGGTCATGTAAAAATAAGTATGGTCATGAGTAAAACGAAATGTTCAATTTAATAGATAAATAGGTGTATTTAAAAAATACATCTATTAAATGATTTCCACACTCTGTTAATTCTGTCAATCTCAAGCAACAACTGCCATAATTTGCTCTAGCCCCAAAATTTCGCTCAATTATCATTCACACTTCCTTTTTTTTTTTTATAGGATGAATCTGTACATTCACAGATGGAGAAATTTGTAACAAATGAGTTTCCATTATAAATTTTAATTGTGAAGTTATATTTTTAATACCTCTGGCGCGTCTTTCAATTTTCAATCTTCTCTGTTTTCTCTCCTGTGCCCACGTAAGACCTACTGTTTCCTTCATGGCTATTGCTAATTCTTTGGATATTCTAACTCTACTTTCAATGCCTGCTTTCCTGCATATTTCCTGACGTGACGTTTCTGAACAGCGTTGTAGTTCATGTGCCTGCTGCAGGTCTAATGAATCAGTTGATGTTCCAGCAATATGTTTTCTAACAGTGTGAACGCTTACGTTTGTTGGCGTTCTGGTGACTGATGTTTCTCTTCTATGTTTAATTAGTTTTTGTAGTACAATAGGCTGTCCTCTGGTTTTGCATTTTATGATATTACTTTTTGCTGTTTCTAGTTTTTTTTCTAACAATGGATGTGAATAGGGGTTCTTCTTTTTGTGTTAGTGGTTGCGAAGGTGGCTTAGCAAGTAACTGTTGTACTGTGATGTCGCTTTTGAAGACAGGCGAGGTGGATGTACTTGTCGTATGTATACTGACTTGGTAGGTGTAGATGTGGCAACAAAACTGGCATGCTAGGGTGAGTAGTGTTATCCACCTCCAAATGAATAATGGTATCGCCTTTAATGTGAGCTGGCACATCAACCTCCAGTTGAACAATATCATCACTAATGTGGCAGGCACATCAACCTCCTACTGTACAGAGCTATCCTGACTACAGCTAAATGACTGACTAGACATGGAGGGGTCAGAAAGAACATTACAGGGGATAGAGCAGCTTTTTGTTTTTAAAACACCAAAAGATGTCTTTGCAACACAATTGCACAGTTGACATTCACTTATAGTTAAATTATGGTTTTAGTCTTTCCAGATGTGCTGACTGTTTTCCGATAGTAACTTGGCTGTTTCAAGACACTTCTCATTATGCCTCCTTTTTGAATTTTGTATTCGTAAGTAACACTTCTTACAAAATATAGTCGAATGCTGTGTGGGTTTATCATCTGATACGTTAATTCCAAACACAAAGAACAGATCATTAACGTAATTTAGAACAGTTCAGCGCTTTCTGAATTGAACGTGTTGTTTTGGAAGTTAATGCTCTCTTGCCACAGGCTCTGCACAGTGCACTGGCACAATTCATATGATGCAAAACAGTATGTTCCATTTCGTTGTTATGTAGTATAGTTTACTTGTGTATGTATAAAGATAGAGGAATATTTGGGACTATCAAGTCTAACACCAGGATGTAGAATGTTTTATCTGTGAATGAAAAAAGATATACAAACAGTTACTTAGAATTCTTTGGCAGCCGTCGTGTGCACAGGATTGTCTACCAAAGAACACTAATGGAACAGTCCTTATCTCACACACAATTAAAAAAAAAAAATTCATATTATAAATACAAGATTAACAAGACTTGAAAGATAGAACAAAGTATGTAGAAGTAATCTATCTATAGATTTACATGTTTTTCTGACGCTTATATACGTAGCTAAATATCATTATAAATGAATGAAAATGCAAAAACAGATGGTGCTTTACAAAGTTATTTTGTTACAACCTTATTTAAGATTTGTGAGTATCAGGAATGCGTTTACAGTAATTTAAATGCTATAAAATCTGGTGACAATATGCTTGTTCTTGTAATGCCAAACTCACAAAACTGACTACCACACATTCTCAAGATATGAAACCAAAAAAAAAAAGTATGTGGAAATAATCTTTAGCTTCCCTTCGAGAAGTCTTTATAATTATAAACTAAAACGAATGGGCCGATTTTTAGATATTAAATTAATAAAAAGATTACTTATTTTATGAATTTCCTCAAATGATGACGCTGTTTTCAAAAGTCTGTAACTCCGTCAAAACTAATTTCAAACAAATAAAAATGCAATCAAAAATAGAGCAGAGAACAAAGTTATAGTACACAAAAGAATTTTAGCGCTGTGTTTATCCAGAACGAGTGTGTAATGATTTATATTTTACTGGTTTTACACACACATCAGCTGATTTTCCCCGCCAAAAACTTAAATAGTCTTTTACGGTGTACACGAAAATTTTATACCCGGTGTCAGAATTCCGGTCACCGAAACTAAAAGAGCGCTCTGGTATAGGGCACAAACAGCCGTGGATTCTCTATCTACTATTTTAGAAAGGCGACACATATTTCAAAAAATACCCGTAATTGTCTCCCATCTGCGTTCATGTAAAAAACGTGCAGCAAGTTGCTGTATTAACAGGGCTCAGTGAAAAAATAAGAAAGTCTAACCGTCGGGAGTTTACCTGCATACCTATCTACACCTTCCCTACCTGCAACATTGACCATGAGTCACATACCAACCACGTTTATCATCAATCATGCAAAATTTATGTTCAACATCTCTGCACTCGTGCACGATAACATGTCAATCATCCTACAGAACGCGCGTTAACTATCACGTGACGCCTTGTGTAACAAAGTTATGTTAGAAGGAAAACAAAGCAAAAGAATTTTTTTTAAATATTAAGAAATAAGATAGAAATGTCAAGTATGTACAGTATATATAACAATAATTGTTGTCTTTCAAGTCGGGAAGACAAGCACTAGAATCGGTGTTTATAACATAGACTAAAACATAACGGCGAAGGCAGTCTCATAGCAGATGCTGCCTTAGATAAGTGTTAGAGACTTCACTATATCAGGTTCAGCTTTATGCGGAGGGGGTGACCTGTTCCCTTCCTCAGTAAATTAATATTAGACAAACATAAAGGTATGTTTTCAGGCACTCGTAAGAAATAAAGAAGTAGAACACTTGGACAACAGAAAAACAACAGACGTGAGTGGCTTACCCAGGGTTCGAACCCCGTACCTTCCGTACGACAACTCCGCCTAGCTATACAAGCGAATCACACTGACCCCACGGCCAGCTAGGCATCCCCAAAAAAGGATGCTTTACTGACTAGTCATCAGTGCGAAACACAAGACAACACCGGAAGTATACAGTGGGCAACTCAGCCCATTAATGACGCAATCACTTCTGTTGTTCCTCTATACAGCAGTATATGTCAGTCCAAACAAGACAAAGACCTTGATACTGTGTCCAGTAAATGATAGAAGACTTAAGGACAGTAGTATAGAACAGAGGGTAGGTTTCTGGTATTGTATAAACATAAATAACACATAAGGAAGGGAAACCCGAGGCCTGTAAACAGTAAATTAATATTAGACAAACATAAAGGTATGTTTTCAGGCACTCGTAAGAAATAAAGAAGTAGAACACTTGGACAACAGAAAAAACAACAGACGTGAGTGGCTTACCTAGGGTTCGAACCCCGTACCTTCCGTACGACAACTCCGCCTAGCTATACAAGCGAATCACACTGACCCCACGGCCAGCTAGGCATCCCCAAAAAAGGATGCTTTACTGACTAGTCATCAGTGCGAAACACAAGACAACTACTCCTCAGTACCTTTGCCTTCTCCAACCCAAGAGCAGAGTCAGGTACCTATTCACAACTAGGTAGAGCGGAGCGTAACGATACCAGGTTTTAGCAGAACGAGGCTGGAGCAAGTGCAGGAGAAAGTGGGTCTTCTTGTCAAATATATCATTCATTGATTTTTCTTCAAGTATCATATGTCATCAACTCCTCAAGGATCATATGCCATCAACTCTTCAAAGATCATTTGCCATCAACTCCTCAAAAATCATGTCATCAACTCTTCAAAGATCATATGTCATCAACTCTTCAAAGATCATACGTCATCAACTCTTCAAAGATCATATGTCATCAAATCCTCTAGGATCATATGTCATAAACTTTTCAAAGATCATATGTCATCAACGCCTGAAGGATCATATGCCATCAACTCTTCAAAGATCATATGACATCAACTCCTCAAGGGTCATATGCCCTCCATCTCCTCAAGGATCATATGCCTTCAATTCCCAAGGATCATATGCCATCAACTCCTCAAGGATCATATGCCTTCAACTCCCAAGGACCATATGCCATCAACTCTTCAAGGGTCATATGCCCTCCAACTCCTCAAGGATCATTTGCCTTTAACTCCTCAAGGATCACATGCCTTCAACTCCTCAAGGATCACATGCCTTCAACTCCTCAAGGACCATATGCCTTCAACTTCTCAAGGATCACATGCCTTCAACTCCTCAAGGATCACATGCCTTCAACTCCTCAAGGATCACATGCCTTCAACTCCTCAAGGATCACATGCCTTCAACTCCTCAAGGATCACATGCCTTCAACTCCTCAAGGATCACATGCCTTCAACTCCTCAAGGATCATATGCCTTCAACTCCTCAAGGATCACATGCCTTCAACTCCTCAAGGATCACATGCCTTCAACTCCTCAAGGATCACATGCCTTCAACTCCTCAAGGACCATATGCCTCCAATTCCTCAATGACCATATGCCTCCAACTCCTCAAGGGTCATATGCCTTCAACTCCTCAAGGATCACATGCCTCCAACTCCTCAAGGATCACATGCCTTCAACTCCTCAAGGATCATATGCCTTCAACTCCTCAAGGATCACATGCCTTCAACTCCTCAATGACCATATGCCTTCAACTCCTCAAGGATCACATGCCTTCAACTCCTCAATGACCATATGCCTTCAGCTCATCAAGGATCACATGACCTCCAACAAATTAATGCCAAGCCTTCCTATCATTTCAATGACTTTTCATGTCGTCTTATCCTTGTCATATCTGCCTCAAGTTGCCTTCTCCGTGTGTTTGTCGATCACTCTAGCTCTTGTCCTAGAGATCCGCGTCAAGTTATCAACACTCTCTTATGACTAGCATAACTGATTGGCTCTATGACAGCAAACTTGATTGGTAACACAACCTGATATTAGTCGCCTGGACACGACACTGCCTAAGGAAGCATTAGTACTATTCTGTATAGTCTCAGTGGAGGGCCTCTGCCAACTACGCGGGGCTCTAATTATCTATATACTGCCGTAGGGGAGTGAAGTGTTAGAGACTTCACCATACTAGGTCCAGCATCGAGAGGTGGGGTGACCAGTTCCATCTCTCGCTGCATTTTCTTTACTTAACTCAAAGAGGTACCCATTTACAGCTGGGTAGACTGACGCGTGTCGGTACCGTGATTTGAACCCGACACTTTTGCCGCTAGATACCAGCGCTCTATTATCTATAAAACAGCATAATTCATGATCGGTATAGTGGTATGTATTATCTTGACCACAACTATTACAATTAACACGAAATCAGGTAAGCTTTCGTTACGTCCGCGCAAGACCAATCCCTCTGATATGGCTATATGAATTAGATAACTCTATGCGTAAAGTCGATTTCTCTCTGAATCATTTAACCTAATTCTGCGGCAAAGGTAGTGGAATATAGCTTTCCAACATGCAACCCGACAGATTTTCGAGG
This sequence comes from Oreohelix idahoensis, assembly GCA_024509875.1. Taxonomy (NCBI): domain Eukaryota; kingdom Metazoa; phylum Mollusca; class Gastropoda; order Stylommatophora; family Oreohelicidae; genus Oreohelix; species Oreohelix idahoensis. The sequence continues at coordinate 320,060 of JAMPIV010020624.1, forward strand.
AAATGCCGAAAAGGCGTGCATTGAACCGTTAAAGCTAAATTGAACACCCATATAAACAGAACACATGCCTTTCAACTGTTTCATGGTGTACTGACCACTGACCACAAGTCATGATAAGCATACCCAATTCATGAGGCTGGGTCGACCACGAAGCCGTTTGCGGTCTAAAAAATCCCACCTCAACTTGGGATCGAACCATGGGCCACCGAGATAGGAAGCCAGTGCACTAACCATTGCGCTACCAAAATAAATTTGACTAAAACTTTCCAATAAAGTTGGAATGGAATGGGACAGCATGAAATAACCACACGAGAATTAGTGACGTCATCAGGGCATGTAGCAGACACAGCACAGCGTAGTTATTTCCCCCGTCATGTTGTGGCGGGTTACTGACTCTTGTTTTTTCTACAGGCGGCCATCTCGTAGCCTTGGAATCAAAGACTTAAGCAACCTACCTGAAATGAGTAAACATGAATCGAAGACGAGGCTTTTAAAACCTTGTAAATACTGTATGTGTGAAACGTTCCGAAAGATATCCGAGGCTGAGCTGATAAGGTTAAAATCTGGCAACGAAAATGGTGTGGTTTCAGACCCACTTCTAAAAAAAGACGGACGATAAGGAACATCTGGTAAACAACGTAGTTTATCATCTCTCAACAGACATTAGACACACACCGAGATTTCTTCTTCCTCTCTTGTTTACACGTTTAACTTGAATAAAAGGAAATGGTAGACCCACAGCAGATCCTGCCGTATGGGATTCAAGTGTAAGAGACTTCAATATACTAGATCCAGCATCGAGGTGTGGTGACCTAATCCCTTTCTCGCTGCCTTTGCCTTCCCTAATTTAAAGCAGAGTCCGGTAGCCCTTTAGAACTGGGTAGAATGGAATGTGACACCACTGTGTTTCGAACCGGTACATTTGCTGCGACAGCGCCCTTCTTTAACCACTCTGCCAATCAGACGCTCTCAACATGAATATGTTTAAAGAAAGTCGTGGTCACCAGATGGTTGTTCTCCGCAGCGTTCGTCCACAGTGACTACAAAATACAGAGATAAGAGCGAACATAGAGATACAGGATCGACCACAACAACTTGCACTGTACACCATCTGCATTGTCATACGAACGCAACAAGTTACTAACGCATCTACAAACCTAAATTTAAAAACAACAACTACAAATAATGGCTTTTTAATTGTTTAGGTGTATGCGTGCGTGCGTGAAGGAATGTAGTGGTATGATAAGATTAATAACGTGGACCTGATGATAAGATTAATAACGTGGACCTGATGATAAGATTAATAACGTGGACCTGATGATAAGAACCAGTGGAAGAAGAAATGAGATAATGATGGCGATAGATAGGATAAACCAAGGAAACCTGTTAGTAGCATGACAAGGCAGACCGTGTTCTGGAATCTCCAGGGTAAGAGAGGGTGAGAGAGACCAAAGTACGCACAGAAAAGAGAACTGGAGACTTGAACCTGATAGCACGTGACAGAACGACTTGAAATAAGGTTGTTGTAGGTCTATGCTCGTTGGGGATCTCAAGTGTGGATGATGATGATGATGATTGATGATGGATGATGATGAATGATGATGATTTTTTTTTTTTTTTTTTTTTTTTTCGTACGCCCGCTAATACTCGAGGCGAAATCTCAGGTTATTATTTTATGTCTAACCTGACATTGATTTTACGTGAGTATCCCTTTATTTCTTGTACAGAGACAGGTGTCCCTCGCCATTCAGGCAAATACTCGCCGATTTCGGAGGTACCCATTGCAGCTGGGTAGGCTCAGGAGCCGCCAGTCCCTGGTCGACGACACTCCTTCAAATGTTCTCGCCAGGTCTCGAGTTAATCCAGTCCAAATGCTCGTTGGTCGAGGCCTCTGAGACCACAAAGACAGAAATATGCTCCCTCAAGCATGTCGTAAGGGGCAACTGATACGAGGTTGTGTTTGAGGCTGACAACCTTCTTCACGTAAACCAAACGAACACAGAAACTACCTCTACAGCAGCAGACGAATGTTTCGGTCAGGCTACCCCAGTTGTAGTAGTGGTGGTTCCATGCTGCATAAAGTGCAAATAGTGGAAATGAATTATCTTACAAAAGTTACGAATGTCACACTTCACAAAATACAATACGATTTATTCACACTTAGACTGGACAACTACAATAGTGGTGGGGAGAGTCTGTTCTCATTCTCAACTTTTATTTACCGTTCCAGTTAAAACTTACAATATAACTTACAAGAGTGAGGTAATTGAACGCTATCTATAACCAATTAGGTATAAAATGGACAAATGGAAAATTCCTGGGGGACCTGGATTTCGCAGATGATGTAGCATTCTTAAGTTCAACACCAAGACAATCCCAAGAAGCAATAAATAATTTGTGTCATCTCTCGGTTAAAATAGGTCTCCAAATAAATGCCTCTAAAACTAAAGCTATGAACTTTTCTAACGAGACCTTTGATATCATCTTGAACGGGGAAAAACTACAGAAAGTTGAAAGTTTCAATTATTTAGGCAGTAAAATGACTCAGGATGGTGACACAACAAGAGAAATCCATACTAGAATTGCTTTGGCAGCTAGCGCCTTCAATAGATTATCTAACATTTGGAAATTACGATCATTGAATATACTTCTTCTTCTTCTTCCTCGTTCGCCTTCAGACTTCCACATTTATGACTCTAATAAAGGCAGCAGTCAACTCAAGGTTCCCGACATCTCCAAACAGTTTTTCGTTGACAGAAGTGGGTTGTTGCCATGTGCTACCCCGTTCATTACTGTAGGTTGGGCAGTACTGCAGCAGGTGTTCGACTGTCATCGGGCTGGTACCGCAGGTGCAGAGATCTGTTGCACCAATTTTATATTTGTGGTACAGATGGTATCTCAATCTGTTGTGTCCAGTGCGTAGTCGAAAAATGATGACCTGTTCTTTTCTGGATAGTTGATGATATGCGTCATTTTTCAAATGTCCCGGGTGCTCTCTTTCCCATTTGGACTTGAATGTAGCCTTTATAGTGGTCTTTCAAGACTAATCCGACTTAGGCAGAAATATGTCTCCGACTATATATGGTCATATATCGGTCACTACCTCTCGCGACCAAATAAATAAACCAATCAAGAGTCACTACTTACAGCAGGGTTTCTTAACGATTTCTGTGCAACAGCCCTTTGTGATTGTCCAATGAATGCCACGGAACCCTTATAAGAAGAAATATACATAAACGCATAATTAAACATTGTAAATTTTAGGTTATGTACATAGACTTTCTAGAATTCATTCCATGGTTTGGTGTTACTTTTAAAGACTACTTTCATTGCACACGGACAACTCCATCAGTGCTCCGATCTCCACCATTTGATCACGCAATGAAGACCTCAGCACAGTGCACGTACTCTGTAGCACCGGCGAGAATCCCAACGTGTGTATATAGGAATCACAAATTCTATAAATATTTTTGTGGTGGGTAGGTTTCTAATTTTTAAAGTTTGCCTGGGCAGCGGCCTGATAGGCCGACTCTGTACGATTTCCAACTGCCGTGGGATTTTTAACGTGCGCAACTTACACACGGGACCTCCTATTTTTTTCGCCCTTATCCGAGAAGGCTAGGTATCCGATCTCACTACCCAGGAGACCACAGGGGGAAGGGTGACATAATTAGGACCAATGGTTCTGAAACAAAAATTTCTATAAATTGTATTCCCTCTACTGGGAATAGAACGCGGTACCTTTATAACTGGAGGCGGACGCCATACCTCTTAGCCACTCCGAACCCCTATCCATTCCGTGGACCACAGGTTAAGCAACCATGATTCTGAGTAACCCTAACAGCCAATACAAACCAATCAGCAAATAATTATACACATCCACATAGAAAACACTTTCCTGACTGCGGAGTGGCGCAGTATTTGAGAAACAATAACCCTGACTTGAACCACCCTGACCCCTACCGACCTCCACATCAAATAATGATGGCTTTGATGCTCTTGTTTAGAGAATTCGACCCAGTTATCTCTCACACAGTTTAAGCTGAAGACAAACAAAGGGATGATCTGAGGCCAAGGGCACATACAACTGACAATTTTTGTAAGACGGTCTTTTTCTTCAAGTATCAGGCCTGGTGGCATAGGCGATCACGTCTCTCCACAACTTCCTGCCTACTGTTTATCAATTCTGTTGTTGACTTCTCTCCATGCTATATGTCAAAGTATCATGTATCTTTATGGTCCCCCATCTCGTTTTTTTTTCAATCTTTGCTTCTTCTTCAAAAGCTAATGCCTGATGGTTAGGTAGTCATGTATATCACAGCTTCCGGTCTCCCGTATTATTCGTTGTCGTGTACGATTTATCAGATAGGTAATAGATGTTTATAGCCCTGTCTGAGCAGAGGTGATAGTGATGACAATGTGAAAGTAAGGGGGTAAGATATAGTCTTATCACGAGGTGATCGTGCAAGAGAAAGGACAGTCTCTGGATAGAATAATTTATCTAATCCAACCTATCTGGACGACCAACTTTTAAATCAGACGCACTTTCTCTATTTGTACGAAAATAAAAGTTACACTACACTCAAATACACACAATTCTGTCACAAATACGCACGAACGTGAAAACAAACTATGAATAACATATAGTGGATAAAGGGTTGACCGACACGATAACTAAAGGTTTAATAAAGTTTATTATACTAAGAATTCCAAAATTATAAGTGACAAATCGAAGTATTGGGCAACTTTGAAACTTAAAAGTAAACCCGGATTTTTAAATACAAAGACTGGCAACTTAAAGGACCAGGACAGAGTATTTGACAACTTTCAAACTTAAAAGTAAACCCGCATTTTTAAATACAAAGACTGGAGACCTAAGGAATCAGATCACCCGTTATAAGAGGAATACTAAAATTTCCCAGACTATGTGATTCGAAAGCATCTAACCTAAGCTGCTGTGTCCATTCTAAACTGTGCCAGGAGAGTGTGTTCCCAAAAGTTACTTTGGAGTAAGTGTAAACATTTTACAAATGTGAATTTGACATGTTTTTCTCGCTAAGTGGTTATATATATGAGGCTGGCAACCTCAACATATGAAAATAATATATTCATAAACCACTACAGCAGGCGCTGGTGTTTGTTTTTTGCTAATTCGCTCAAAAACGCGAAAGCAGCAGCAACCCCAGACTCCGAATGGAGCAGTGATGAATGATGATTACTTCACATGTGCCTTGTGAGATACATGTACCATGTTAATTGTAATTCAGGCAAACCATTGCATTCACGCTGTTCAAGCACATATTTTCCCAGTTCAATAATCAGAAGAATATTGGTGATTTCTAATCATCTTCCCTGAGTTACACGGTGTATACTCAAGAATTTAATTATTCAGAGGCTAACATAGGTGGGTGAACAGCGAGACAATGCGCCTGTTAATTTGCAGCCCATAAATGTACTTTGCAGAGGCATTTGTTCTTTTTATTTTGTCTTAAGTTCGTGGAACGAAGCTATCATACTGTACATGGTACGAAGCCGCAGGACTAAAGTTTCGACGCCCCTAGTTGTGAGTTAACAGCAGGGAATCTACACTAACCGCCTAAATTGGACAAGTTGTATGAAGAAGTGCCCTTATCACAAAAGAATTGACGAAACCACGGCTGCAGGACTCACTTAGACCAGCTAAGTTTATTAAGGAAACAGCAAAAGGACAATTGTTTTTTTAAATCCTCACCCAAGTCTCAGTGAAGACAATTTTATTTACAGCTAAAATTCACCATCATTCCATCGCTATTTTAACCTGTTAAAACTAATTGATTATTAAATTTGTTACATGTTATTTTAAAACAACACAATCATAGTTGATTCAGTTATTATCGGTTTGAAAGCAAACGTATGAGCAAGACTCTTTAATATATATACATCTAGACGTATATATACATCTATAGAGCAAGTACTTATAAAAAGAATTTCGCTGGATTACACCAGCTGGGAGGGGGGGGGGGGGCCTTGAACGGGCTAAAACCATTGCATAATTCGTCACAAAAGGCGACGGATCAGATATGTTAATAGTGCTCTGCCCTTTGCAGCATTGTTCTTGACTTCTAAAAACATCTTGTGATAACTTCCTTGAGATAGAAGCATCATTATCCTCTGTCAAGAGTAATCTTGTGCATGGTGGACACCTTTGAAGACCCACATTAGAAACTCCTGAGTGTTGGCCAGTGTTGGCCAGTGTTGGACCACTATTGCAGAGCTAGGGGGGGGGGGGGCAATCCGTGACACACACAGAGGCCGACAGACAGACACACAGGCAGACATGCAGGATGAGAAATAGATTAGATAGACAGGTAAAGACATACAGATTGGCAAATCAGTTAGACAGACAGGCAGGCAGGCAGGATGAGACACAGACAACCAGAGAAATAGGTGGAAAGGTAGTCTAGACAGACAGACACCTAGGCGGACGGACAGACAGAAGCAGGAGGACAGACAGATAGAGAAATAGATAGACAAACATATTGGCAAATCAGTCAGATAGACAGAGACCTAGACAGATAGACAAAGACTCAGGTAGACAGACAGACAGTCAGAGACAAAGACAGACGGATGGACGAACAGACAGACAGTCCCAGCACAACTAAAGTCATTACCCTTGTATAAACTGTTCTATCGTCACTTGTATCTACTGCATATAGATGACACAATGTCAAGACAAGGGACAATAACTGTCATCTGACATCTGACTAATAACTTTTATTTGTTTAACTTTAGAAACCCAAAAAAAAAAGTCAAATAAATGGACGATACAATAGACGTTCGATTGACTGAGCGGTTAGAGCGCTGGTCTTTCGTGGCGGAATCGATTCACATTATCGACATGCTCCAGTCTACCCAGCTGTAAATGGGTATCCGACTCTGCTCTTGAGCCAGGAAAAGAAAAGGCAGCGAAGAAGAGAAGCGGTCACCCAACCCTCGATACTGGACCAAGTATTTTGAAGTCTCTAACACTTCATTCCTCTACGGCAGTATCGGCTATGGGAACTACCTTTACAACAGACATCAAATATTGATGACGTCATGTGTTAAACAAGCTTGGACACACACTGGGCTGGACGGTTAATGTGACACAGCATGTTGCGTAACAAATAACAGTTAATTATCTTCATTTGGATGTGTCTCTCATATCAATCCGTTGAACAGGAGTGAAGAAATAACTATTTACAACTAGGAAGTGACTTTACAATCACCCTGAACTGAACCGTCTGATAGCACCCCGTGGCCTCAACAACCTTTCAAGGAACTTTCATAACGGACACAAACATGACGGGCTATCAAAGACAAACTGTCCACAGCTAGCACAATCTGGTACCGCCTCCCCGTCAGACGTCAGGTAAACACGAAGCAAACTAGCTCAGCATGTCCCAGCCGGAGTTCCTAACAAGTCGGCCATAATATAATGACCAACGGACACGTTCTAAACTCGAATGAGTCCAGCCGGCGTGAGTGCCCAGCAATCACCAGTATTGAAATTGTCACCGAAACACGACCGATCTGGGAATGTCCGTGCCAACATAACACAAATTCCGTATTGGTTCATTTTGTGATAGACAAATTCTGTACTGGCCCGTTTTGTGGCAGCGTCAAACAGACATTAGAAACAATGTTTACCGTAAAACCTCTAGTTAATGTTTCTAGTTTAAAAGTTGGAGTGTATATTGGCCTACCAGTCAAATGGGACCAGCAACTATGTTTGGTTGTATTTGAACATGAGGAGGTGCATATGTTGTGTCGTGCGCACTTACTTTAGCTTGTTGCCGCCAAGTGTAAAAATATTCTCCTTGGGAAATCTTAGTTAATTAATAACGATCAGTGAAGAATGCTATACAGGCTATTCGTGGCTTTAAAACTTGACAATGTTTTCTCACTTTATACTGCCATATACAAAATGGTGCCATTATATGTAGACGGATGATATAACGAACAAATTACAGAGTGTTTATTGTGATCATAGACCAGCCTCTAAGCTGGAGGGCGGTCACATGTCCACTTCCCAGCCAACAAGATCTATAAAAAATTGGTACAACTCTCAAAAATCAAACATTTTGTAATGTCCGCACTCTAGACAGACATTCTGTTATGCCCATATTCAAAGTCACATTGGGGACCGAAAATGCAACAAAAGAGATGAATGCAGTCAGCGACTCATAGCTTGACTGCTTGCGTCAGGGTCAGCGAACCAGAGCTGACCAAGACCCTACTCCACCTCCAAGTGGTGGTCCTGGAAACAGGCTGCATCTCTGCAGTCTGACCGAGAGAGTAGGGATCGAAGAAGGAAAGCAAACCCGGTCCAAAAAATGCCGTGCGGAAGTCGGATGTGTAGGGCCGAAAGGCGCAAATATCGCAGTCCCGCTGTAAACGGCGACACAACGCAACTAACGTCCTTCTCAGGACGAACGAGGAAGAAGAAGAAAGTTACATTGTTTACTGATATAAATACCTGGAGTGGTTGTAGCTTGTCGGTTGTCAAACATCTAGAGTTCTCAACAAAAAATAGAGCGCTGCGTCTTGTTTGTTTGAAAGACAACATTCCCAGTGCTCAGTTGACAGCTGAAAATATACGAGGTAGCTTCAAAAAGTTCCCGGAATAGTCGACTCATGTTTGAATGAGTGATTTTGTCATGGAGATTATAGTTTTATAAGTTGGTAGTGACCTTGAGGAAACGACATGGCTGATGTAACTTTCACATGTACTATCGAACAGAAGTTTGTGTGGTGTGCACGTAACATCGTAGGAGTTGAAAATGTCCTAGATTGAACAACGTACAAATGTCAAATTTTGTGTTTTGCTTGAGAAGTCACCCTTAGACAGTAACCTTGCTTAATAAAGCATGTGGTGATACCGCCATGAAGAAATCGCAAGTTTTTGAGTGGCGCAAGCGTTTTCGTGAAGGTCATGTTAGTGTCGATGATGATCCACGTAGCGGACGACCGCCTACCTCGATGAACAATGATAACATTGAGCGTGTTCGGAACGTTGTTCGTGTTGACAGAAGACTTACTGTAGAGAAAATAGCCTCAGAAGTTGGAATATCAGCTGGAAGTTGCCACAGTATTCTCCACAATGAACTGCACATACACCGTGTTTGTCAACACATGGTTCCCAAAATGTTATCTCCTGAACAGAAAGAAACGAGATTGACACTGGCAGGAGACCTAATCACTGTGGCTGATCAAGATAGCAATTTTCTCAACAACATAATCACAAAAGACGAGACGTGGTGTTATTTGTATGATCCTCAGACAAAACGCATATTTGAACATACCTTATCATTGACGATTAACGGACATCTGAACAGACCAATCATTAACGATTAACAAACGGATATCTGAATAGAAATACACATACTAACTATTAAGACGGACATCTGAACAGACCAATCATTAATGATTAACACACAGGGAAACGAATAGAAATATCAAAAGCATGAAATATGAGGATGGACTTCTATTCAGTGACAAGACTTACTTACTTAGTCGTTCCCCTTCTACCGTGAGGTGTAGAGGTTTGGAAGAGAGAGCGCCAGACCATTCTATCAGCTGTCTTCTTCCTGGCCTGGTTCCATTCTAGTCCTCGGTCCTTCAAAGATTGTCTAATGTTGTCCTCCCAGCGGACTCTGGGTCGTCCTGGAGGTCTGGATCCCTGGCTCTTTGTTTCCCATGCTTGTCGTGGTAGCCGATCTTCTCCCATTCTGCAGACATGGCCAAACCATCTTAGTTGGGACTGTTCTATTTGGGTCTGCAGCGGATGGGATTTTAGGCCTTGACGGATCGTCTGGTTGCGGACCATGTCTCTTCTTGTTACTTCAACCACTTTCCTCAGATACCTCATTTCTGAGGTTTGGATCTGGCTTTTGTGGCTTGTAGTCATTGCCCACGACTCGCATCCATATGTCAAGACTGGGACATAGGTGGAGCGGTATACAGCCATCTTCGTTTTCTTACAGTGACAAGACTCTGATCACAAATCATTCCAACGGGCCGACGATGCTAAATAAAATTATTGGCTACGGATGTACGTGACAGTATGTCTGTCCGTATGCGTAAGTAGTGTCGGCATGCACACTAATGAAACGATTTATACCCACATATTAAAATGGAGCTTCAATGCAGCGACGCTTAATATAATACACCTATTCAGCAGGCTGGAATGTACCATCTGCTTTAGTGTACGGGTGGGTCTATTGTATGAAGTAAATCGTTTGCATTCTTTCTGCAGTGCGGGTAACCTGTCCCAATTATCGCTATACATTAAACCAAGCAATTATTTATCCACGCATTTGCCCAACCTAACCATATATGCGTCACCTAACAATTCAGCTATGCACCACCACTCATCCACTTAATTATTCACATATATGTCCACCGGTCTACCTACCATCCTAGCTAGAACTAACAAACCAACCCCATTCATTCATAACCCTCCACTCCCAAAGGAGCATAGGCCTTCAACAAACACATGCCAAGTCCTCCTGTCACGTGCCATCATCTCAAGTTCTTTCCACGTTCTCCTCATCATTTTCACCTCTGTTTCCAGCTCTCTTCTCCATGTGCTTCTTGGTCTACCTCTCTTGCCCTAGGGGTTCCAGAACAAGGACTGCCTTGTAATGCTATCAACAAGTTTCCTCAGTGTGTGTCCTATCCATCGCTATCGTCTTCTTCTCATCTCTTGTTCCACTGGCACTTGTCTAGTTCTTGTCATCAGTTCCACGTTGGTAACCTTGTCATACCCTTTTAATCCCTCTATTCTACACAAGCACCCATTTATGAAAGTCTGTAGCTTTTTGGTTGTTGTCTTTGTTGTTCTCCATGTCTCAGACCCATACAATAGGACTGACTTCACATTTGAGTTGAAAATTCTTATTTTTGGGTTGGATCCGATTTCTCTTGATCTCCATATATTTCCCAATGCAATGAAAGCTCCTCTTGCTTTTTGTATTCTTATTTTGATATCAATGTTGTCTCTCCAACCCCACCTACCCGTTAAATCAACCAACCAAGCTACCAAACAAAATAACCACCCATCCATGCAACTAACTAACCAATCAGCTGAACGAACGAGCCTTCCATCAATCTAACAAACCATCCATTCAGCCACCCAGTCGATCATCCAGCCAACGAATCATCCATCCAACCAATGAATCATCCATTCAACGAATGAATCATCCATCCAGCCAATAAATCGTCCATCCGACCAATGAATCACCCATCCAACAAATAAATTAGTCATCCGACCAATGAAACACCCATCCAAACAATGAAAAATCCATCCACACAATGAATCACCCATCTTACCAATGAATCACCCATCTGTCGTGTGGTGCGTATTGGGGCAACTACGACAGTAGTTTTTGCCAGGAATAGCCTATGAGACATTAGGTAGAAGGTCTCTAGAAATTGGCTCGTTAAGAAAGAATAAAGACCTATTCGAGATAGGAACCAGAAGACGGGAATGCGAATGCTTTCCACTGGACAGTGTTTTCTAATTAATTATGGAAAGAGTTCTGTTTCCCCACGACCTTAGCTTCTGCCCTTAGATCCCGTAACAGAAAAAGCCCCCAACCTCATCTGAGTAGAGAAATGTTCCTATATGTGAATATGTAACACCGACAGCACGAGTGATACATTAACAAACTAGATAATGGTCAAACGATTGTTGAGTTTATTAATTAAATATCCACACATATAGGGTTAGTAATGGTTAGAACGTGATGGTGGTAAAAGCCGATTCACACAAAACACACAGATGAGATATTAAAATTGCAGTTAATTAAGTAGTAGTTAATTAAGGATGAACTGGTTGTCGTGAAACATTCTAAATCCACATATCTAAATTAAAAAGTAAATGTAAAGCCTAACGAATTAATTCAATAAAAGGAAAGAAGAATGGTAAAAGACCAGTGCTGTCACAATGGCGTACAAGAAATCCCCCTTTTCTACTTCGTCTGCATAATTGTAGCGCTTTCACGTTTACTAGTAAAGCCTACAGCAGCATAGTAAAGCCTACAGCAGCATACACGCGTTTCTAAAAATAAAACGTGTACTGTATTTCTTAGAAAACCTTGAGATACGCACACTGCTTAATGACCTAGATAAAATACTATAGCACGTTTCACTAGCTTTGTCCAACTTCAAAATGCTATATCTCAGCGAATATATAACGCATATAAGTGAAATTTTGTGTGTGAATTTGAAATGGTATAGACCCTATGAATTAAATTTTTCATTAAAATGCGGCCATTGGTTTCAATTTTCGTTTCTTTGCGATATAATATAAAATCCTACTTGCCAACACACATCACACGCACACATATTGAAATGTCTACAGTAAATTATACGACCTCATTTGCACATTTTTGGTTTATCAAGCAATTGGCATGATTTTTGGGTGAAATTGCGTGAAATCGCACTTCTTGAACATAAAACATTTTATATCCGGTGCAACGCACACATTGTCAATCAGAGGTGTGTCTACAAAAATTATTGTGTGGTTAAGAAGGAAAAATGAGTCTGCGAGTACATTTTATGACATTACAGCAAATCACAAATAGGATTTTAAAGTATTTCTGCAATGAAGCTACTCGATGAAAACTATATCATTCTATTTCAAACCCACAAAAGAGGACTATTCACGCCTTGGGGATAAGCAAACGATCATTGCACCGCTGGATAGCGACATCTGAAATGTCTAATTCCAGTGTTTTACACACGAAAATTAGGCCAAGAGTGGTGGATAATTTTGACAGAGAACTGATCCGCAGAGAAATTTGCAATATGTTTCACAATAATGAGGCAGTGACTTTAAGGAAATTGAAAATTTGGTTAAGAAAGAATAATGACATTGATATTTCCAAATCTACGCTATGGAGGACTATTAGGAGTTTGGGATTCACTTTTAGAAAATATGTTGGTGGTAGAAACCTTATTTGTGAGAAGCCTCATATAGTTGCAATGAGAAGCAAATATTTACGCGAGGTCAGAGAAATGAGAAGAGATTGTTATGATTTTGTGTATTTAGATGAAACTTGGATCAATGCGCACCACAGTAATGAACGAGAATGGCAATCATCTGATGGAACAACTAAGAGACTAGTACAAGCAGCAAAGGACAGCGCCTAATAATTGCACATCCAGGAAGCAGCCATCATGGGCTTCTAAATAATACTGAACTCATATTTGTTTCAAAATCCACAGATAATAGGGATTACCATGCAGAGATGAATGGCAAGATATTTCAAGATTGGATTGTGAATCATGTACTTCCTTCCTTGGATAGACCGTGGTGTTTGATAATGGACAATGCCTCATATCACAACATTGTGGCACCAGAAGATAAAGTTTCTAATTCACCAAGTATTAAAGATGTAATAAAGATTTGGCTGACCATAAACAACATTCCATTCAACGAAATGTCCATGAACCTGAATTACTTGGAATTGTAAAAAAAGACACAGCATACAAAGATATTTCACATAGACAAAGCAATCCATCCTCCTGGAGGACTTGGCATGTGTTTGTTGAAGGCCTATGCTCCTTTGGGAGTGGAGGGTTATGAAATGAAAAATGAAATGAAGGCAATCCATGAACATGGTCACAGATGTTTAAGATTACCTCCTT